>VDFB02000017.1:559441584-559586326 GCA_007258455.2 Sequoia sempervirens
AGGCTCTTTCTTAAGGAACATAGTAAATAGTAGGGGAGAGAAACCCTGACCTTATAGTGAAAATTATTGAGCAAGGAAAAATGATAGCTATAGACCCTAGTGAACTGACCATCTAGGGTGATATATTCCATAATGGTGCAAATAACTTTTCTCTAGAGAGCTTTAATGGTGTCGGCCTCGAAGTAACTGTTGGAAACTTTCAAGTTCTTAATTTTCTCCTTGTCTTTCTCGTAAATTCCACCACCACTTCATCGAGAAATTCTGTCCCCGAAAAATTGTGTCCTTTATGGACATACTAGTCACTGCACGTGACATTTCAAGTTTAACTTTCCCTACTAAAAAGGGTACTTCTCCATTGTCCCAATTCTTTTTCAAAAAAGATTTAGAAGCCTGACTAATCATGGAGTTTTTTCTAGAAAAGGGAGTAAACCCCCACTTTTAACTTTGTTCCATGCTTCAGCATTTCTTGTGTGGATCTCAAAGTTGTCTGGCTCAACTCTTTTTCTATCTCCTCCCATTTTAGCAAGCATAGTAATGCAAACAAATACAAAATTTTGGTTCAAAATGGTCTCGCCAAACCTGTGAGCCCACAAAGCATGCTGAGAAAGCTTACAAGACAAGCTAATTAGGTTGGCCCCATGCAATCTAATGATAGTGATGTACTTACCCCATTCTATCATCATTATTGAGGTAACACACATCTTTCCCATGTGACGCATCATAGTTCAATAAGGCTCGTACATTAACACCTAAATCATTGATATTCAACCATGTGTGTTGTCCTTTACTTTTAACCCCTTCAGTTTCAAAAAAGTATACCACAACATTGACTTCTCTATAGACATGGGATATCTTTATATTATCAAACTTAGCTAAGGTCGAAATAGCATCATCAATCCAAGGCTTTATAGTCCATGAGGGGGGGGGGCTACCTAAAATACATTCAATAATATTTTTTGAGTCCCCTTCAAGCCATAGGGTTTTAAAATTTAGACTATGAGACAAATTTATTACATGAAAAGCACCGACAACCTCAACTAAGTGATTGGTTTGTGAGCCAAGGGGGGTAGCAATTTCACCTAGAAATTTTCCAAAAGAATCCCTTATAACACCGCCACATCTCGCCGCCCCAGGGTTGCCTTTAGCTGCCCCATCAAAGTTGGCTATGATCCAACTGTTAGTCAAAATAGTCCAACAGATACCCTCCCTGTCCTTCTTAGCATGTGTAGGAGCACATGAAATATCATAACTAGTTTTCCATTCCTTAGCAATCTTAAGATCATAGGAAGAACAAGCCACTTTCTCAGTGTCACAATCCTGCTAGGGGATTGCATTGAAATTTTCTTTTATTAATCTGATTATTTTATCAAACACAATGACCTCTGAATATTCCTTATTTCTATAAATTCTATTTTTTCATTCTTTCCATAAACCCCAGGCCACATGAGGGAAGGAAAAATCCCACAACTTCTGAAGTGTTGGGTTGTGAGTGGGGGCTTTCCATTGAATGGAGAAGTCTTCAATTGACAAGGGGAACACCCAAGATAATTGCCAGTAACAAAGAATTTTTTCCAAAATTGAGGTAGCAAATGGACAATGAAGAAACAAATGACAAACTGACTCAACATCCATCTTGTAGAGATAACATCTATTAGGTATTTGAAAACCTCGCTTACAAAGATTAACAATTGTGACCACTTTGTTTTGAAGTAGGATCCAAAAGAAGATGTTGACTTTAGGAACCAGGTGTTTGATCCATGCATTCGACCAGAAAAGGGGGGGAGCCTGGGTAGAAGACAACCTGGTAAAAGCTGACGACATAGAGTAGTTGCCCAAGGGTCAATCTTTACAAACAAGACAGTCTTCTTTTTGGTCATGGAAAAGTCTAACAGCCAACAGGGATGATTGAACATGAGCCAGAACCTGACTAACAAGACACAGATCCACCCATTTTCCATTCTTCCAATAATATTTAACATACAAACCAAACAGAGCTTTACAAATCTCAGCCCACCCGCGAAAAAGTTCAATTTTGGCAAGGGGCTCCTTGAACAACCATTTATCATCCCAGAATCTAAATTGGTTTCCACTCTTAACATGCCAACCCATTCCTATATCAACCACTTTTCTACCAACAATTAGGTTATTCTGACATGTTGAGCCTCTGGGTAGAAGATGGGATTCCATCATGATTATAAGAGATCTATTATTCTCCAAATATTTGCTTGTCAGGATATCAGTCCATTCCCCTGAGGTCGAAAATAGTCTCCAAATTTGTTTAGCTAGAAGAGTCTTGTTAACCATCCTGATTTTTCTAAGACCTAAACCACCAACCTTTTTAGGTCTATACACCAGATCCCACCCTATTAAATGCAACCTTTTTCTTTCTTCAACACCCGACCAAAGAAATATTTTTTGAATCTTTTCAATAGCATCCATAAACTTGGCAGGGATTTTAAAAAGGCTTAAAGCATAAATTGAAAGATTCTGAAGAGTAGCTTTGAGGAGCTGTAATTTACCAACTTGACTTAGCAGAGCTCCTTTCCATCTAGCAAGCTTCTTGCTAAACATCTCAACCAACGAAATCCAAAAGGAATCTAGGGGTTTGAGGCTTAAAGGTAAACCAAGATAGGTGGCAGGTAAAGACTCGACCCTACAACCTAGGATTCTGACAATTTTATTCTGTCTATGTTCAGGAGTATTAAAGAAGAAGAGAGATATTTTTTGTTTGTTAATCAGTTGGCTAGATGCCCTCCCATATCCATCCAATATATTTTTCAAAGTATTTCCCTCCAAAATAGTATATTTTCCCATGAGCATGGTATCATCAACAAAATGTTGATGAGAAAAAATAAAATTACTAGAAGATGGTTTAAGACCAACAAGGGATCTTAGATCTATCATCCTTTTCAAATTTCTTCCAAAAATTTTAGCCATAATAGTAAATAAAATATGAAAAATAGGATCTCCATGTCTTAGACCTCTGGAGCTTTGAAAGAAAATCAAGGGAGATCCATTAACCATAACAGAGATAGAAGCTATAGAAACAAGCTACTCCACCAACTGAAGAACCCTGCTACTGAACCCAAACACCTTTAAAATTTTAAACAAGAATTTCCATTCAACTCTATCATGTAGGCTTTCGATATATCAAGCTTTAAGAGGAAACCCTTAGTCTTTGACTCAACCACAGAATGTATATTCTCATGCATAGTGACTATTGAATCAAGGATCTATCTGCCAGGGACAAATCCATTCTGTTGAGGTGAAATCAGAGTTGGAAATAGAATTAAAAGTATGGAAGTCAAAACCTTCGAGATGATTTTGTAGATAGAGTTACAAAGGTTGATGGGTCTGAAAGCATCAAAGTCCACAACTCCAGTCTTCTTAGGAATAAGTACCAGAAAAGTAGCATTTAACTCTTTTAAGAGACTTCTAGAACCAAAAAATTCTTTGACAACATTAACCAGATCCTCTCCAACAATCTCCCAAAACCATTGAAATAAGAACATAGGAAACCCATCAAGACTCGGAGCTTTACTCCCTTCAAAGGAAAAGACAGCCTTCCTAACTTCCTCACTAGAGGGAATAATAGTCAACATAGAGTTATCACCCTGATTAATCACATTAGGTATAGCCTCTATCAAATGATCCTGATCATTTTAATTATTTTCCTCATTCTCAGAAAGAATATTTTTGAAGAGAATAATAGCTTTCCTTCTAATATCCTCCTCCTCATATCAGTTACCATTAGCTTCAATAAGAGAGATTATGTTAACCGCCCTATATTTTGAGGCCGACAAGTGAAAGTACCTAGTATTTTTGTCACTTGCAGATAACCATAAAGCTCTAGATCTTTGTCTCTAGAACTCCTCTTCTTTAAAAATGATGGCATGCATCTTAATAAGGAGCTCGTTCTCTTTTTCCTTAATATCATTCAAATATCCTTCCTTATGAATTTTATTTTGGACCTCCCCCAACTCCATCTAAAGATCAGATTTAATCCTAAAAATGTTACCAAAGGACTCTTTTTTCCATTTTTTTAAATTGAATTTAACTTCCCTAAGTTTTTTGGAAACTCTAAACATAGTTGTTCTAGAGATATTAATGTTCCACCATTTCCTAATTTCCTCTTTAAAAAGAGGATGGGAAAGCCACATTTTTTCAACTTTGAAGGGGATATTTTTCTTTATCTTTAAAGGATCCGTAACAAAACTTATGGGAAAATGGTCAAATCCAATCCTAGAAAGGGCTTTAAGAGAACAATAATAGTTTAAGAACCATTGGTCAGAAATTAAAGTTCTATCTAATCTAACCTGGATTAGATCCATACCATTTATGTGATTTGACAAGGTATAGGAAGCACCCTGTAAATCCATATCAATCAATGCCTGATTATTGATAAAGTTCTAAAGATCCTCCTTACTTTCTGCATTGATTTGGGATCCTCTAAATTTTTCTTCATTTAGTAAGGGAGTATTAAAGTCTCGCATGACAACCCAAGAATCACTGTTAAAAATCCTTCGAAAAGTAGCCAACTCCAACTAGAAAGATTTTTTGGTGCCTTTTCCATTGTGAGTATAGATATTTGATTGAATCCAGCTAAAATTGTCCCTAATGTGGGTGAATCTAGTAGCAATATGGTTTGATCCTTCCAAAATTGGACCCCCTTTAATTATGTAACTATTCTAGAAAGTGGCAATACCTCCTGAATCACCATTTGAGTTATTGCCATGTATACTATAGTACTGAAATAGTTTCATCTTTTCCACTTTTTCCTTCAACATTTTAGTTTCCTGAATAAGGAGAATATTTGGCTTATGATCTCTAAAAAAATTGCACAGAACATCCTACTTATGGGGATTATTAAGTCCCCTGATATTCCATGACATGATTTTCATGATTTTCCAGGGGAGTGGAGAAACTTCGGGATGGTTTTCTGAAAGCCATCCGCAATATCTTGAAAATTGTTATGCTCTCCTCTCCATTTTGTTGATTTTTTTCAATGAGAGTTTTTTGTTACTCCACAGTTTGCCTTGGATCTTCACCTTGTAGAGATACTACTTGGAGTACTCCAATGTTTATCTTTGTTCTTCTTTTTCTTGGATAAAATCTCCTCTCTATCAGTATCTTCTTGACTTTCCATTTCTTTACTAGATTCCCATTCCTTATCAGTTAGAAGACTTTTCTCTAGGGTAATGTGTCCATGAGGCCATTCAAATGATAGGTTGAATAGTCACTAGAAATTTTTGTAGCTTGGCCCTGATTATCATAGGAGTCCTTTACTAATTCCGGGGAAATAGGATCCATTAATGGATCTACACCCGAAGGAAAATAACCTTCTGAGGAAGGAAGCAAAAGAGGAATATTCAGTTCCAAGGAAAAACCCTAGATAGGTATGTCCTCCAAGCCCAGATTCCCTTCTATTTTCTTAGCTGGACTTGTCTCTTGGAATAAAAGACCTACATCTTGACTCTGCCTTTCTTCACCAACCACCTGCCCCACACTTACTTCTATTTCCTTAGTTATCAAGGTGTCCTCAAAATCCTTACGCTAGGGTTCCTGGGGAACCACACTCTTATTATCCATATCACAACCAACCTCTTTTAAGATACCATGAGTATTAGACTCTTTATTCTCTAGGAATTCCCCTTCTGATTTCTTTCTCCATATAGATTTTGAAGTTCCAACTGGCTTCTCCTTTTCTTTGATGGCATTTAAAGGACATTTCTTGGCCCAATGCCCAGATTTCCTATATTTGAAGCAAGCAAAAGGAATAGTTTCAAACTCAATAGCCTACGACTAGGATCCCAACTTCGAAAGAATCTCAACTAATGAAGGAAGGTCAGGAATCTGAGAAACCCCCACACATATTCTTGCAAATACCAGCCTCTTTCTAGAAGTTGTCATAGAGTCAATAGAAAGGAGCTCGCAAAAAGAGTTCGCTATGCCATAAAAGACATCTTCATTCCAATACTCCAGGGGGAGACCTGGGAGTCTGACCCACACTGGGACATTCTCAAAAATAGAATCTGATAAGTCTAGATTTGAGGACCATTTTTTAAGAGCCAGGGAGGATTTCCCTATAACCCATGGACTGCCACTTCTTACTGCCAAGATATCCTCCCTCCAAGTGAATTCTCCAAGCCTAAATTAGGGTTTAGTTGACTTGAATCACTTTTATGACTTTTTGAACACTTTCCAACACCTATTTATTTGAAAAATCTTCCTACAAGACCTCCAAACACATATGCAAAGAGGGGAAAAATGTTTAAGGGTTAGAGTATAGGGATTTTCCTTGGTCAAATCCCACTTTGGTAATTAAAACCTTGATAAAGAAAAGAAATGAAAACAAGAAAATAATGATGAATAAGTAACATGAAAGTGTCTTAAACTCACTCAATCCTTGTTGTTGAAGTTTGAAGATATGTCAATGGCTACTCCAAGATGTTTGTTAATTGCTTGATCAAATGATGCAATGATGCTTTGAATGCAAGAATGCTGATTGATGTTGAATGAGTGAATGAGATGAATGGGGGTTAAAATGGATGTAAAAAAACTTATTTATACACACTTATTCCCAAATAATCCAAGAATAGATCACAGGCTGACATAAGGTCTTAATGAATAAAAACCCGAAAGAAATTTGAATTTATTTTAAATTTTGTGCCAAGAGGGACTCATTCACCACCCATGGTGAATGGGTACCACTCAAGGCTTGCAAGTGAGTGTGAGGAATTAAATTTCTTTTAATGAGGTTTTTCAGGTGTGAATTCCTAAAAACAATTAATTAAGGCCTATAAGTCCATAAAGGGGCCAAACAAAGCATAAGAAAGGTGTAATTAGTGATGAAAAGCCTAGAAAAGCATGAAATCTTGTTACAAGACTTTACAAAACTTTGAAATAGGACTTGATAAGGAATAAAAAGAGAATATTTAGATGAATTATAATAAGAAGAGTCTAGAAAAGTGTAGAAATGTGTTGCAACACTTCACAATACCTTTACATGACATCATAATTTGAATATTCAGGACCTAATGTGAATGTTTAAGTTACATTGTAACATTAGATCTAAGAAAAATGAACCAAGGATCATAGGAAAAAGAGCTAAATAACCATGAAAATGTCAATGATCCATTTTTCTATGGTACATTTAGCCCCCACTTTAGTGAGAGGATGAACTTGCTTCAAACTCACACTAAAGTAACCATGCAAATCGAGAGGGATCCAAATGCGCTTATGCTAGCAAGATGAGATAACAATGATCAACAGGGATGATCAAGCCCCCAAGATGAAGATCCCATGGCAAATGAAACATAAGAAAAAAGGAACACGCAAGTGAAAGAGAGAAGGAAAGGACGAGGAAAAGAAAAAAGGTTTGATCAAGCTTCAATCATTTTTTCACCTAGTTGTGAATCAAATCTAGGTTGTTTGTTCAAAAAAGAATATGCATACTCACTTTGGGGCAACGAAAATCATGGCTATCCACTAGGTGAGAAAGACTAAAAGGTGAGAAACATACGCTCAGTTGGTATGCACTCACAAACACACACATGGCTATGGGGAAAGTTGTGCCATGGAATGGGCTTCCTACTCAACCATATCAAATTTATACCTCCTGATAACTTTAATAACATGCTACAAAGGAAAATGTTAGTTCATGCTTCATGAGATAAGCAAAGATTTATATGCTTAGAACTCGTGAACAAACAAGATGGTACCATAGGAATGCAAGCTGTGTTATGCAAGGTCGCCATGTAAATGCAAAAATGTAAAATGTAAAAATGTAAAAAAAAAATCAAATGAGTCTTGTTAAGTTCATGCAATCTCTATAGCTTAGGGAACATTGTGTCTAATGTATCCAAGAGAGGACCAATCAAAAAATAGAATATTCACAACTTAGGGGATGTAGTGCACGATTGAAAGCCACTAAGAGGATCATAACATGCCAAGATAGATCACACACTTATGAAGGACATCACACCCAATGTCATCCATAAAATGACAATGCATCATGAAGTGGCAAGGCTACACTAAGAACCAAGAATGCAAATGAATACCAATGATGCCCCACTTTAGCAGTGAAATGAAAATGAAAAAGAAAAAGACATGAGAGTCAACTTGGAAAGCCCCTATTCCAGGTCATACATTTCCGAGTAAGGCTGCTTCGTGTGAAGGAAAAGGAACAAAAGAAAGAGGGGTTTCCAAAAATCTAACACACCAAACACATAAGGGATCTGTGAATTTGGGGTCAGATGTTCATTGCTACAAGGTTTTATGAAATATTAGAACTATCATCATTCCCCAAATACATATAGAACTCGAAGAATGACACGAAGAGAGTGAAAACAAAAGAAAAAGAAAGTCTATTTTGGGTCAACATGGAAGAGACGTTTCAATCTCAACACTTTGCATCATCCCCAAAAGGAGAAACACAAGCAAAAAGAAAAAAAAAGGAAAAAGAAAATGAAAAGCTTTTGGGTCAACATGAAGGATACATTTCGGTCTTGATGCCTTGCATCATCCCCAAAAGGAAAAACACAAGAAAAGACAAAGAAAAAGGAAAAGGGACCGATTTGGTCAACATGGAAGAGACATTGTGGTCTCAACGCTTTACATCATCCCCAAAGGGAAAACAAAAAGTGAAAAATAAAAGGACCTTTTGGGTCAGCATGGAAGAGACATAGGGCATCTCAATGCTTTGCATCATCCCCGAAAGGAAAACACAAAACAAAAGTGAAAAAGAAAGGATAAAGCATGACATATAGAAGAATGGAGGTACAAATAGAGGAAGTTCACAAATAGAGGAGAACATCAAATGCACATTATAGGGGAACACAATATGCACATACAATCACACCAAAGAAAAGGAAAAGAAAAAGAAAAAGGAAAATGTAAACAAAAGGCTAGTAAGAAAAATGTAAGTCAATCATATAATAGGTCATCCACCTCCCAATCATGTTCAATGTATTGCACAAGTGATTGACTATCCAACGGAAGAATTGCAAGTGTCGAACTAGGGGAACTACCAAGTTCTTCACTTGGTGAAGGATATTTATCATTTAAGCTCATGGAAGAGGAAACTAAATAGTTTAGATCATTATGTACCTCTTCATCTATTTTAGAGAACTCCTCATCATCATCATCCAGATTAATCACGACAAGAGGATGGAGGGTAATTTCCAATGGAGGATGTATCAAGAGTTGTGGCTATTGTATTGGATAATTTTTTTGCGATGGTTGTATCATACTATCTTGGGGAGGGTTAGGAGGATTAGGGTGGTTAGATATTGCTTCTGTCAAGGGTGGAGGCTGATTTTCTTTAGTTTCTTCTAGTTGTAACCGATGATTAAGGAGACAATGTCAATGACTAAGCTCTCTAGCACCACAGTTTTGCTTGATTCTATTTTGAAGTTGTGTAGATGTAAGAGTGGTTTGATCCACCGTACGTTCCTTTTCTTCCCAAAGAGGAGAAATCAAAGGAATCGAAGGAGATGGGTCAATCACTTTCTCTTTTGCTTTATAAACTTGTTTAACATGAGGTGGCATGATGAGGTTGGCTTTGTTATCTCTTGGGAATTTAGATGAGGAGGGTGAGTTGTTTATGGTTGGTTGCTCATGGGGTTGCATTGTTTGGTCAGGTTTGTATTCAGGTTGAAGCATTGTCTCATCTAAGATACGAATGGAAAAAGTGGACAAGGACATGTGGCAAAGAGACAATTCAGCTATCCATTTGGCTTTGAACTTTTGATAGGTAATAAAAAAAATTCCTTGCAAGGGGTGATGGGTTCCATAGGTTTAGGCCAAAGGGCTTCTAATTAAAAATTAACTTTAGAGGACAATGGACTAAAACCACTATGGTATATGGTAAATATCTCATTGTCAAATAGAAACTTCAAACATTTGTGAATTATTGAAGGGAAAAATTTCATTGAGTGAAGCCAAGGATGACCTAACCACAAACGAAACTGATTCAACTATGGAATGATAGAGAATGTTACATCCAATATTTTAGTTCCTATCTGTAATGGGAGGATGATCAATCCGATCATAGGGAATGCAAAACCAGTATGTGTTTTAATCCATGCTGTTGGTTTTTCATAATCATCTTGATAAAGATCATGTAATACCAAAAACTCTTCCATGATCACATTCTCACCATAGGAAGGATCTATTAATATCCCATTGGTGGGCTTATCATAGATGTGGCCAACTATGTAAAGAGGACCATTGGGAAGGTTTTTAAGTATAGCATGAGAAGAAAAAGTAGTATTAAAAGATTGTTTTGTGTGGCCCTTATGAGGGATAATTTCTATCATTCCTAGCATTTCATCAATAGGATTAGTATGTGTAACAGTTGGAGTAATATCATGTTGTTCATTAGTTGTATCGGCATTCATCACGTTATTATTTGAAGGTTCGCTGGCTTTGAAAAATGAAACATTGTGTTTAGACATGGGATTGGTAAATATTTACAAATTTTGATTGGGGGGAGCAATAGACTTATGGCCCTGATCATTGACACCTGCAATGGATAGATGACCAGAATCAATGAGGTATTGTCCTATATGATTGAGATGCTTGCATTGTTTTGTGTCATGTCCATTTTGGTGATGAAAATGACAATAAGAATTTGGTTTAAAGGTGGGGGTTAGAGTTTGATTGGGTCAAGGGGTTTGACTGCAGGAAAAGCTATCATCTATTGTTGTGGCAGTTGATTCATTGTATTATGGAGAGTATCAGGTAAAGGGGCAAACTATCTCTTTGGGTCCCCATAGGTAAAGGGCACGACTGCTTTAACAACGGCCACTTGATTAGGCATAGATTGAGTTGGTTGTAGAGGAGGGGGATTGAACTATAAAAAGCCTCTGTTTGGTTTTCTAAAGTTTTACACATTATTCTAGTTGTTTTGTTCAGACTTCTCAGCTCAGTTAGAAGTGGATTTTGAATCAAGACTAGTAATCAAGTTGTTGTAGTCACAAAGGGCTATGCACAAATGCATGAAAGAAGAAAATTTCATCATGGTCAACTTATCCTACATTTAAGTTTGCAAGTTTTGAATAAACATCTTTTGGAAATGTGAATTAGGAATCTTGACATCTATTTGAGTATACAATGACTGATAATGCGAAATGAAATCAATTAATTTTTCATGGATGTTTTCTATAGCAAGAATTGCAGTGGTGGAAATGTTTTCAAGACACAAATTGTGTTGCAAATGTGCTAAATCCTCATGAATGTTAATGAATTTATCTTGTAGATTGGAATTATCTTATGTGTCAACATGAATTGTATGTGAAGGTAAAGGTGTACTAGTGGTAGTATCCATGCCTAATGCACCATTATCCATACCAAGAGTAGGAGCTCGTGACAACCCAAGGTCCACAATGAGTGTGTTATCATGGGATACCATGAGTTGGGAACTTCTTATCACTAAAGTATTATACATAGGGTACCAAAAACTCATAAAAGTACCACAAGAGGTGGGATTAATGAAAATGCAATGCAATCTGGGAATAATAAAATGCAAAAAAAAAAAATGCAAAAACTACTATAAAAATGATAGAAATTGTTGAGCAAAAAGTGCAATTGGATTGATTCGCCCAGGGTGGTGAATGAGTCCAAGGGTGGATTTTTTTGTGTTTTTTTAGAAAAATTAAAGTGATTTTTATGTGTTTCAGATGCAAAATGAAGATGCAGATGCAAAATTTTAGTTTTTGTAATGTTTTGAAATGCAAAAATGAAATCTATGTGACATATTCACTAATGCAAATGTGTAAATCCTAGGATGCAAAAACAATGCCAAAAGCTAATGCAAAGACTAATGCTATGAGTCCTAGGATGTAAATGAAATGTAAATCAGAAATCTAATGTGCTCAATATGTGGGTTCACCAAAATGAACAAACAATTTTTGTTGTTTTATGTACTTCTCTTGCACTCTTAAGGTTTTTCACCTAAAAGGAGAGAGATAGACCCAAAAATTGTGGCGGTGCACTCAAACTAAGGAATGTATGATGTAGTTATGACCAAATGTAATGATCTAGATGTAGCTAATTGATAAAATTGATAGATTATGAATGGAAAACTAACGAAATGTGCAATGTTTGAAAACACAATGTGATATGCAGTAATGAACTAGAAACATAAACAAATGCAAACAAAATTGAATGAGACTAAATAGAGTGCACCGAGACATAAAATGCTCATACTAGAAGATTTTGGAATATGGAAAAATTCACTATTGATGACTAGTGGGACTCATTCACCACTGATGGCGAATCAGTCTTGCTTTTGGTAAACTTTGTTAGAACTGGTTTCTGACTATCAGGAACTAAATTCTGATGAAATAAAATTTTCCAGCCTATAGGTGGGACTCATTCGCCCCTGATGGTGAATCATTCCTCCTCCAAAATTCTACAAATTCAGGGGTCAAGTTTGTGGGTCTAGATCTGCACTTGTCTTCTTGTTAGGTTGACAGAGTCAAACCTACAAAAAATGGGTTGACTGTCGTCTCCAAGCTTGCATTACAGTTTAGTTGACTTGAATCACTTTGATGACTTGTTGACCACTTTCCAACACCTATTTATTTTACAAATCTTCCTATAAGACCTACAAACACATATGTAAAGAGGGGGAAAATGGTTAAGGGTTAGAGTATAGGGATTTGCCTTGGTCAAATGCCACTTTGGTAATTAAACCCTTGATAAAGAAATGAAATGAAAACAAGAAAGGAATGATGAATAAATAACAAGCAAGTGTCCTAAATGCACCAAATCTTTGTTGTTGAAGTCTAAAGATATGTCAATGGATGCTCCAAGATGTTTGTTAATTGCTTGATAAAATGTTGTAATGATGCTTTGAATGCAAGAATGCTAATTGATGTTGAATAAGGGAATGAGATGAATGGGGATTAAAATGGATGGAAAAAAACTTATTTATACACACTTACGCCTGAATAACCCAAGAATACAACATCATTCACTGACATAAGGTTTTAGTGAATAAAAACATGAAAGAAATTTGAATTTATTTTGAATTTTGTGCCAAGAGGGACTCATTCGCCACCCATGGTGAATGGGTCCCACTCAAGGCTTGCAAGTGGGTGTTAGAAATTAAGTTTCTTTTAATGAGGTTTGTTGGGTTTGAATTCAAAAACACACTTAATTAAGGCCTATAAGTGCATAAAGGGTCCAAATAAAGCATAAGAATGGTGTAATTAGTGATGACAAACCAAGAAATATGTGAAATATTGTTACAAGACTTTACAACACTTTGAAATAGGACTTGATAAGGAATAAAAAGGGAATATTTAGATGAATTATAATAAGAAGAGTCTATAAAAGTGTAGAAATGTGTTACAAAACTTCACAACACCTTTACAAGACATCATAATTTGAATATTCAGGACCTAATGTGAATGTTTAAGTTACATTGAAACATTACATCTAAGAAAAATGAACCAAGAATCATAGGAAAAAGACCTAAATAACCATGAAAATGTCAATGATCCATTTTTCTATGGTAAATTTATCTCCCACTTTAGTGAGAGGATGAACTTGCTTCAAACTCGGACTAAAGTAACCATGCAAATCGAGAGGGATCCAAATGTGCTTATGCTAGCAAGATGAGATAAAAATGATCAAGAGGGATGATAAAGCCTCCAAGATGAATATCCCATGGAAAACTAAACATAAGAAAAAAGGAACATGCAAGTGAAAGAGAGAAGGAAAGGATGAGGAAAAGGAAAAGGTTAGATCAAGCTTCGATCATTTATTCAGCTAGTTGTGAATCAGATCTAGGTTGTTTTTCCAAGAAAGAAAATGCATACTCACTCTAGGGCAATGAAACTCATAGCTATCCACTGGGTGAGAAGGCCCAAAATTTGAGAAACATAGGCTTGGTGGGTATGCACTCACAAACACACATGTGGCTATGGTGAAAGTCATGCCACAGAATGGGCTTCCTGCTCAACCATATCAAAGTTATACCTCCTAATAACTTTAATAAGACACCACAAAGGAAAATTTTGGTTTGTGCCTCATGAAACAAGCAAAGCTTCATATTCTTAGAACTCATGAACAAACAGGATGATACCATATGCATGCAAGTTGTGTTATGCAAGGTGGCCATGTAAATGTAAAATGTAAAAATGTAAAAGAACTGTTCAAATGTGTAGAAATGTGTTACAATACTTCAGAACACCTTTACAAGACATCACAATTTTAATATTCAGGACCCAATGTGAATGTTTAAGTTACATTGCAAAATTAAATCTAAGCAAAATGAACTGAGCACCATAGGAAAAAGACCTAAATAACCATAAAAATGTCAATGATCCATTTTTTTATGGTACAAAATGACACAAAGAGAGCAAAGACAAAGAAAAACCTTTTGGTTCAACATGGAAGAGATATAGGGTTTCTCAACTCCTTGCATCATCCCCACAAGACAAATGTAAAAGATAAAGGAAAAAGAAAAAGAAAACCCTTTTGGGTCAACATGGAAGAGACATTAATGTCTTGATGGATTGTGTCATCCCCAAAAGGAAAACACAAGACAAATAAAAAAGATAAGTGAAAAAGAAAAAGAAAATCCTTTTGGGTCAACATGGAAGAGACATGAATGTCTTGATGCCTTGTGTCATCCCTGAAAGGAAAACACAAGACAAAAGAGAAAGATAAAAAGTGAACAAGATGTACAACATATAGAAGAATGAAGGTACAAATAGAGGAATGCCACAAAGAGAGAAAGCATCAAATAGAACATCACAGGGGATCACATTACGTACATGCAATCACACAAAAGAAAATGGAAAAGAAATAATGCAAAAGACTAGTAAGGAAAATGCAAGTCAACCTATGAGCAATTCATCTGCCTCCCAATCATGTTCGGTGTATATCAAAGGTGGGAAACTAGCCAAAGGGACAAGTGCAAGTGTTGAACTAGGAGAAGCACCAGGTTCAACAATATTTATAAGAGAGTTTTCTTTTAAGCTCATGGAAGAGGAAAACAACGTGTTCAATTCATTATGCACATCTTCATCAATTTTAGCAACCTCGTCATCATTGTCCAAGTTAATCCCAATACGGGGTCAAAGGATAATGTCCATGGAAGAGTTTGAATCTTGTTGTGGTTGTTGTATTGGATTATTTTGTTTCATGGCAGGAGTATGGTCATCATGCATTGCTTCAGTCAACTTTGGATCTTGATTTTCTTTGTTTAATTCTTCGTGTAACTTGCGAGAAAGGGCATGACATATACACCTATGCTCTCTAGCACCTCTTTTTCTTTTGGTTTTATTTTCAAGTTGCATTTGTGTAGGAGTGGGTTGATCAACCATAGGTTTCTTTTTTTCCCTAAGGGGAGGAATGGAAGGAACCACAAGAGGTTGTTCAACCACTTTCTCTTTGAATTTGTAAACTTGTTTTATTCTAGGAGGTGTGATGGCGTTAGTTTCATTGCCTCTTGGTCATTTGTAGGATGTAGGTGAAGTTTTTTTTCTAGGTTGGTCTTGGTTGTTTGGGGCTTGTTTAGGTTCAAGCATGGTTTCGTCAAGGATGGGAGGTTCAAAGGTGGATGGGGACATGTTTTGGAGAGATAGTTTGGCTATTTTTTTTGCTTTGAATTTTTGGTAGATATGAAAAATAATTCTTATCATGGATTTATAGGTTCCATGGGCTCTGGCCAAAAGGAATCTAAGGAAAATTTTCCTTTGGATGACAAACGGTTGAAGTTTCTATGGTGAACAATGAATACTTCATTGTAAAAGGGAAACTTTAAGCATTTATGCACAATCGAAGGGACAACTTTCATGTAGCAAAGCCATGGGTGGAATAGCTTCACACGAAATTGGTCTAATTATAGGATGATGGAGAATGTGACATCCAATGTTTTTGGTCCTATTTGTAATGGTAAGGTGATCAATCCTTTCGTAGGGAAAGAAAAACCATTGTGTGTCTTGATCCATGCTTTCGGTTTATCATATTCATCTTGATAGATTTCATGAAAAAGTAAAAATTCCTCAGTGATCATATTCTCTCCACATGCAGGATCTATGAGTATCCCATTAGTGGGCTTGTCATAGATACGGCCAGCTATGTAGACAGGACCATCAGGTGCATGTTTAGTTATATCCTTAGAGGAGAAAGCAATTTCAAGAGGACTCTTAGTTCGGCCCTTACGAGGGATGACGTCTATTGCCCCTACCATTTCGTCTATAGGATTGGCATTGATAGCATTATTTAGAACATAACCATTGTCTTCATCATTTGTATCAACATTCATCACATCATTCCCTATAGTTTAATTGGATTTGACAAATGAAATATTATGTTTGGGCATTGGATTGGTGAAAATTTTCAAATTTTGGTTAGGAGGAGAAATTGACTTATTTCCTTGATCGCTAACACCTCCAATGGATAGATGGTCAAAATCAATGAGGTCTTGCACGAGATGTTTAAGATACTTACAATTTTTTGTGTCATGTCCATTTTGTTGGTGATAGTGGCAATAAGAATTTGATTTAAAGCTTGGGGGTGTAGGCTTATTAGGGTTGAGTGTTTTGATGGGAGGAAAGGTAATCATTTTTTGTTCTAGAAGTTGGGAAATTGTGTTATGAAGGGTATCAGGTAAGGGAGTGAATTATCTTTTTGGATCTATATAACTGAAGGGCACCATGGATTTGACATAAGCTACTTGGTTATTGAAATTTTGAGTTGTTTGTTGAGGGGGATTGAATTGAAGGAACCATTTTTTTTTTTTTCTAAAAGGTTGGGAATTGTTTTGGTTTTACGAGCTTGGATCTCTCGATTCAGCTAGAAGTGGACTTTGTATCTCGACTGCTAACCAAATTTTGGCAATCATAGAGGGAAGTACACAAGTGGATGAAGGATGGGAATTTCATCACGGTGAGGTTTTCTTGGATCTTACTTTGAAAGTTTTCTATCAACATCTTTTGATGTTTTCTTGGATCTTACATTGATTTTGGAATAAAGCGATTGATAGTGTGAGATAAAATCAGTTATTTTCTTCCTCTTTTTTCTTGTATTTAATCAAATAGGCCAAGGTAATTTTGGGAGTCATGTGAAATTGGAAATGGTTTACAAATTCCTCAACAAGTTCATTGAATGAATGAATTGAGTTTTTTGGTAAAGAAGAGAACCATTCCAAGGCAGTATCTTTCAAGGACCTAGGAAAAAGTTTTTCCAATAGTTTATCATCAAGGAAAAGGTCACTACATAGGGAAATATAGGCATTAACATGGTTAGAAGTATCTCACTTCTCTCCATATTTCTCAAATCTAGGCACCTCTACACCTTGTGGCATCAGTGTTCACAATATCTCCAAGGATAATGGGTTTCTTTTGACATAATATGTAGGTGGACCATTTTGATTTTGGTTTATGGTGGAAATTTTTTTTTGAAGGGATGAAAAAATTTGGAAAATTTGTGTTGTGAGAGGGTAATTACTTTTGTTATGAGATGGAAGTGAATGTGGTGATGGAGTGTATGTGTTCATAGGGAAAGTGAATGGAATGCTTATAGGTGGTAATTTAGGAGATATAACTTGCGATGCCACATAGGAACTAGGGATGCTAGCAATAATACCCAAGGAAGGAATCATGTTACTAATTTATTGCATTGTTGTTGTGACTTGAGGATTGGTGTAGGTAGGTATTGAGGAAATTGTTGTGGGAGGAGGAATTTTAGTTCCTTCTTGGCTTGTGACATTGCTTGTTGGTAAAGGACAACTAGTGGTTGAGGGAAGATGTTTTCCAAAGATTTGAACTATATTTTTTACAAGGTCAAGGCCATCTTCACTTTCAAGCATGCGGTGAATGTTTTCTATGGTAGGAATTGTAGTAGTTGATTGTTTTCCAAGCTTATTTGATGTTGTAAGTTTACTAAATCCTCATGAATTTGAATTAGGTTTTCTTTCAGGCCACTATCATTCCTTGGTTCAACTTGCATGCTACTTGAAGGCAAAGAGTTACTAAGGGTGTTATCCTATGCCTAGTGTACTAGTGTCAATACTAGGAGTGGAAGCTCTACATAAGCAAAGATCCATAACGATTGTGCTATCATGGGATGACATGAGTCTTGAACTTCTTCTCACTATGGTATTAGCAATAGGAAACTAAACACTCATGCAAAGGTTTCTAAATGTGCATTGAATGCAAATGCAATGTAAGCTAATAAGAATGAAATGCTTATGACTACTATTCTAGAAAGTGAAACAAAAACGCAGAAACAACAAATAGAAACTCAGAAAATGAACTGTAAATGCTAGAAAATGTAGTGAAAATTATGCAAAGGGACTGATTTTCCCAAGGTGGCGAATGAGTCCAGGTACTGATATTTTTGAAAATTTGTAGAATTTTTAATTGAATTTTATGCGTTTATGTTTTTTGAGCTATGCTTAAGATGCAAATGTAAAATTTGATTAATTTGTAATGAATTTAAGTGAAAAAATGTAAGCTAAATGAGCTTTTCACTAATGCAAATTTGAAACCCTAGAATGCAAATTAACTAATGTAAATATTAATGCAATGTTAATGCAAGCTAAATCTAGGATGTAAATGCACTCCAAATCATAATTATGATGTCCTAAATGCAGGTTCATAAAAATGGAAAGGAGAAAATTAGGCTTGTTCTCTTTCACCTTTAGAGTTTTGGACCTAAAAGGAGAGAGGCAATTTTCACACTCTTCACTCAAGAAGAGGGAAAAAATGTTGTAGACCTTCTCCAAGATTCTCCAAGGCTTGAAGACAACTTTAGGGATTTGACAACTTTTATGCAAGTTTTCTTCTTGACAAATCTATAACCTATCCTTGCAAATCACACACAAGAAGAGGGAAAAAATGTTGTGGGGTTAGGGAATAGGTTTTTTCCTTGGTCAAACCCCTTGTTGGTAATTAAACCTTGAAATGAAAAAAAAATATGAAAGGAGAATGATGAATGAACAAATAGCAATGTTGCAACTCACCAAACCCTAGCAATAAGGTGTTGCAAATATACTTGAAATGGTTGCAATCGATGTGGTTCTTGAATCTTTCTTGAATGATGTTGATCTTGAATGCAATGCTTGCTTGAATCATAAAATCTACATCACAATTGTTAGCACAATAACAAACATGAAGAATACAATCTTTGACATAATGATTGGCACTTGAAGAATGCTCTAAAATGCTTGATAATCTACCCTTGAAATTCCTTGAATGCTCTTGTGAATGCTTAATGATCTCTCGTGAACTCTCTTGAATGCTAGGTGACTTGTTTAATTTCTAGGTGAGAATATGAGTGAAAGAACCTTGTATTTATACTCAATTATGCAAGAATTCCTAAAATTACAACACTAAAAATTGACATTAGATCTAGGAGAATAAAATCCTACTGGAAATTTGAATTAAATTTGAATTTTGGTCACATGGGACTCATTTTCCCAAGGTGGTGAATGAGTCCCACCAGACATAATGTACATGGGGTCAAAAATGGAAAATTCTTAGAAATGTGGGAAACCTGCGTTGGGTCCAACAAGACCTAGGTGGGACTCATTCACCCAAGGTGGTGAATGTGTCCCATACACTAAATATGGGGCACACAAGCTAGGAATACTTGAATTATGATTGGTTACTGATTGGTGTTGGGATTAGTCTCAAAAAGATGCAATAAATGAGGCTTGCAGATGCAAAATAGGGCCAATTAAAGCATAAGAAAGCCCAATTATTAATGAAAAGCCTAAAGAAGTGTGAAAGTGTGTTACAACACTTTACAACAATCCAAACAAGGGAAGATTAAGGTTGATTATGATTAAAATTATATTTTTTATGCTTAGTTAATTCATAAAAAACTAGAAAAGTGTGAAAGTGTTACAACACTTCACAACACTTTAGCAAGGAACCATGAAAATTTATTAGTTCACAAGGGCCCAATACCTAATGTGAATGTCTTACCCACATTAAAACACTAAATCAAGGAAACATTAAGCCAAAATCCATAAGGAGGGCCCAAACAAGTGTAAAAATGCAAACGGATACATTTTACTACACTACATTGGTAAGTAAACCTTGAAATGAAATAGAAATGCATGAAGGAATGATGAATCAATAACAATATGTAATAACTCACCAAACCTTATTTGAACCTTGGTATAAAAATCTACAAACTAGCATGAAGTGGCCTCAATAGATGTAGATCTTGATCATGAAACTTTATTATAGATAATGCCTTTGAACACTTGAATAGATCTTGAACACTACATCAACATATTATCTCAAACAACATGCATGATTCAAGAAATCTTTGACATGACAATGGAATATTGATTGTTGCAATAATCTTCAATAATTATACTCTTGAATGCCTTAAAATTCTCTTGAATGCTCTTTATATCATAAAATTTCTATCAAAAACTTTCTCATAAAATTTCTCATATAATTGCAAGGTGAAACATAGTGAAATAACCTCTTATTTACACATATATCTTAACAATAATTCCTAAAATTCAAATATAACAAGCTGAAATTGAATTTTAGGTTTGAAATCATTAAAATACCACCAAAAACATAGTTTGAATTTATGTCCTAAGTGCAAATCAGGACCCATTCACCCTATAGTGAATGGATCCTAGGCCACTTGTATAGGACACACATTACTCAATGTTAAACCTTATGTTATGCCATTTATGAATGTCAAGTTTTATCCCTTGGAAATTGTAATTAATGAGGCTTGAACCGAAATCACAGTTTATTAGCACAGAGCTTCTATCCTTCTTCATAATTCTTATTATTTGTGGTCATGGATTAAATAATGTCAATTATTTAATTAATTCATCTTAACATTACAAATTTGCATCTATTAATTAAATAATCTCATTCTTCGGTATTCCTGCCTTTTATTCTATCCTAATTAATTAAATAAACACTTTATTTAATTATCTTACTAATTAACCTTATTCTTCGGTTAAATTAAATAAATCATTATTTGAATTTATTCTTTATCATACTTCAACTATAGTTAAATAAATTCATAATTTATTTAATTATTCATTTAAATCCCCTTCGTCATTTAATTAAATAAATCTTATTTATTTAATTATTCTTCAAATATCGAGTCTTGAATTAAATGAATTATTTAATTCATTAATTCTATTTTAACACATTCTTCTATATTTTAGATAATTATGTGAGTTATCTAAATATTCACTTTTACTCAACTCGACATCTATTTTAATCGTTCAGTTAACTATTGATTTAATGTCTGAGTGGCGTCTTTGAGTAATCTCTTCTTCAGATCATGCAATTGTCCACTTCTAACTCAATTGCGTGTACATGCGGATTAATTAAATATTCTTATTTAATTAATTAGGTATTGTACTATTCAGACAGAGTTGCTTTAATCAATCTTCATCTTTTGTCATGCAAAGATATTTCTTATGTTTTGAATGCGAACTGAAGATTAAATCATTCTTTAATCTTTAATTCTATTTCTGATTCAAATCACTCGTCGATTCCTACTCGGTTAATGGATACATGTCAATGGGTCAATCCTCAACCATCCGTTAATCTTTCAATCTTGACTTTTATGCGTTCGAATAATCATTTTTCTATAAATTGATTTGTCATTCTTCATTCCAATCTCTCTCGAAAACTCGCGAAATCTTATGACTTTTGAGAGCACATATCTTGAATCTTCAATATTTTGCTAATCACTATCTTAGAGGCTATACTTGCACGAATTACTTGAAAATTTGAGGGCAATTATACCACACAAGCGAAATGGAGAAGGGCAATCGAGATAATTCATGGAAATACGTTTGAAAATTGGTGAGATTGTTCTAGTTTTAATTACGTTTTACTTTCCCATGTTCTTTGTTGCTTAATGTATGAATTTGCATTTTAGATTTAGTATTGTATGCATGTCTACTTCTTATGATCTAATCTTTCTGGTGTGTCTATTGCGCAAAGCTCTTATTTGGCGTTACATTTTGGTGAACCCGACGTGAAGACACCATCTTCGCGAATCCATAGATCTTTTAATTTTTGATTTTGCAGATTTTTCGTACGGAACGACGCATGTGAAGTTTCTGCACTGCAACTGATTTTCCGAACCGCATGTGAAGTTTCTGCACCGCAATTGATTTTTCGGAACCGCACGTGAAGTTTTTGAACCGCAATTGAGTTTATGAACTGCATCTGACAGAGAAATGACGCATCTGGAAATTCTTGAATCGCAAGTGATATCCCGAGCCGCAACTGAAAAAGAAACGACGCATCTGACTGGTAACAAAATGACGCAATTGACTGGTAAAATTTTATTTCTGCTTTCAGCAATCTGGAATTTTCAATTGATTTTCGTGTTACTGATATTTTATTTTCAGCGTGTGGCCATTTGGAGTTAACAAGCTTTTGCAGGACGATTGGCGAAGACAAAATTGAAAATTACTAATGATATCTTCTGCAGGACGCTTGTCGAAGACCCTAGTTAAATTTTGAAACAGATTGTTTGGTAGCATAGAAAATCTTTCATTTGGTTAAAATTAACAAGTGTCTACTGTGTTTGGTGCGAAAGCACAAGTCTGATTACCCTTACGATTTGGTATATCGAAGTATCCTCTCCCCTTGTGCATCCGTGCGATCCTGGGTGTAAGAGAAACGGTTACCAACTCTAGAACTTGGGCACGATTACGGTGGGAAAAAGTACTTACCCCAGGCGACTCGGACGGTAGCACCACGGGCAGGGATTTCCAGCGGTATACAAAAGTGGGTTCTTGGGGAAACCCCAAGAATCACGAGTGTGGTTCCGACGAGATGGATCCGAAAGGGGACTCGCGCCGTATGGATCACACCCCACGAATGGAATGCCCGAATTAAATACCCTTTGTTGTAGAGACCAACCTATTTGTGGCTGTTGCTTGGTATTAGTGCAGGGTATAGTATCATGCCCAAAGATTACTCACTACTGATCCCCTTGAGTAGAGATAGCGGTTCTTGGGATGTCACTACCCAATGAATTCGGAATTGGTGTGCTCGAAAGACGTTAATGAGCCGTGGAGGGGAGCCAATGCCACCAAATTCCTAAGCTATCCGCTCTCGAGAAGGAAAGGTGTTCATCACCAATCCGGGGTATAACTGGTGGGCTATACCAAGTATACAAACCCTAGGCCTTTGGGCCTATTAGGATGTGCTTGTCTGTTATCACTTTAAACGTTCTTTGAGTCCAAAATTGAAACTGAAAACACTTTGTCTTACGATTGTCTTTGATTTTCAGAATTTGATCACGGAAAACATAGTCAGTTTAAATTTCATGTCACTGAAAATTCACAGAGAATTGCAATTGTTCACCAAAAACACGCATCTGATTTTTAGAGTCGCATCTGTTAATTTTGAGTCGCATCTGTTAAATCTGAGTCGCATCTGTAATTTCTGAGTCGCATTTGTCAGTGTGGCTCGCATCTGATTTATATAGGTCACATCTGGTTGTTATGAGTTGCATCTGTAATTTCTGAGTCGCATCTGTCAGTGTGATTCGCATCTGCTTTAGAAACACCGCATGCATTATATTCTGAGTCGCATCTGTCATCTTGACTTGCATCTGATAATTCTAAGTCGCATTTGTCAGTTTGAACCGCAACTGTTAAAATTGAAACGCATCTGTCTGATTACCAGAAAAACCAAAATTCACTGTCACTGTCTAGTTATCAGGGTTATTCTAGTTTCAGTGGTCTTCATACAAACAGTCTTTGAAAACAGAAACCTGAAACGATTTTCTCAATTTTGCATCCTTTAGGTTCATTTAGTCATTACCATAGTTGTCTTCAGTTAGAGTTTACCTTCATCTTAGGGATCATATTACTTTGCATTAGACTTTTAGAGAGGTCACATTTACAAACTTTAGGAGTAGTCCACCATCTATACTCTAGAAAGGTCATAGTGTCAACAAAATTTTGTCATTGAACCTAGTCCTATCATCTTATACTTTGTCCTACAGAGAGTCATCCTAGCTCATCAGTCTAGTTAGGAAACTCAACTTGTCTTTGATCCTCGTCCTACATTGGTTCCTTGATTTAAACTAAATTGACACCTTGGTTTGACTTTAGGTAGTTGGTCCCTTCACCTTGGGTTTATAGAACTGATCACTTTAGGGTCTTACTTAGACTTTTGCATCTTTAGAGTCTAGACTAGTCTCATCCTAGGACATCCTTTATATTCAAAAAATCCCAAAAACATAGCTTAGGTTGCATACCTTAGATTTGAGTCACTCTTTATTGTCATACCTTAGCCCTCATATCACATACCTTTGTCATACTCCATCTTTCATCATAACCTCACCACCATGTCTGCAATTTACCTTGATATGCGTGCTAGTCAAGTTGAATACCAGTTACTCCATAATGGTCAATACCAACAGGCCCTAGACTTCAAAAGACAATATATCCAATCCAAATGCCAATCAACATCAACCCATGGTCAACTACCCACATATCATTCCTACCAACAATCCATAAGTCCTAATCCTCCATCCATCTACCCTCACTATCAAGAGTCCCTTAGCATAATCCATGCCATGAATCCACAACAAACGTCCACTTATCACCTTTATCCTAACCTTGACAAGGGAAACCAACCTTCCACTAATCCCTTCCAAGCCTCCATGTCCTACCCTAGTCCTTCATCCACTAATCCCTTCCAAGCCACTCCATCTCACTCTACATTTACTCATGACAATACATCTATTCATGGTCTCCAAAGTCACATCCCATCTACTAAACTTGAGGATACATGTCAAATGGAAAGTCCAAAGCATGACTTCATGGCTTCACCTTCATGTCAAGATCAAAGTAGTCTATCCCACGACCCTATCTTTAAGTCCATCCAAGAAGTCCTTCTAGATAATCATGGCATCCAAAATACACCTATCCTTGACCAAGATTCCATTCCCAACCATATTATTCAAGACAAACCCTTCTTTGATCAAGACACTACTATTGAGCAAGAAGTCCAAAATGATCCACTCCTTGACCTTTATGCCATTCATGATCAAACATTTGAAGACGATCCTATCCAAGTACCAAATGCATCCATTTCCCAAAATGAGACACTTGCCTCCATTGGACACAGGGATGATATTCCTTTAGAACAAGAGTTTCCTACTCTAGACATATTTGCAAATGATCAAGCTATAGTTGAGTTCATTGGACTCTATGACAATGACCATAAAGATGGTTTCGACATCGACTTGGAAGCACCAATAGAATCTGCTGAATCTGATATGTCACAAAATCACACCAAAGATATCCAACATGTCAATGAAGATAAGAAATCCTATCAACTAGGATCATCCACTTTTATCAAATCAGGCTTTCTTGTAGATGAGGAGATTCCAAGTAATAGTTTCCACAAACACAATGATGGGTTAGCATCTTGCTTCCAAAATGAAAAATACCCCATCGCAAAGAGAATTTTCAGAGCATGCAGTATCAAGGAAAAGGACTAGGCATACATGAGCAAGGAATTCTAGAACCAGTACAGTTTCAGGCAAATCCTAGACATCAAGGTCTTGGTTATTCTTCAGTCAATAAATCTAATGATGTTAATGGTACCTCCTCGATATTGGGGGCAACTTTATCTGATACAAACATCAAAATGGAGGCCATGAGTAGTTCTTATCATAAGGTTGTTGCAAACACTCCTTCCATCCATACCATAAATTGTCATTCCAACATGAATAAACCTTCTATTTGGAACCAACAAAAACAAAAGTCTTCCAAATTCAAAGTTCAAAATCATATATCAAAGGCCATTGAGTCAATCAAAAATCCAAGTGGACAAATAAAGTTAAAATGGATCCCAAAGAAAAATGGATCAAGAAAAGAAAATAGTTCAAAAGTAAAAGTCAATCAAAATGTGGAGCCACAAGAAAAGAGGACTCCCACATATAATAATTGTCCACCTCCTTCAAAATGGTCATCATACAAGGCATATAAAAGTCATGGTTCCAAATATTATCCCAATATGAAACCCAGTCTCCATCATCCATCACCCCAAGTTTGGCAAATGAAAATTCCTACATCTAAATTGCCAAACACGTCTACCATCATCCGTCATAATCCTACATCTCGCCTAAAGTCTAAAAATCCTACATCACAAATCCATCGCATCTTGGCAGCAACTCTTTATTGTAAGGACTCCCATGGCACTCTATTGCGATGTGCGTATTTTGATAAGGCCAACTCTAGTGTCAACAAGGATCACAATGACATCAATCAATTGTATGCAAGTGCTATGATCCTGACAAGGCAACTACTTCATCAAGGTTATTATTGGAATATCATGGCACCAGTCTCTACATCAGCACTATCAATGGATTCATAACAATCAGTGATCATCTAAAGCATCGAGGCTATCCAAATTTAAAAAAAAAAAGAAAGAGAAAAAAAAAAAAGTCACTTTGATGAAAACCTGGCAAACAGGCATCTTGGTGACACCAAAAAGAAAAGAAAAAAGTCAAGAGAAAAATTTCATCCAATAGTGAAAACCATTCTTATGGCGCTTTGGATAAGTACCATGATGAAAACTTGGCAAACAGGCGTCATGTGTAAGAAATTATCTATGTGGACTATTACACTTGGGGGGCAAGTTGTCTCATCTCCCATTCCCTTCATATGACCTTTCCATCTATCCATATTAGCCCTACCTCTCACATCCATTTTCCCACCTACTTTGATCTTGATAAGGATGGGTACAAACATAAATCATGCTTTGGAAAAACTCTTGACATGTCTATCCTTTGGTCATACACTATCCACGAAATATCATGTCATAGCCTTCATAGCATTTTTCCAAACGAGTTATCATTATACGCAATACCTATAGTATGCCTTGGTTTTTCCCTTGTCAATGGTCTAAGGATCTTCCATCATCCCATCCAATCTTGAAAAGTCATTCCAAATGCAACAAGCCCAATCCATATATTTTTTCTATGCATTCTAGTGCATCATTCAAAACATTCATTGGCTTTGTTTCTAGCATGGCTACAAACCTTGATCCTTTAGTCACATTACCATCATCCTCATGTTGTTTCAGGATGTGTCCTTCCTACATCAAACAACATCGTCACCATCCTCATCACCTGTCAATTGGTTTTCAGCTTGACTGGGGGCAAGATCATGGTTGTCCTTGGATTCTTGTGCATGCTTTCTTGGTTGCTTGTAGGAATCACTTCCCTGTACATAGTCCACTATCCTGTACATAGTCCACTACCTTGTCCATCTCTTGTATATATCATTCATAATAAGTGGTAGTCTTTCCCATCACTTGGAATGATTGACATCGAGAGCATTTCATATCCCCCATCTCACTCTATTCATAATCAATTGGTCTTATACTCGATTGGGGGCAAATACTTGACATGCGTCATATTGATTCTTACATTGGCTATGTGGAAGACGTAAAACCATGGAAAATCCACGAACATCGCAAAATGACCGGAGAAAACACAAAAACATTGGAAAACTTCAAAAAATCCAAAAATAGAGTCAGAGTCAGTCGTACTTGTGAGTCTTTGTCGTTAGTCGAACTACGTTGCCTCTGTGACTGGACGTAGGCAAGGCCATCTGCCGATGTGCCCCCGAGGCCGCACTAGGTCAGTCCTTTAGGGTATGTCATCACACATGGTAAATTGTCCACACATCATATCAAGTCATGCATTACTCTGGTGAACAAGTCAGCAATGTCTCTGAGTCATATCAAACAACTTGCCAAACAAAACAATTCAGAAAGATCAACCAACCATCTGCTACAGGATGTGTCCTTCTTGGAAACAAGCGTTATCAAAACAATCAACCTATGTCTTATTCAGGATGCGTCCTTCCTGCGTAATCGACAAGGTCAAAACAATCAAACGTAGCCTTACACAGGTTATCACATCAACGGCATCTGACTCAACGTCTTATACGATACATGTCTTTCTGAAACCAGGCTTTGTCATGCCTTATACAGATAGTCATAACATCGAAACCAGACTTACAGTCTTATCCGGTATGTGTATCTCTTGCAATCAGGCTCTATCAATCAAACCAATCAAACAAACAAATCATGTTTCGGCAAATATTTTCATTGGCTTATTGACTTTATGGCTTATTTATCTTATCATTTATCTTGAATTGATGACTAGGATTCATGTTACTAGCTTTCTCAATGATGTCCCATGAAGGATTTAGAGAAGCAACGACGTATCAAATTCTATTTTCTTTGATCTGCTGTCGGTTGGATTGTCTTTTCAATTTAATTTTGAGTCATGTTACTAGTTTCCTCAAGGATGTCCCATGAAGGATTTAGAGGAGCAATGGCGTATCATGACCGTCTTTTCTTTTTTGTTTGTTGCTGGTTTGTCCCGACAAAAGACTGGGGCAACTTGTGCCCTTAGTATGAGTTAATGACAATCCTTGTCTGCGACTGTCTGTTATTAGAAAGTGGATGACCTTGCACACCTTGATCTATGTCATATCATGGTGTTTTTCTCCATTTGTATTAGTCCCGCCCAATGATGATAAAGTGCAATACCTTTTGTGATACGGAAAAACATCGAAGATTCCTAATACTAACATCTATCTCCTGTCTTTCGTTCTTTCTCAATCTTTCTTTTCGCACTAACATTTCTTCTTTTCTACATCTTCACCACCCTTATCTATATTCTTCTATCCTTTTTTCTTTCATCTTCTAGTTCTCTCATCAATTTCGAGAGCACACTCATGTTCTTTGAACCCGCCTGTCCTCCCGAGGGGGCATACCTTCACCTGTTTTACACTAGGGAATTACTGGGGCATATTTCTTATCGATTTTCTTTGACACAATGCCTAAGTGACATTGTATCAAAGAGGGGCAAATGTAGACACCGAAATTTGGTCTAGGCCTGCGGCTTCTATATTCTTCATAATTGGTATTATTCATGGTCATGATTAAATAATGTCAATTATTTAATTATTCATCTTAACATTAATTCATCTTCTATTATTTCTTCTATTATTAATTCATCTTCTATTATTTCTATTAATTAAATAATCTCAATTATTTAATTAATTCACTTTTCTTTATTCTATCTGATTAATTAAATAAATGCTTGTTATTTAATTATCTTACTAATTAACCTTATCCGTCTTGTCAAATTAAATAAATCATTATTTAATTTATTCTTTATCATATTTCAACTATAATTAAATAAATTATTATTTATTTAATTATTCATTTAAAATCCCCTTCGTCATTTAATTAAATAAATCTTATTTATTTAATTATTCTTCAAATATCGAGTCTTGAATTAAATGAATTATTTAATTCATTAATTCTATTTTAACACATTCTTCTATATTTTAGATAATTATGTGAGTTATCTATGTATTCACTTTTACTCAACTCGACATCTATTTTAATCGTTCAGTTAACTATTGATTCGATGTCTGAGTGGCATCTTCGAGTAATCTCTTCTTCAGATCATGCAATCCTCCAGTTCTAACTCATTTGCGTGTACATGCGGATTAATTAAATATTCTTATTTAATTAATTAAGTGTTGTGCGTGCATTCGAACAGAGAGTCGTAATCAATCTTTATCTTTGTCATGCAAAGATATTTCTAATGTTTTCGAATGCCGAACTGAAGATTAAATCATTTATTTAATCCTTAATTCTATTTCTAATTCGAATCACTCATGTCATCACTGTCAGTTATCTGAATGCATGTCCAATCAGTCAATCTCAACCGTCCGTTAATCTTTCAATCTTGGCCTGTCGTTCGAATAATCAATTTTCTATAAATTGATTTGTCATTCTTCATTCCAATCTCTCTCGCGAATTTTGTAACTTTGAGAGCACTTTTGTCTTGAATCTTCGATATTTTGCTAATCACTATCTTAGGCTATACTTGCAAACTTGAAAATTTGAGGGCAATTATACTACACAAGCAAAATGGAGAAGGGCAATCGAGATAATTCATGGAAATACGTTTGGAATTGGTGATATTGTTTCAGTTTTAATTACGTTTTTACTTTCCCATGTTCTTTGTTGCTTAACGTATGAATTTGCATTTTAGATTTAGTTTTGTATTGAATGTGTGCTTCTAATCTTGATTCTGGTGTGTCTATTGTGCAAAGCTTTTATTTGGCGTTATAGCGGGTGCAAGCGAGATGAGGCGGATGGATTTTTTCAAATATTTGGATGTTTTTGATGTTTTGAAATGTTTTGAGGCTGTTTTTGGTATTTTTCGAGGTTTTCAAATGTTTTGATTTTCGATTTTCCAATGTTTTTGGGATTTTCTAAGATTTTGACCAAGAGACTAACCTAAAGACCCATCTTAGGGGCCTCGGGGGCTGGTCAACAGATGAGCCTTGCCTACGTTATACACGTAGAGACCACGTAGTTTGACTGACAACTTGACCAGTTTACAGATGATGATATACATGATGAGATGTCAGTTTATTATGACGGACTCCTAAAGGACTGACCTAAATGTCTCGGGGGATGATCAAAGATCAACCTTGCCTATGTTCAAGCTCAGAGATGACATAGTTCAACAAGACGGCCTTGTTTTTGGATTTTTGACATGTTTTAATGTTTTTTGGATTTTCTGATTTTCTGATGTTTTTGGATTTTCTGATTTTCTAATGTTTTTGGATTTTCTGATTTGAGGACTTTAAGATCTACACGAATCTGATCCGATGAGAACATGCCCCCAGCATGATGCAATAGACTACTTCGATAAATGTAGGACATATTGACCTTGAGGATGGGCAGAGTAGTACTAGGAGGGATCATGATACGAACGCAGGACCAAGCTATGGTGCAGATGTGAGTGGATGAGTGATGGATGGAGACCTGGATGTGATGGATGATGGGAGTGAAATGAATGGATGATGCAGATCGAGCCATAAAGATCCTGGTGGATGGAACGTGCTTATTTACACAAGGTGCATGTTTGCTAGGTTTTCACCAAGGTACTTGCCCGAAGTGCCACCGAAGTGGTTTTCACTAGAGGATGATTTTTTTAATCCATTTTTTTTTTTTTTGATTTTTGTTTTTTTAATTTTTTGTTGTTACCAAGATGCCTGTTTGCCAGGTTTTTACCAAAGTAACCATTTTTTTAGGACTTTTTCTGATTTTTTTGGATTTTTTGGTTTTATACCTTGAAAGAATTAGGCATAAAACTTTTTGAGATGGGAGCTATTCATGGGCTCCTGTAGAGGTTCCCCTTCGGGTGTTGATAGCTGATATGCCCCTGATTTGTAACTTGTTGTTATGATGAAAGGTCCTAACCAATTAGGTTCGAACTTGCCTTTGCTGCTAGGATTCAGGACATTCTTCTGATTTTCTTTTAAGACCAGTTCTCCGACTTGGAAAGTCCTGCTTCTGATTCTCTTGTGGTAGCTTCATTTGAGTCTATTTTGATAGACTTGTAGATGATTTAAAGCATCTATGCGTCTCTCATCTAGTAACTCTAGCTCATTTAATCTTGACACCTAATAGTCCTCCTCAGTGATGAGGTTTTGCAGTGATATTCTGAGGGATGGGAACTTGATCTCAATGGGAAGAACAACTTTTGATCCATAGACCAAGGAGAATGGGGTGGCGCCAGTGGGTGTGCAGATGCTAGTTCAATAAGCCCAGAGGGCGGGATTAAGCTACAAGTGCCAGTCATGACCTGCGTCATTAACTATTTTCTTAAGGATTTTGAGGATGGTTTTGTTCGTGGCTTCTGCTTGGCCATTGCCTTGGGGATAGTACGGGGTGGAGAAGCGATGCTAGATTTTGAATTTCTCACATAAGTCACGAACCTCCTGGTTCTTGAATGGTGTCCCATTATCTAAGATAATGGCTTGTAGAACACTGTAACGACAGATGAGATAGTTCAAGATGAATTTTGAGATTTTCTTCCCAGTGATATATGTCATGGGTATGGCTTCCACCCACTTTGTGAAGTACTCAGTTGCAATTATGATGAATTTATGGCCATTGGATGAGGTGGGTGAGATTTTCCCAATGAGATCAAGGCCCCATTGTAAAAAAAGCCATGGTGTTACGATCGGGTGAAGCTCTTGAGCTAGAGCATGGATGAGATCCCCATGCTGCTGACATTGTAAACACCTTTTAGCATGATCATGCACTTCTCTTTCCATTGTGTGTCAATAATACCCCAGCCTTAGCAGTTTCTTGGCGATGGTCATCCCACTTGAGTGTGAGCCACAGATACTGTTATGAACCTCGGTTAGAGCGGTTAATGCCTCCTCAACATTTAGACAGCGTAGTAAGGTACCCTCTATGCTTCTACGGTATAAGGTATCACCTAGGATAACAAATCTAGATGTCTTTTTAATAAAGGTTCATTTTAGGCTCGATTGTAGGTCAACGGGTATGACTCCTATACGAAGATATGTGTAGATGTCATGATACCATGGATCACCAGGACTAACGATTTCACACACATATTCCAATTCTGGTACCTCGAATGTGGGAATGAGAAGCTGCTTGATCAGAAATTCATATTTCAGTACATTGTGAGGAATGTCTAATAGAAACCCAATTGTAGCCATGGCATCGACTGCTCTGTTGTTGGTTCTTGGAATTTGCTCAAATGTTATGTCAATGAAGGATTCCTTTAAAGTCTCCACCAGTTTCTTGTATGGAGTTAGTTTTTCATCCTTAGTCTGATATTCATTATTGACCTAATTTATGATCAACTGAGAGTCTCCATACACTTTGAGAGCTTTGATGTTCCACTGCACTACTATCCTGAGACCTATAGTCAAAGCCTCGTATTCCGCTATGTTGTTGGTGCAAGGAAATGCCAATTTGTATGATTTTGGTATACAATCCCCTTGTGGGGTGATGAAGAAGATACCTACTCCTGATTTATGTTGTGTGTATGACCCATCAAAATATAGTTTACAATGGTCAGTTACATTGAGGTTAAAAATGGACTCATCTGGGAATTTTGAGACAAGAGGATTCTCAGAATACATAGGTGCTTCTGCTAGTTGATCCGCAATGACTTGTCCCTTAATAGCTTTCCTCTCTACATACTCGATGTCATACTCTGATAATATCATTACCCACTTTTCCATTCTGCCTATGAGCATTGCCTTGGATAAGAGATACTTGAGGGGATCGATTTTTGTAATGAGCTTTATCTTGTGTGCCAGCATGTAATGTCTAAATTTTTGAGATGCAAACACTACTGCGAGGCAAGCTTTCTTGATGAAGGAGTAATTTAGCTCATGACTGACCATTGTCCTGCTTATATAGTAGATGGCCCTCTCCATTCCATTTTCATCATGCTGAGCCAAGAGAGCTCCAAGGGCTGCTACTGTTGCTGACACATATAAGATCAATGGCTTTCTCGAGATAGGTGGCATTAACACTAGTGGTGTAAGTAGGTATTCCTTGATTTTTTTGAATGCTTCTTCACATTTTGTATCCCATTTGTATGCTACCCCCTTGTGGAGTAGGTGAGAGTATGGGTTATGCTTGTCTACCAGTTGCGCTATAAATCATCAAATGGATTGAAGTCGGCCTTGGAGGCCTCTCAGTTGCTTTAATGTTTTCAGTGATTCCTTCTCGAGGATTGCTTTTACTTTTGCCGGATCCACCTTGATACCCCTCATGGAGACTATGTATCCTAGCAACTTACCTGATTGTACATCAAAGACGCACTTCTTAGGGTTTAGTCTAACTTTGTATTCTTCCAATCTGTCAAAGATAGCACTTAGGGTTGCTATATGATCCTATCTTTTTCTTGACTTAGCTAGAATATCATCGACATAGTCTTCGACTGTTTTGTGAATCATGTCATGGAATATTAGTGTTATGGCTTTTTGACAGGTTGCTCCTGCATTCTTTAGACCAAATGGCATCATGTTCTAGCAGTAGGTCCCCCATGGACAAGTGAAAGTCATCTTGTGTTGGTCCTCTTTTGCTATCATGATCTAGTTATATCCTAAAAATCTATCCATTAATGATAGCATCTTGTGTCCTGCCATCATGTTTACTATCATGTTGATGTTGGGAAGCGGGAAATCATCCTTCGGACATGCCTTGTTCAAATATCTAAAATCCGTACAGATTCTAATGGCTCCGTCAGGTTTTGACATAAGTACCAAATTTTACACCCATTCTGGATAATCGATTGGTCAGATAAATCCTGCATCTAACAACTTTTTGAGTTCCATTTTGACCAATAGAGCGATTTGAGGATGCATTTTCTAAAGCTTTTTTTGACTGGTTTTGCCTCTGGATACACAGCTAAATGATTAACCATAGTTTCTGGATCTAGCCCTGGCATGTCAGCATAACTCCATGCGAAGTTTATTTTCCTTTCTTTTAGGAATGCTGCTAGGAGTTCTTGCTCTTCTGATAATAGTGATTCTGCATAGAATGTGATATGCGGGGCCTCCTCTATTCCTCTGTTGACCAGATTGCACTTTTCGGCCAAGACTGCTAACTTCTCTTGATGAATGGCTCTTAAGGGAAGATTGAATCCTTCATCCTTGGGTGCCTCAGAGAGGTTTTCACCATTGGATACGTCCTTTCTTTTTACTATTTTCTTGTCAGAGAGTGCCACAGTGTGGTTTTCACTCAAGGACTTGGATATGATTCTTAGTTTCTCACTTTTGTGACTGAAGGATTCAATCGTTTCCCCATAATAAGCATGTGTGTCCAACTCCATTATAAACCCTACCTTATGATCTCCATCTGGAATGTTATCCCTCAACCCCATGAACTCTGAGAGTGCCTCATCATTTTTGAATGTGTCAAGAACTGGTGGTCCTCGCTGGTCATAGTCGATCAGTTGGGGGTAGACTAGGCAGATCTCATGATTTTGTTGTTATGGTTCGAAGGAGAGGGTGCTAATCATATATAGGGTGGTATCTTCGAATAACCTAGGGAGATTGGATATGGTGTCTTCGTCATCGCTACTAATATAGGGCTCAGTTATGAAATTATGTGTGTTGCTACCTGTGACTATTGGTGAGTGTACTTGTACTAGCACTGGCTGAGGAGATACATTAGCAGCTCTAACCAGAGGACCTCAGCCACGTATGGTTATTCTCAGAGGGGTACATCCAAGACCAAGATTTGTTATGGGTCGCGTCTCCGGCATGATAGGTATTATGAGGTCGTTGTCATTTTGTCCCAATCTTTGGTTTCTGTGATAACCCATTGCAAGCATCATTAGTAGGCCCTTGCTTGTCTCATCCATTGGTAGTTCAGTTGTCAGTCTTTCATCTCGGTACAACATGTGATATGGATCTATTTTGATAACCTCTCGACCAAGGTCTCCCCAGCTTGTGAATTCAGGATAGTCTTCGAGAGACGTTCATGATGTGGAAGCTTGGTTTTCTTGTGGGCGTCCTCGTGATCTAGGAGATTGTGGTAACTCTCCTATCATAAAAGAATTGTTAGGAAGCCTATAGCTTCCACAACCATCTTCCTAGATGATGAGCTTAATGTCAAAGATGGTGGGAATGGTGGGGATGGCGGGTGTCTCTGTCACAGAAGTGGATGCGAGAGTGGCGAGGTCGATGTACGGTGTGGATGGGCCTTCATCATTCTTTGGCACTTGGGGGATTTTGTAATATTTGGCCTCAAGATTTTTGCAATATGAAAACGGTTCAGGATCTCCATGAATGGTAACCTCTTGTCCATTATGTGTAAATTTCACACATTGGTGGAAGGTTGATGCTACGGCTTTCATTGCCTAGATCCATGGGTGTCCCAGGAGGATGTTGTATGGCAAGTCGAGGTCTAGGACCTGATAGGTGGTTTCCATGAGCATTGGCCCTACTTGAATAGGGACTTTAATCGTGCCCTGAGACACTCTTTCTTGGTCATCGTATGCTCTGATTGTTATGCCTTTACCTTTGTCAATGGTATCCTCTGATATTTTCAATTGTTTGATTAGGCTGAGAGAGCAGATGTTCAAACCTGCACCCCCATCCACCAGGACTCTTTTGATTTTACTCTTGTTTACAATGTCTTCCAAATGAAGTGCACGATTGTGAGATGGTTGGGCAAGGAAATCTTGGTCAGAGAATGTAAGGAGATTAGGTGTTATGATATTCCAGACCATAGCTTAGAATTGGTCTGCATCAAGATCTGCGAGGACGGTGGATGAGGCTAATGCTTCCTCAAGGATCTTTTTATGGGCTAATGATATTTTCAACAACTCCATGATGGAGATGTGTGCTGGTGTTCGCTTGAGTTTTCCACGACATTGTAGCTATGCGGAACGGCTCTAGATAAAGAGACTCTATTAGGTTGGGATGATCCTACAATGGTGACTTTTTGGCCTCTTGTGGTGACTCCACAATCTTCGACATGAGCGCCCTTGATGGTGATGACCATGCAATCTTCATTTAGGGAGGCAATGAATGTTTCATACACATGATTTACACTACCCTTCCCTTTATCATTTTTATTCCCTTTGTTGCCATGATTCGACATCAGATTCATGTAGATTTTTAGATCCTGATTTCCAGTAGGTTGTTCCACGTTTATGAATTTTTTGTTAATGAGATCTTGGATGATATTTTTGAGTCTCATGTAGTTGTTCGTGGTGTGACCTTTGATCTTATGAAATTCACAAAGCTGATTTTCGTTGTACCAAGGGGGTTTGACGTCAGGTTTTTGGTAGTTTTCGAATGTAGGAGGCTTGATGAGTTTTTCGTCAATCAATTTTTTCATTATGTCCTTCAATGGTTCCCCCAAGATAGCGTATTTGTGTTTGGGATAAGTTTTGCGTTACGGTGGTCCTCTTTGATCATTGAGGTTATTGATGGTTGGATTATTGTTGGGTTGATATGTTGTGTGATGAGTGTTTTGGTGTTGATTTTGGATTTGCGGTGTGGGTGTATGTTGGTGTGGACCACTAATGACCACCTTGGCATCTACGACACCATCATTAGTAACGTTCTTGTTCCTCACCCATGTACGAGGTTTATTGTTGTAATTAGATGATGGGTAGTTGTTTTGCGGTTCATTATATGACATTGATTCTATAGGTTGAGTCACAAGGGCTCTTTCGATGCTAAGCACCTTGGAAATCAGTTGATCGTATGTGGTGATTCCCTGAATCTTGAGATGAAATGACAAGTGGCTTTCAAGGTTGGCTATGATTGTGCAGACTTGTTGTTCTTCTAGCATGGTCCACTTGCTCCGATTGGCCTTGGATTGCCCTCATTGAAGGAATGAAGCAAAAGATTCATTCTTTCTTTGTTTTAGAGCATATAGTTCTTTGAGACTGACATCCATTGTGATATTACATGCGTAGTTTTTAATGAATGCATCTTTGATTTCTTGGAATGTTCTAATGCCTGAAGGTAAGCGAGAGAACCATTCTATAGCGTTGCCTACAAAGCTTCTAGGAAATAGCCACATCAGATAAGTATCATCATATGCGACCTCCATGCAATGAACCTGGAATTCCCTGATGTGATCTTTAGGGTTTCCCATCCCTTGATATTTGTCGAATTTGAGGATCTCAAATCCCTTAGGGAATGGTTTCATCTCTAAGCTCCTATCAAATGGATAGGGACACAAGTTGCTTGGTGTTTTGGTTGTTCGTCCTGATTGAAGGTTGAGCACTTGTTGTGATAGCAACCTGAGTTGTGTCATTACATCGCTTTGCGGATCAGGGGGTGGGATGAATGTATTTTGAGGTGTTTCAATCATTGGTTGGGTGGATGGGTTGGTCGATGCATTGTTCAATGGTATCGGTATGTTGTGGCGAGTGGAGTAGGCTTCTACTTGCTTTTGGATGAACAATGCTTGTTGTTGATCTTGTTGTTGTTGTGCTTGCTGTTGTTGTTCTTGTTGTTGTTCCCACAATGCTTGTTGTTGGACTGCCAACTCTGCTACTTCTTGTTGCTCTTGGTATTGCTTTAGTGCTTGCTGATATGCTTGCATTTGTGCTGCTTGTGCAAGAAGTTATTCTTGTGCTTGTGCTTGATGTGCTTGATATTGAGCTTGTGCTTGAGCTTACGCTGCTTGTACTTGTGTGGCTTGTTGCTGCAATAATAATTGTGCTTGAGCAACCCTTTGTGCTTGTAATGCTTGGGCAGCTTGGGCAGCTTGAGCAGCTTGTTGTTGTTGTTGTTGTAGTAAAGCTTGAGCTTGTTGAGCTTGTTGTGCTTGCAATGTGGCTTGTGCAACTTGGGCGGCTTGAGCAGCTTGGGCGGCTTGAGTAGCTTGTTGTCTAACTTTTTATTTTTAGACTTGTTGATATCCTCTTTGGAAAGTGGCTTGCAATGCTACATCGAATTGGTTTGATGTAGTGAACGTCGGTGGTGGTGGATTTGGAATGGTGGTGGATGATGATGTTGTTTTGATATTTTGGGTGTTGGATAATGGTATTGATGTGGTTGGTCCTTGAGAGACCATGTTTTGTGATGTTAGGGGGATGTTCGATGATGTTGCCATTGCTGGTGTGTTTGTTGTTTGTTGTTGCGATATCAATGGCAAATTTTGCATGTTTGGTGCAATGCTTTGATTGATGGTTTGGATATAGGTTTTATTGATACTTGGTAGGGGAGGAATCCCTAAACCAAGGAGTGGTGTGGATGATAATGGCAATGGCATAAGAGGTGGAAATGTGAGAGGTGTGAGTTTTTGTGAAAATGTTGTGGTGTCGAATAAGCTCCCTAGTCTGAATGTATCTCCCTCTTCTTGTGAATTTGTGAGAAGAGGTGTTTGTGGTGCTCCATGAAAAGATGTTGATGATGGGTCATAATGTAAGGTGAGAGGAACATTTTTGTGTAATGGGTTGTTGAGTATGTTTTGTTCCAAGGTGGTGCTTGCGTCCAAATTTTGATTGTTAACAAGGGGATGTGATTGAAGAGCATTAAGGAATGCATTTCCCTTGTTGACATTGGGTTGTGTTGGAGCAAATGATGTTGTGATTTGCAGAATGTTTTGTGTGATGTTTTGAGATGGAGGTGTAGATGAAATGGGAATGGTGGATGAGATCAGAGGAAATGATGTATCCACTATAGTACTCACATCAAAATCTGAAGGAAACTTGGTCCCTTGTTTTGCTAGTTCAAGCATGTATAACGAAGGGTTAAGTCTCATCATGGTGTTGATGATTCTATAGTTGTCTAGATTCTGGAGCATTTCCGTCATTTCCTCGCGAGACATTCCAAAGGTGAGGTCCTCCCCTTGATTTTCTTCTTGTGGATTTTGGGATGATGAGGGGATCAATGGATTGCTTGATTCAGTGGGATTCATTTCTATGTTTGTTTGGCTAAGGTCACTTGAAGTGGGAGTTTCTTTGTTGGCTTCCATACTCTTCTTGTATTAGGATCTCGTTTGAATCATAAAACAAGGATCAATTTTCGAGAATATGGGAGATGAATCTCTTGATTCTTTGGATTGATCTTTATCTTATGTTCCAAAGTGAAAAGTTTTAGGATGCTTTTGAGGATCAAAGGTGACGATATGATAATGATGTTTTGGGGATGGATGATATGGATGTTTTGGCTTTTGATAAATCTTGAATGAGACACTAGGATTTTAGGACTTTGTGGATTTTGGATTTTGGATTTTGAGATTTTGAGATTTTGTCCTTGATTTTTTATTTGGATTTTGAACAAAAAGACCCTAAGATGTTGGATGATGATCTAAGGGATAGCTTTGTTCAAAGAATGATAATTTGAATATGTGTGAGGAGAAGGATGCATCTACCCACACCTATTCAAACAAGCTGATTGTTTCACTAAGCATATGAAGAAGGATTCATCTATATACACTAAGCTAGACAAGATGATTTTGATAATTTTGACTAAGTATATGCAAAAGGATGCATCTACACATACCTAACCAAAGGTGTTTTTGCTAATGTTTTCAAGGATTTTGTCTCAATGATTTTGATGATTTTGGTTTTGCCACAAAGCCTAGTATCAATGATGACTTCAAGATTTTCCAAAAGGTGATGATGAGATGGATTTTGTTTTGATGTTTTTGGAGGATGGGTGAAAATATGATTTTGATATGTTTTGATCCTAAAATGAACCTAAAAAGATACACTTTGTTTGCTTAGACCTAGGTATTGAAGAGCAAGCAAATGCTTCCTAATGACCTTTGTAACCAAGAAATGATTTGAACATTTAGATTCCCAATCAATGATTTGTGCTTTTGGGATTTAAATTCTTCAACACACATGAAAGTTCATTTTTGTTTAGCTTTGCTTAATGTCTTTATTTTACCAAAAACACTTTCTTCAATTAGGTTTTCAAACTAAGATGTCCAATGTCTTAATTTCTTCAAACCCCACAAGATATGTTATGTGGTAATTTAATGAACTTAAGGCAAGGGTTTCCTATTGTTTTCTTGAGAAGACAAATTGAGATTTAATCCAATGCTTAGAAACCTCTAAGGATGTGAATCCCAAGGGAAAGCAATAACATATGGATTGAGTCAATGGTATTTGTCTTCAAAAGGGTTTGAAATTTGGATGATGTTAAGTGTTTGTTTCCATGATGTTTTCGATCAAGCAATGCATTTTGTAACCCAAGAATAAGTACAATCCTATGGATGTGTAAGACAATATTTGTTGGATTCCCACTTGGACAAGTCCAGCTACGCTTATCTCTAGTAGATGGTTAGATGCTTGACCCCACTGGCTCCCCTCCACGGCTCATTAACGTCAATCGGGGCAGCCAAGCATCAACACCCATGAAACTCCCATGGCATGCTTTCCATCTCTACTAGAAGACCGTAAAAGTGTGGGGTGGCTTCAGAACGACCGTTCACCAACAAATAGATAAAGGATTTTGGAAAATTCTAGCACATGGGTTCTAGTAAGGACTTTTCGCGTAGGAGTTGACCCAACGTGGCAAGAGCCCCCTTTCGGATCCATCTTGTTGGATTCAACCGCATGATATTGGCATTTCTTCCAATATCCACATTTATATCCCGACTAGAAATACTCTTAGGTTCAAAGTGTTACCGGTTGAGTCGTTCCCTTGGGTGATTACTTTTTCCCACAAGGTAGGCCCTCTAAGATAAACAAAAGCGAATGAAAAACAAAATCCATAACTCAATCAATCTTTGATAGCAACAAAGAGAGAGAATATAAGTGAAAATGCCCCCCACTCACACTCGCACAATAGTTTGTTCAATTTTAAGCCCAAATTGAAGTGTGGAGGTGATTGCTTTGTCTTAACCCAAATTCATGGAAAAGACCTTTTGATTCTCAAGATCGCTATAAAGCATGAGAGAAGTGCATACGTCCTTTTCCAATGGCTTTAGCCTAAGTAAGCCCTCACAAAAAACACAACTACACTTGTTCTTTTTAAACCTTCAAAGCAATATGTGAGTTCATTTTAGAGCACCAAATCACAAGTGAAAGACATTTGTTCAATTGTTTAACCCATAAACCAATCTAGTAAGTTGTAGATCCTAATATTCTTTTTAAAACCGTTTGTGAGCAATAAACAAAAGAGTCCTTTTTAAACCCAAATGAAAGCTAGTGTTCTAAAGAAAGAAAAAGATGACAAATTCCTTAAGGAAGTGTTAAACAACACTTAAGTGTTTAAAAACACTTTGATTAGATAAGATATCATCACCATGCTCCTTCTTCCTTTTCTTTTGTCTTCCAACCTACAAAGAAAAAAAAAAGTTAGATTCTGGAAAAAAATAGAGAAATTAAAAAGCAGAAAACAAAGGAAGAAGCAATCATAAATTAAAGCACGTTGTAAAAATTTAATTTTTCCCTTTTACTGTCTTCCAGCGTCTCAACTTGTGAAGGCGTCACTATTTTTTCCTTCCAACGATGCTCTTATAGTGTCGCTTTACCAGTCAGCGGCGCTCTGTGTCGAGACAAAGAGCACGATTGTGTCATTGTTTTCACCCAATGTCATAGTTCTTGAAAGCGTCAGAGTTTTGAAATTTTTTGAAACTGAGGCAGATCGGCGAGTCTAGTGGCACAGTTTGAAATTTGAAATTTCTTGGTGGGATGAGCCCAGCGGCAGAGTTTAGGTGCGTGCGGTGCTATATAGCGACGCTGGCGAGCCCGCGGCGCTAAAACAGTGACGCTGATGAGTTCGCGGTGCTAAAAAACAATGACACTGAGGAGCCCGCGTCAGAATTTTTTGTGTCAAGAAAATGCGAAAATTTTGAGGAAATGTTGGAATTTATGATGTCTAGCCCTCCTTCTAGCACCAAAATGTGAACCCCAAATCTATGTACCTACAAAATAAAGAGAATAAACACCCTAAGTTAGATATTGCAAGCATAAACAAGGATTCCCCATGGAATCCATTTACAATTCAAACTAGGAATGAAAATATGCAAAAGCACAATAAAATGATAAACCAAAGATGAAATCCTAATTTAAATAGCAAACTCTTGTTCCCATGGGGTAATTGGTGCCAATTTGATGTGGAAATTTGGCCCTTTCCCAATTCCTATGATTGCAAGCTTCGAATGTAGACTTGATGAAGAAATGTGATCCACTTTTGGTGATGAATGATGAAGACTCCAAGCCAAATCTGCAAGAGAACCTAGCTAAGAGCTCAAGGATATGGAACTTGATAGATATTTGAGCATAGTAACTTTACTCAAAGTGTAGATGATCAAATGAGGAGAGAAGTCCTTCATTTATAGGATTTCAAGATGGATGAAAGTCCAAATTTGAGCAATGTGGGACTAACTTTCATCCAATGATATGGTGCCACTTGTCAAGCTATGAATGGATGATGGTTGTGCAAGATTTGGGGTTTGTGCCAATAAATGCCAATATTTGAAATTCAAATTTGTTGAAATGACATGTAAGAGGGAAGGGGAAAATGCAATAAATGCCACTTGGCTCAAGGCAAAGGACATGTAAGAGATCTTAAATGCCTTGTTGGAAGGACTTATTCCCACTTGGATTTTGAATTCAAATTAGGGGAATATTCCAAAAGATGCCATGTGAGGGAAAATAGAGATTTAATAAATGAATTAAATCTATTTTCATGTGCAACTTGCATTATCTAGAGGATGTGACATGAGATTAGATTAAATTAATTTAATAGGAGATTAAGTGATGTGACTTATTTGACTTAGATTTATGGATTTATTTAAATCAGATAAGAGAGGAATATGATAAGAGGCTAATTAAATAAAGATTCTGATTTATTTAATTAAAGGGGATGATGTTAGATTAAATCAAATAAGGTTTTAATTTATTTAATTTAATAGATAGACTTTAGAGATTTAATCAAATAACTTGATTATTTAATTAAATAGGGATAATTAGATCAGATGGATTAATTTAATTAACAAGAGAAAGTGACTGAATTAGACAAAATGATTTATTTAATTAAGAGACAAATATTGATGAATTTAATCAGATAAGGGAATTTGATTAAACGGTTAGACCGAGGGATGATTTAGGAAGAAACGATGTTAGTAAGTTAGGATCAAATGCACGATGTCAATCAGTATATTTTTGATGTCTACACCCACTATTAGGTTGGGAATACCAATGGTATGAAAGGTTACCTTTTGATTTTTCATTCAATAATCTCTTCATCAATTCACTATTTCCAAAAAAATCATTTAATAATTCCCTATTGGTGCTTATTTTTGACTAAATTTTACCACTTTACGCCAAATCCTAGCTAACTGCAACTTGCTATGTGTTAGAAAATATGCATAAATTAAAATTTGGCAATGAACAATTTAATCACCAAATTTAAATCTAAATTTAGAAACATTAGTCACCACCCTTCTGATTAAATTCTATGGAAACTACTAAATACTTGGCTAGCAATTTTGATTAGACAGTGTTGCACCACATTAATGAATCAAAAATGTCATAATGACATTGAAACACAATCACATTATTATGCATTAAATTCACATGCCTCAACTAGCATGTATTACTTCTTTCAAATTACCTAGGTGATGACATGTGCTACCTTACTGGCTCCATTTTCATTTCTACTTCGCACACATAAGCACCTCCATAATTAATACGACTTAAAAAAATACATGAAATGAACACTATTAACTTCGAAATCTCCAACTTAGTTGATTCACAATCTTTGTACTAATCAAATTTGAAGCAATTTATCACCATGTGCAAAGAATTAATTTGATTTAACATTCTGCTCTAAAGATAATTATCTAGTTTACACATTGCTTACAGTTTCCAAGACTTCACTCAAGGAAACTATGTACCACAACTTCCTCACGACTTTCTATAAATTTCACACTTTTGCTTAGCTTTCTTGTTATTATGCGTTTCTTTCTCTACTAATTCTTTCCTGCGTCTAGGTTATGGATACTCCAATTTGCTTGACTTGCTCTCACTGCCAGAATGTTTTCTTAGGAAGTATCACATCACAAAGGCTTGAAAATGTTTTCTTCATTTGGACTTCCAATTTCACTATACCAAATTTGTGCTTAGTTCTTGGGGAAAAGTATGTAGAATCTAGCTGCTACTTCGATTTCTATTCTAATGTGGCTTCTCATTTTGTAGAATCACTTCTAGATATTGGGGTTCCTATTGAAATGTTCATTCAACTAACAATCTGATAGTAAGGCTTGAATATTTGGAGAATCTAGATACTATTTTTTTTGTTGCACACTTGACCATCAAAATCCCTTCCATGGATGATATTCATCGATTCCTAGAACACGAGGAAGTGGTTCCTCTCTAGCCTTTCCTCACTGACCTTCATATTCATGACTTTGAAGTTCATTGGGAACTCATCTACATAGGGTATTTGGCCCTAATAGATGAGGCATCCCATATTGACTAAGTGGCTACTCCTATCTGCAACTTGACTTTCTCTTTTTTGACTTTTTTGATCTTTTAAAGCAAGAATTTTGATACTCCATGTATATGCATGATACACACACACACACACATATATCTTTGTAGTACATTTTAAATCATGTATTTATTGTGCATGGTTTTATCATTTTACATATCATAGTACAATTTTACAAATGTTTGAATTAACCCTTATGTGTAAGATAAGTAGAATTTGCTAATGCAGAGGCCAAACGAGAAAAGAAAAGAAAAAATAAAGGAAATATAAAAGTGACAAAAAAGAAAAAACAAAACAAAACAAACCCTATCAATATAAAACTAACCCTAACTAACCAAACTTCTAATTTAATAAAAAATTAACCCTAACAAAACAACTTATTTTTCTTTCAATGCTAATTCCACTATTGTTTTGGTATGAATTACAGTACGTTTATCCTTAAATTCATTCAAAGAAATTTCAAAAGTTCTACTGTAACAATGAATTCTTCTAAATTTTTTGCGTTTAACAATCATAAATTCAAAGGTGTACTTACCAATAACTAGGCTCATATGTATGTAAATGACCTCATTAAAGGTTGATTGCACACACTTCGTCTGATGTGACAATACTTTATCTTCTTTCAGCCATAGTTCATGGTTTGTCTCTTCATTCTATTTGTTTCCATGAACGGATGTGTCCATTTCTCGGCTTTCTTCTCCTCTGAAAATCTTTGTGTCATTGGTACTATCTTCACTTTGCAATTTGTTAGACCAAGATATACCACAATTTATATTTTTTTCAAAGAGAGAAAAAGTAAAAGTTTGTTACTTTGTATCTTGCATAAAATCAAGAAATTTTCCTTTTTTAACTTGTGAATTTTCAACTTGGAGCAAAATGCATGCATCTCCTGCTCAATTTTCTCACACCTTCTCTTCATTTTTGTTTTCCACGTATAAGGAGAATGATGAATCATCAATAGTGTTTCCTTGTTTCTGATGCAATGTCTCTGAATCTTGGCATTCTCACCTATTTTCCTCTAAAATGTGAATATTTTCTTTATAATAATTGCAGTTATCAAACCGTTTTGATGTATTGAATATTTTTTTTATATTTCCAATTCCACTAGGGTTGAATGTATTTCTCATTAACAATTCCTTTCTTCTAGTAGTTATAACTTCTTTTGTTAACAAAATCATTTTACATATAGCCAAACTTACCCTAGTTAAGAAAATTTCACAATCAAGTTCATTGTGATCAGCTATATCATGAATTCTACACTTGATGACTCTACCAAAGGTGAATAAAATCAAAGGATATAATCTTTGGTTAAATTTTTTGAAAATTTTCTCAACTTCCATGTTGAAATACCATCTTGCACTAAATTTTTCGTTTTACAAGCTTTCTCCTTAAAATCAAGACTAATACAAATTTCAATATATTTCACTCCTTCTAGTGCCAGTTCCTATTGATGATGATGTTACTCACAGCAACAGGGAAAATAAATTCTTCATAGACAAACCACGAAGAGCCTATCCTTCTTGAAAGACTTAACCAAAGGAAACCCTAGGGGATCTGTATGATAGGATAAAGGTTGGCTTAGTTCAATCCCAAGTCTCTGATAGTTAGGTCTTGACAGTACTAGGTTCACTTCAAGGTATGATGTGATATTGTTGTTAATATCAAAGGGAATATGTTTGTTTATGAAATTATATGTATTAGACACTAAATTTTCAGTTAGATCACAAAATAACATCCTAAAATCAAAATATTTTGAAATAATATTTCATGAACATCAACAATTTTGCTATTACTTAAGTAGATTTAGCTTTAAGCATTCAAAAATTTCATAGGAAACGAAAGATTTTTAATAAATTTCCATTCATTCATCTATTTTTTGAAACATTTTCTAGAATTTAAACATCTATTCTAAAATAAAGCATAAAAAATACTAAAAATTAAAATTTCTCTCAATTATTCTCCACGCATGCCCCAAAGAATTAACCAAATCAAAGCAAACTGCTTTATACTTAACCAGATTACTTCACAACTACATATAAAAAGAGTGAGATTTTAAAGAGAGGGGTTTTAGTTTGGACACTGAGTAGGTTCTGCATGCACCCTTAAATGTCACAACACATAGTCTTGTTTGGTTGAACTAACAAAACCTGCTACAATGATTCATGAGATAGGTAGCTATCAAATTGGCTCTGATATTGGCTCTTCCGACATCCAAAAATTCTAAACTTAACTTAAAAAGAAGTATCCTCCGGCCTTTTATAGAAGTAAGGAACAAATAGGATAAGAAAAATACATGAGAGGAAATACAAGGGATGAATCATATCAAGGCACGTGGAATATAGTGACTGGTAAGATAATTACAATCTAAGTCAATGAAGGTCAACTCCAATTGCACATTGAAGCTCTTCAAGTTTTAATCCTTTTATTATCAAGGTTCCTTCTTGGAACCAAACAAATCCATTCAAATAAAATGTAGGAACTTCCCATACATTCAAAATGATTAGGTGGAATTTTCATTCCTACATTTAGGTTCATCCTTGGTTTGAATAATCCATGAATGAGCAACCCCCATAATAGATACACTTCTTTGTTGCATGCTTAAACTCTAGAGTCCCAATTTCCTGATATCTAGTGTATCTTCGCAACGAACTCTATTCTAGCATGAGCTTTTAAAGTGTATTGTTGAACCTAGCAACACCATCGGATCTATCTACAAATTTGATTTGCTTGACCGTCCTTACCCAAACTCTGCATCTCCTTCAATCACAAATTCCACTCATTAAATCCCTTTTTTAAAAAAAAAATTTATAAACATCTCATGTAAATAAAACCATCATTCAATTGTTATCACATAAATTTCTCATAAATTACACGCTTTCTGGCATATTACAAATCCTTCCATGATTATCTTTTATATACTGGATTACCAGACTGTCAGACTCATTAGATAACCTTAAGATTTAAAAAATTCACTTAACATCGCTACCTGGTACCTGGTACCCGGTATTCAACTTTACCCATGAATTTTCCCTAGACTTCAATTTTACCAAAACTTCCATCTTACTACACCTCAACTATTGAACTGAAGCATTCTTCTCACATTTGCATTACCTTTTTCCTTTTTCAAGCATTCCTAGTTCGCAGTATCTGGTACCTAAAATACTACATTACAAAGTCTTGAAAAAAAAAGGACAAACAACTAAGAGGGAGGGTGAATCAGTTGTCATAGAATATTAAACTTTTCAATCTTTACTTACCTTTAATCTCAGATATGATGAATGAATAGTAAACCATAAGCAATCAACACATCAGAAACACAAAGAACACCAATTTTTTTTATGTGGAAACCCTATTAGGGGAAAAACCACGGTGGATGTTAGTCCACAATATTATACCCTATTATAAGTATAATGAAAATAGTAAGGGGAATGCACATGCATTCAAGCACATTTCCTAGAGCTCACTGCTCAAATACAATAGGGCTCACTACCAAAAAATACAAAATAGGATTAAATTCAGAGGGTATGAACTGAGAAAATAGCTTCTACATAAGCCTAATTATAGTTCCAGTTAAGCACAAAAAACCTTCTTCACACTTAGCTCAAAATTCTTCTCACTCTGCTCTGAAATCGAATGATTAGAACACTATTGAGACATTTTCACTTTCTCTGGCGTGCATTCACTCTCTTATGTACACTAACTTTGCTCAAACAATCGCTCTTATATATCTGCAACATGGAATTACATTAATAACCTTGTCGTCCAAAAATAAAACATATTTGCAATGTCAGCCCAAATTAACAATTAAATTTTCAATGTGTATCAAACACCATTGGCCAATACAATGATGCTACCTAGAACAATATCCACAAGCATTCCAAACATTCAAATTTCAATCTCCAAGGATCCGCAATACATTACCATCATCATGTCAGTCAAGAACATGAAAACTCAAACATACAAAAGAAAAATCTTTGACCACAAGCACACCAATCAATGCAGATCTACAAAAATGATGGAGAATGATATAAAAACATCCAAAAACAACAAGAACTAATAGAGAAATATCCACAACAATAGAAATTATTAGAATCACATAAAATTCAATCAAGAGCACTGACAAAGACCACAAAAACACTATCAAAACACAACACAATCAATTCTTCATGTGAACCTCTAAAACTTCTGGTAGATGAACTAGATACTCTCAACACTAAAACCCTTAGTCCACAATAATTGATCTTCAATGTACAAAACAAAATACCTTCATGAACTTCACTGTTCCACTAGCAACCTGTAACTCTTCCTTTAACAATTTTCTCAATATCCTTGACATATACAACCTTTAATACAATAATGCTAATAGTGTTGACACAACAAAATCAATTCTTCACATAGACCTCTAAAACTTCTGGTAGATGAACTAGATACTCTCAACAATAAACCCTTTAGTCCACAACAACTGATCTTCAATGTACATAATAAAATACCTTCATGAACTTCACTATTCCACTAGCAACCTGTAACTCTTCCCTTAACAATTTTCTCAATATTTTTGATATATATAGCTTTAAATACAATAATTCTAATAGCGTTGACGTCAATGACAACCACATATCAGTAGCACAATCACAACATCTAAAAAACTTCCAACAGTCTCCCCCTTTGGCATTGATGGAAACACATGATGTGAAAAACACCATTAACACAACTGTCAGTCAACACTTACTCCCCCTTAGATTCTAACTCTTCTTCCTCAACTTCTTCTACATGATCTTCTCCCCACAATACTCTTATCCCTAGATAAGCAACAATTTTTCACATGACTCTTCTCCACCTTTGACATCAATGAAAAAGATAAGCATTATCTTCCCACATACAAGCTCTAAACCACATATTTTCACATCTAACTACTCCCCTTGAGTAGCAACCATGGAAACATCAATCCGGATCAAAATAGAGCTTTGAAGCATACGGATTGATGCAAGTAAATGCATCTCTTAGTTTTTATCAAGAGGGGTAATCATCGCTAGCATTTTTCTGAGATACTCAAAAGTATCCTTCAGCAATGGCTTAGTGAAAATGTCTACAACCTATTCTTTTGTAGGCACATACTCTAGTTTGACTTCTTTCTCATTCACTTTCTCCCTCAAGAAGTGAAACTTCATGGATATATGCTTAGTCTTAGAGTGTGGCACCAGATTCTTTGAAATGTTTATTGCACTTGAATTGTCACAGTCTATGGAAATAGGCTCTTCATATACCACCCTAATATCTTTCAACATATGTTTCATCCACATCACTTGAGTACAGTTGTTTGTAGCAGCAATGTACTCTGCTTTAGTAGAAGACAAAGAAATGGAATACTATTTTTTGCTCAACCAAGACACCAACTTCTTCCCTAGGAAGAAAGCACCACCACTAGTACTCTTCCTGTCATCTACATCTCCTTCCCAATTTGCATCAGTATATGCACTCAAGGTAAGATCATCATCCTTTGGATACCAAAGCCCAAAATCAATTGTTCCTTTCAGATATCTGAAGATTCTCTTAATGGCAATCACATGTGATTCTTTTGGATTAGCCTAAAATCTAGCAACCATACACACAACATTCATTATGTCTAGTCTAGTCGAAGTCAAATAGAGAAATCTTCCAATCATTGACATGTATCTTGTTTTATTTTCCTTAGGACAATCATCATTCTATGTTAACTTGCAACCAATTACCATGGGAGTACCAACAGGCTTTGAGTCTTCCATGCCAAACTTCTTCAACAACTCTCTCACATATTTGGACTAAGATATGAATATCCCCTTATCTAATTGAGTAACTTGCAATCCTAGAAAGAACTTCATCTCTCCAATCATACTCATCTCAAATTCACTCTTCATTTCATCAACAAACTTCATACATAGATTATCATCTCCTCCAAAAATAATTTCATCAACAAAGACCTCAATAATCAACTATTTGTCTTGATCCAACTTGAAATATAATTTTCTATTAGCAGTACCTTTATTGAATCCAAGCTTCAATAAGTATTTGTCCAGTCTAGTGTACCAGGCTCTAGGGGCTTGCTTAAGTCCATATAGATCTTTCTTCAACTGGAAAACCATGTCTTCCTTATCAGTTAGTTGAAATCCATCTAGTTGTTCAATATAAACTTCTTTTTCTAGTTCTCCATTCAGAAAGGCTGACTTCACATCCATTTGATAGAATTTATAGTTCTTATATGTAACATAAGCAAGAAATAATCTAACAACTTCAATTATGGCAACAGGGGCAAAGGTTTCTTTAAAATCAATACCTTCCATTTGTGAATACCCTTTTCATACCAGTCTTGCTTTATTCTTGACCACTTCACCTTATTCATTCAGCTTATTTTGAAAGACCCATTTAGTACCAATCACATTTTTATCTTTAGGTCTAGGAACAAGTGTCCATGTATCATTCTTTTCTATCTGCATTAGTTCCTCCTTCGTAGCTTCCATCTAGTGTTCATCTTTGCAAGCTTCATTTACATCTTTAGGCTCAATATTTGAAATTAGGAAATACTCTTTTTCTATCTTCCTTCTAGTTTGCACACCTTTACTCTTATCTCCTATGATTTTATTTTCAGAATGGTTTAGCTTTACATACCTTGGAACTTTAGGACTCTCTCAAGCTTCTAGTTCTTTTGTTCTCTCTTTTGCACTTGTACTTGTCTCTACTTCCTGACTTACTCTATTTACCAAAACAAATTGAAGTTGTTTTACCAGAACATATGGCACAATTTGAAGTTGATTCTGTGTCTAATCATTCTTCCCTTGATTTGTATTGTCTTCATCTAAATCATATCCACAATATATGGATGATCTAGCAGAGTCCTCATCAACTCTAACATTTGCACTCTTAGCCATCTTTCTCGGTCTTTTTTTATATCACTGATAGGCCTTTCTTTTGGTAGAGTAACCTAGAAAGATTCCTTCCTCAATTCTTGCATCAAACTCACCTATATCCTTATCTCTTTTATTGTAGCATTTACTTCCAAAGATTTTGAAATACTTAACAATAGGATTATAACCAAACCATACCTCAAAAGGGGTCTTACCAGAGTTACCATTGACATTTACCCAGTTCAAAGTGTACATAGCAGTAATTACAAATTTACTCCAATAGATGTGAGGCACATTTCCTTCTATAATCATTATTCTAGTAGCATCCAAAATTGTTTTGTTCTTCCTTTCTGCAACTCCATTCTATTGAGGGGTTCAAGGAGCAAATAATTGTCTACAGATTCCATGCTCTTCACAAAAGGAATTAAACTCCCTGGAGGTGAATTAACCACCTCTGTCTGACCTTAAGCATTTTATTTTTAGACCTTTCTCATTTTCTACCATAGCTTTGAAACTTTTGAACTTCTCTAATGCTTCACATTTTTATTTTAAGAAAGAAACCCATATCATCCTAGAATAATCATCAATAAGCAGCATAAAGTACCTTTCACCATGAAGACTTCTAACTCTAGAGGGACCATAGAGATCAATATGCACCAGCTCCAACAAACCATTTGTATGATGTTGTTTGCTTTGAAAAGAAACTCTAGTCTATTTTCCCATCTGACATTCCTTGCAAATTGTGTTAGTAGGCTTCACTAGCTTAGGTAAATCTCTTATTGCTTGAGCGAAACTTACTTTGACAATGTAATCAAAATTCACATGACACAGCCTCCTATTCCATAACTAGCTTTCATTTACTTGAGAAATTATACAACTTTCACTAGCAGTATTCAGGTGAAAAATATTACCTTTCCAAAGCTTCCAAGTATCTTTTATCTTCCATCTTTCAACTCAAGATCATAAGCCTTTTCCACCATTTGTCCAACACTCAGCAAGTTGTGCTTCAAGCCTTCAACATAAAGAACATCATCAACATTATTCTTACCACCAAGATGGATAGATCCTCTGCCACGAATCACACCAGCATTGTTATCTCCAAATCTTACAACCCCACCATCATACTTCTCAAGACTTACAATTTTGATTTTGTCACTAGTAATATGATGTAAGCATCCGCTTTCAATAACCCACTCATCCTTATCTTCAATTTGGGTTGCAAGAGCTTTCTCAACTTTAGAAAATTTAGTAGCCACAAGACTATTTTCAATGGTAGTAATGAAAACACATTCATCTTCATTTCCATTATCTTTATCAGACTCATCATCAGTCAATCTTTCTTTAGCATAGAAGCATTTCTTTTGGAATCTAGATTTTTAAGGCTTAAATCTAGGAACTCTTTCTGGACATCTTGATGTAAAATGACCTATTTTACTACAAGAAAAACATTTAATAGGCAACACTACTTTATACTTACCTTGTCCTCTTCCTTTTTTCTTCATAATTAGTGCTTCCAATTATTCTACTTCTCTTTCTTCATCTTCAAATTGTTTCATTTCTTCCTCATACTTGAATGAATTTCTAGAATATTCCCCCATATCATATCTTTGTCTGTTTCTTCTGGATATAGTAGCCTTGAATGCAGATTCAGTATTTAGAATAGATTCACCAAATTCACTTAACTCAAAGGCAGAAATTTTACCAATCAATGTATCTCTTGTCATATTCGTCAATGATCTAATATCTTCAATAGCATGAGCCTTCACTTTGTAAGAGGGGGGTAATGATCTAAGCACTTTAGCTACAATTTCCCCCTCTTCCAGGGTACCCCCGACATAGCTAATACCCATCACTAGTTCATTTACTCTTTGCATAAAAGAAGAAATATTTTCATCTTCACCCATCTTCAAATTTTCATACTTGCCTTTCAAACACTGTAGCTTAGCCATCTTCACATGTACATATCCTTCATACAAAGTTTACAGCTTCATCCAAATCTCATGAGCTATCTTCAGAACTATCATAGTTGTCATTTCTGAATCTGTTAGAGCACTTAGCAAAGCTTCCATAGCCCTAACATTATTCTCAGCCTCTTTAATCTCATCAATAGTGGAAGGACCATTCTGAAGAATAACATATGTATTCCTAGTAATCTTCCAGTAGGGTTCACCTATACAGCTCAAATGAAACTCCATCCTAACTTGCCATAGTGAGTAGTTTGTTCCATTGAATCTAGGACCGTCCTTCTTGTATGATGCCATCTCAGATCACCTCAAGATTTTAAAATTCTTCAGAGGAACCAGCTCTGATACCAATTGTTGGAAAAACAAGGACAAACAACTAAGAGGGGGGGTGAATCAGTTATCACTTAATATTAAAATTTTCAATCTTTACTTAACTTTAATCTTAGATCTGATGAATGAATAGTAAACCATAAGCAATCAACACATCAGAAATACATAGAACACCATAATTTTTTACATGGAAACCCTATTAGGGGAAAAACCATGGTGGATGTTAGTCCACAATATTATACCCTATTAAAATTATAATGAAAATAGTAAGGGGAATGCATATGCATTCAAGCACATTTCCTAGAGCTCATTGCTCAAATACAATAGGGCTCATTTCCCAACAATACAAAATAGGATTAAATCCAAAGAGTATGAACTAAGAAAATAGCTTCTACACAAACCTAATTACAATTCTAGTTAAGCACAAAAAACCTTCTTCACACTTCGCTCAAACTTATTCTCACTCTGCTCTGCAATCAAATGATTAGAACACTATTCGCACATTTGCACTTTCTCTAGCGTACATTTTCTCTCTTATGCACACTAAATTTTCTCAAACAATCACTCTTATATATCTACAACATGGAATTACATTAATAACCTTTTCAGCCAAAAAATAAAACATATTTGCAATGTCAGCTCAAATTAACAATTAAATTTTCAATGTTGATCAAACATTGTCACCCATTAGAATGATGCAACCCAAAATATTATCCACAAGTGTGCTAGACATTCAAATTTCAATCTCCAAGGATCTGCAATATGTTACCATCATCATGTCTGCCAAGAACATGCACACAAAAAATCTTTGACCATGAGCACACCAATCAATTCAGATGTAAAAAAATGATGGAGAATGATCTAGAAATATCCACAAACAATGAGAACTAACAGAGAAATATCCATAGCAATAGAAATTATCAAAATCACGTAAAATTCAATCAGGAACACTGACAGGGACCACATAAACACTATCAGAACACAACATGATCAGTTCTTCATGCAAACCTCTGAAACTTTTGGTAGATGAACTAGATACTCTCAACAATAAACCATTTAGTCCACAACAACTGGTCTTCACCATACAGTATAAAATACCTTCATGACCTTCAATGTTCCACTAGCAACCTGCAACTCTTTAACAATTTTCTCAATATCCTTGACATATACAACCTTCAATACAATAATTCTAATAGTTTTGACATTAATGACAACCACATATCAGCAACACAATCACAAAATCTAAAAAATTTCCAACACAAAGTACTCTTTTATTAAATATTTCTCTTTGTGTTTCAATTTTAGTGATCTTTTCAACGAGCTAGCTCTTTCCATAAGAGTTAATTTTTTTCACTTGGGTCCCTAAGTCTTATAGTCTTGGGGTGTTTTGTGGGACCACAAAGCATGAAGAAGTGAATAGACATTCATGCGAATATGAATCAAGGTAGAAGCATGTAAAGTCACTTTATTGAGCATCAAAGGAACCAAATCAACACTTGTTGGGTGTAACTCTATCAGTTCATATTCTGGTTGTAATCCATTTTCTACATTGTATCTTTGTAGGCAGGGACCCTCCCATTTTTGGATAGTGATTCCTGGTAGTGAACCACCCTTTTTAATATCTTATAACTAGTTATATTATATTGTAAGCTAATCCTCATTGTGGTTTTTCCCATTTTGGATTTTCCATGTAAAAATCTTGGTGTTCATGTGTTGTGTGCTTTTATGTTCTGCTAATGCTCTTGGTCATTCTCACTGTTATATGCATTGGAGTATTTGGATGGTTTATGTTCAATAAGTTTAACATACTGATTCACCCCCCCTCTTAGTATCTTGGGTGTTCAACAATTGGTATCAGATCCTAGTTCCTCTGAAGAAGCCTAAAATCTTGAGGAAGATCTTGAAGATTGAACAAATGGATAATAGAGAAGAACTCTAGACAACTTTTGAAGATCTTGACAAGGCTGAAAATTAAAATAGATATTTGAAAGAAAATCTTGATGAGGAAAATGAATGCATCAATAAATTGAAAGAGAAATTGAAGAAATTCAAAGAAAGACATGGAGAAGTAAGTGATCAATTAAAACAAACAAATGAGGAGATCATTGGATTGAAGGTGCTAGTGGAGGAAAATAAAAGATTTGAAGATTGTCTAAATATAGTGGTGCAAAGTAAGATTGATGAATGCTCGATGCTTGAATAAGAAGTGGTAAACCTGAGAGACAATCTAGAAAAAGCAAGAATATGTGAAGATAAGTTCAAAAAAAGCTCCACCAAGCTCAATGAGTTGATTGCAGGACATAAACCAACTAAAGAAAAAGGTGGTTTGGGAATGGAAGCAAGTGAAAGCTCAAAGGATATGCAGACCCCAAACATAGTGGACAATCAAAAGACTCGGGATAAAGGAAAACAGACAAGAAATCCAAGAAAATTTGCTAGAAGACCGCCTATCAAATAGCCAAATTCTCAAAGGTACCCATCTTTCAATGGTGTTTGTTTTTCATGCAATAAATTTGGTCACAAGGCAACAAAGTGTAGAAGTGGAATAAACTAGTCTGTTAGATCCTTCTCCATACAATGTTTTGCATGCAAGAAAGTTGTACATAGAGCTAGTGAATACATAACTCAGATGATGAGTTGGTTTAATGGAGAAAGAATGAATCAATCTTTAGTTGGCTACTGCTATGCATGTAATAAGTTTGGACACAAAGAAAATTAGTGCAGATCAAGGGTCAATGGAGGTCAAACATATCAAAAAAATGTTGTTTGCTATAATTGCAACAAACCTGAACACATTTTAAAGTAATGTAGAAGTAAAGGAGGAAAGCAATATGATTTGGTGAAGAAGAATGAACCAATGAAGAAAATTGGCAAGAATGAGGTTAAGCAAGAAATTAACAAGATATGGAATAAGAAAGAAGAGCTAGTAACATCAAGTGAGTTTATGCCCTCATCTGGTACAGACGATTCCTCCGACAATTAGACCCAGCATGGTCTTAGGGGGAGCATTAAAAATTATTCAACCCCCTAGATATTTGGTGTATTATAAATTGGCACAAAGATATATTTTAGGGAATGAATAAGTGGAGCTTATGCAAAAGAAACTAGAAGAAAAGTTGCAGGAATGATCATTTGTAGAGTGAATTAGTGTTTTTTAGTGCAGTGAAGAGATTTTTTATTAGCTTTTTAATGTCTACCACATTTAATGTGAATTAGGGAAGCTCATTGAACTATAAAGTGAATGTGTAAGATTTTCTTATCACCTATGCATTTGAAGAAAGTTGAGAATGATTTGGAGAAATATTGAGGCAATTTGAAGAGTGAGTTGGGAAAACCCTAGTTCTAGTTCTCGCGAAAGAAAAAAGGTATTCTACTCTTTCGTGTTGTTGTGGCTTTCTCTGAATCTTCTTTCTGAAATCATTAGAGCTTGGTTTGTGAAAATATGGAAACCCCTATAGTTGTAAATGTGTCAGAAAGACCTAGACCTTCCTACAAGAATTATTCCATGAAGGTATTCAAAAACGACCCTCTGGGCACCTTCTCATCGATTCCTCACAGTGTCATTCCCACTAAGGACTCTAGAATGTACATTCATGTTAAAGACTGAGGAATATAATCACAAAAAATTGATAGGTATGAGGCACAATGAGCTTACCAGGGATGATTTCTTGATAAAACCTGAGTATGCAAATATTGTTGTGAAGAAGTTGGATCGGTGGAACCAATTTCCCAACTTTAGTTCCACTCTTGATGACAAGTATGTTAAACCTATTCTTAGAAAAATTCATGCTAAGTTTTTGTGGATAGAAATACCTTACCTAATAATGAAAGAAGTGATTAAGGTAGTTACCAGAATCTATGATACCGGTGTTGAAGTCAGTGACAAATGAAGTGGTGATGGAACTCACCAGAGCAACATTTGACATAAGAGCTCTTGCAACAAAACATATTACCAATCCTACTATGAAGTATGCAGCTATAATGATCAGTCACAAGATCTACTCGACAAATAGGGAAAATTTTGTGTCTGCTATAGCTATATACATCGGATATGGCATGGTAGAAAATGGAGCAAATTATGATCTATGTGAACTTCTCTAATAGCAGTTGTTTGAAAACCTAAAGATGAAAAATAAGAAGAAGAAAAGGTAGAGGAAAATGAAAAAATAGAGATAGAATAAAGAGTAGAGGAAGAAGAAAGAGATGGGGAATCTTCCAGCAAGAGTGAAGAAGACTAAAGGTAGGTTGTGGAATCACAAAGGTCCTTCAGAGAATTCTCCTCCAGAAATGATGTATTAAAAGGCTTGTTATCCAAGAAAATAAGGTTCTAGCCGGTAATTCCTCCACAAATTTTACAACTCCCCATGGTTCAACATAGTGTGGATTTGAACAAGATATCTCTTGTTCAAAAATTTGTGTTAGGGGATGCATTGCATGCATCTGGTAGAAAAATAAATTTTGGATACACACCAAAAGGGGACTAAGCTTATTGATGATGCCCTCAAAAATTTGCAGGAGGCCACCCATGGTACATCAATTGATACATCTCTCACTCTGATAGAAAATATAAAGCTTTTATTGGACTCATTCAAGGAGTATGCCTTCGAACTAGGTGAGAAGACCAGGAAAGAAATTGAGGAGAAAATGGCAGAGAAAAGGCTTTTGAAACTTCATGATAAGTGTGCTCTAGCACACACCAATGTGGAAAAGAGTCAGGAAGTTGTGTAAGCCTGTGAGTTTGAAGCAAATACTATATTTTCTTACTACATAAAGTGGTCGGATTTCACAAAAAGTATCAAAGATCTCATGGACTCCATTGAGTCCAAGTTGACAGCTATTTCTAGTACATACAATGCATCTAAAGATAGAGACAGGTCAACTTGGAATGTTATCACTATTCATAGAGGGATTCTTTATTTTACAGAAGCAGAAGGAAGACATCATCAAAAGATTTAGTCAGTTAGGCCACCTTGTGAAAATGGAGTACTCTCTGGTGGCCAATGCTTTGGCATATGTAGAAAAATTAGAAAAGATCAATTTCACTCCATGCACTCTAGATTATGTTGAAGAAAGCCTGATAGAGTTAAAATCTCTTAATAGAATGCTAGTATCTGCTAAGAAGAGTTGGGAGAATGGAAATTCAACATGGAAAGGTATTCTCAAGGAGCTTCAAGGCTCACCTTCCTCCAAGTAATGCTTTTTCAAGTTTATACACTATTTCGGACCACCCTTGTATATATTTATATATATTCATATTTTTTGGACTACCCTTTGTCCTTGATGTAAAAGGGGGAGAGAATGTCATGGAGAGAAAAAGGGGAGAGTGTGTTGCACATAGGGGGTTTGTACATTCTTTTGGCATATGTTTCTATCAATGAAAAAGGGGGAGATTGTTGGAAGAATGAAGAACATCTCATTATGCAACTTTTGTGTTGTCATTGATGTCACCATGATATATGAGTTGCAACTACATCACCATAAGTTCAAGCTTGATCTGATATTCTAAACTGGTATGATAGTTGTTATCTTCTGGTATTTTGGTTTTCAATCCTCCATTGATGAATATCATAACTTTCAGTTTTGAAAAATGGTTCTTGGTTGGTAGAAGCTTGCAAGTTCATAATTTTGTGTGTAGAGGTGCTCATATGGCCAGTTGGCATCATGTTGTTGTATTTTGTTATTAGGTCTATCCTTGGCTGACCTAATCAATATTTGATGTTATAATTAATTAATTTTATGTTGTGGATGTATTTGTGACCTATATTAGGTCCATGTCAACATGTTGTAGCATACTACATGCTTGAATTGTTTTTGGAAAAGTTTTGTACAGGATTGAAGCCGATAGTTAATCTTCTTGGTGAATAAGGGGTGCATCTAATTAGGCTGACCTAATTGATGCTTGTGGATGAGTTAGATATATATATTGGGTAGTTTTTTGAGTTTGATGGTGTGAAGTGAATAGACATGTATGTGAAGATGAATCAAGGTAGAAGAATGTAAAGTCAGTTTACTGAGCATCAAAGGAACTGAATCATCACTTGTTGGGTGTAACTCTATCAGTTCATATTTTGGTTGTAAGCCATTTTCTACATTGCATCTTTGTAGACAATGAGCCTCCCATTTTTGGATAGTGAGGCCTAGTAGTGAGCCACCCTTTATAATATCTTATAACTAGTTATATTATATTGTGATGTAGCATCATCGTGGTTTTTCCCATTTTGGGTTTTCCATGTAAAAATCTTGGTGTTCATGTGTTGTGTGCTTTTATGTTATGCTAATTCTCTTGCTAATTCTTAGTACTATATGCATTGGAGTATTTGGATGGTTTATGTTCAATAAGTTTAAGAAGATAATGTTTCACCCCCCCTCTTAGTATCTTAGGTGTTCAAAAAAAGGTGCATGCTTGAATAGATGAAGAGATTTATTAAATATCTTTCCCCTCCTGTATTAGAAAAACCATCTTCTTCTGAGGTACCACTATTAATAAGAAGGAAGGAAATTGAAGATCTTACGGGCATAAAAGGGAAAGCAAGTCTATTTGATGAGTTTTTTGATCAATTGAAAATTGAAATGGACGTACTCATGGATACTTGGTACAAGTATTAATACAATGCACATACATTGGGAGAGAAAATAGTAGAATATATGAAAAACATGTGGAATGAGGAGGAAAAGTACCAAGAGTACTTGAGGAAACCAAAAGAAATATGAAAGTTAAGTGTGCATGAAATCAACAAAGCAAGAATTCTAGAGGATGAAAGACCAGATTATGTGGAAAAATGCAGTGAGATACTGTTGTTCAAGATGGAAATTATGGTAGAGAAAAGGATAATATTGCTCATATTGCAATAGGAGATCCTAAAACAAATAGTATTGTTTAAGTAAATTTTCACTGCCATTACTAGTCAAGATTTGTCATCATATGGAAAAATAGGAGAGCTACAAGTTATAAAAGAGGCTTAGAACAATAGGTTGGAGCATATGATAAGTGTTACAGATGATGAAGAAAATATCTTTAAAAATTTGGCATGCATCAAATTTTATGTTCATCATTCTATGGGTGATGTCAGCAAACATAAAGACATTGTTAATATGTCTACAAATAGATATGAAAAGAAAAAGTTTAGGATGAATTTCCTAGATGGGCCTAATGAAGAGGTTCTAACATAGATTTTAGCTAATAAGGAGGAATATAAGTGGATATAGAAATATAAAGAAGATGCAATTCAAATTTTGAAAAGAGAATATGTTGTTTTGACCATAATAGAGTCAAATATACAACTTCTAGAGAAATTCCTACAAAATAGGAGGGTGCTACAGTTCAATTAAAGATCATCTCCAATAAACTTAGGAGGTGCCACTTCCCTATGCATTCAGTTTTGATCATGTGTTCATTGTGGTGCTTCTCAGACATTCCTATAATTATGGATCTGGAATCTAGGCACCCTAGTTTTTAGGATCTAGGATTTTGGAAGGATATTTCTATGTTGTAATTTTTTATATATTGAGAAAATATCCTCGTTGTAAAGGTTGGAAAATTGAATTCATATTTGCAACACCTTAGGAACAAAAACTATCTTATAATTTTATGCACTTAGTTAAAGTTTATGAATTTCTTAGTTTTAGTTGTGATATCAAAGACAATGGTTTTTCATGCACCAGTGGATTTTGTTGGGAGAAATTGTTACTTATTTGAGTAAAATCAATAGAAAGAGTTGAATTCAAAACCATCTTTGGTGTCATATGTGAATGGTATTTTCATATTATTTGTTGGTCTATAAATTTGTGATGAGTTAATTGAATATATCTTGTCTAGAATTTATTCTAATGAAACAAATTCAAAGCATGCTTAATAAATCTGCACTATGAATAGATATGACTGTATAAATATTTATGATTTGTTTCATTCATTTTTTTGACTTAAAAGCTTGTTACATAATTGCATGTCTAACTGTAGGAATGGTATCTATTTAATATTTTTGTTCTAAAAACCTTGCAATATCTCTTTTGTTGTTTATTTAAAATCTACTGTTAATTGAAATCTTTGAAATACCCAATTTGTTACCATCAACCAGCAAGGCCCCTTGAACATTATAGTCACGTTGACCACTAAGTAAAGAAGCATGGTTGTGAACCAACTACCAATACATTGGAAGATAGTTAATTTCTATATTTAGCTATCTTTTTTAGGAGAAGTGTTAGAACTGTAAAATCTGGTGTTTTTACACATGTTTTCCATTCATGTTTTTCCAAAATAGGTTCCATCTTGAACACCTTCCACTCATATTTTACTGCATTGCCCCATTGAATCCATTGTGTCATGCATTTTTCACATTTTGTTCTGTTTTAGTGTGACAATTTCTAGGTCTCCCTGATCCATTTTTCTACTTGCAAACGTCTGTTGCCTATTGGCAAGACATTTTTATTGTCATGGAGATTGAAGTTTTCAAGACGGGCACCGTTCGGTAGGACTTTTTCACGGTCTCAGTGACAGAGGATGATATATATTTCAGAAAGTGTTCTGGTGTCGATATATGGTCATAGCAAACTCTCTTGGTCTTACCGACTTGTGCATATGAGGATTCATCGGCAGAGCTTGGAGTATTCCGCATTGTGTCTTGGCGAGGTCTTCTTGTCTTGCCGAATGACGATGGAAGGATTGACATATTGGCATAAGTTTGGGTCTTCGGTGGGAAGTCATAGTGACTTCACATTGTCTCACTGATTGATAACAGATGGACTCATTGGCAGGAAAAATCGTATGTCTTGGCGACCAATATGTATCATGTGGTTTTTTGTTGAAACATGGGGCAGTCTATATAACGTCTCCCTGAGAGCGATAAGTCATAGTGACATGCGAAAGGTAAAGGGGCTCTCGAGGAAACATAAAAGGATCTACAGGATGTCTCCACGACTCGGATTTGTCACGGCGATGAATAGGGAAACACAGCAGGAGCAATTGATGATATAGTTGCCTTCGGCATACTTGCAGGGATGTCTTTGCGATTGCTCAGCGAATGATTAACAGAATCATACATTGTGGCCGACATGTAATTTTCTTCTGAGGCCAACATGAGTGCCCGATTGTAACGGTTGCCCGATTTCTACGGTGGCCGACATGTGCTTGAAGAATTTTATTTTATTGTTGCTGGTGTATATATATGCACCCTAATTGTAATTGATGATAATCAGATCTTAGATAGAGATAGTAGATTTTAGATGGATACATTAGAATAGATTTCTCTTATCAGAGACTATGTGCATGTTTTAAAATGGCAAATTCAATGAAAATCAGCTGGTGTGGCAGGTTATTTCTGGTGTCAATTGTATGTTGAGTTTATTGAAAAACATTGCTAAGCTGTCTCCAAGTTGATTCTTTCTGGTTGTTTAAATTGAACTAACAAGCTTATTTTTCAGTTTATCAGTGCACATTTGTTGTATCTGTGTGATTAATTAATTGGTTCTCTCAAGTAGAGATTAAATCCTTTTTGTTGATCACAATAATCAGGGAGATTCATCTGGATTATTAAAGTAGAGATTAGTGGTAATAATCTTGCATGTTTATACAAGTTATAAACAGATCATATGCCATCAATTTGACTTTTGCCATAATAAGTTGCCCACTTTTGTTTTATTTGACTCCACATACCCAACAAGGCACTGGTCTCTGCATTTCATCATTTGATTCATTCAGTTCCTTTACATCTGTTTATTAAGCATTTTAGGATTTAGATCAGAAGATTGCTTTTGTTATTGCTATCATGTTTGGTTTCATTTGTTCACTGTCGTCTGCCATTGTGGACAAAGCATTTTAGAAGAATAATCATAAGATAATTTTGCACTATTCAGAGAGGTATACCCACCCAGGTTTTGCAGCACCTAAAGAGTAGAAGGTTGAATTCTTTTGACCTTGTCTATTACCCTAAAGCGTACCAAGAGATTGGAAGCCTCTTGAGGCATTCTTCCTATGTTTTTGAGAGCTAACAAGAAGTAGGGTAGATAAATCTTTTTTAAACATTGTTGTGTCATTTTGGACATATATACTTCTTATATCACATAATGCATCAATAGGTGATATGTATTCAACCACATTTTCACATTATGCTTCAAAATTTTTGTGAATGTGTGGAACCCTACTATAGACACGAAAAATGCACCGATTGACATTGCACATCTAATCCTAATTACTAACACCATTTTCATCCCAAATCATCCCTTGGTCTAACCATTTAATCAAATACCCTTATTTGATTAAATTCATCAATCTTCCTCTCTTAATTAAATAAATCATTTATCTGATTAAGTCATTCTCTTTTGTTAATTAAATCAATCTAATCTAATTAACCTTAACTCTTTATTAATTAAATAAATCAATTTTGTTTAATTAATTTCTAAATTCTATCTGATTAAATTAAATAAATTAAAACCTTGTTTAATTTAATCTAGCCATTCATCTCCTTTAATTAAATAAATCAAAAATCTTTATTTAACTATCTCTAAAATTACATTGTTATCATCTTTTATTTAAATCAACCCATAAATCTAAGTCAAATTTTTCACATCATCTAATCCCTCATTAAATTAATTGACCCTTGATTAATTTAATCCTAATCCATGTCCCATCCTCTAGCTTTTTCCACTTGCACATGAAAATAGATTTAATTCATTTATTAAATCTCTATTTTCTCTCAACATGGCACAAAAGAGGAATATTCCTTCAAATCTGAATTCTCTCCAAGTGACTTAGTCCTTCCAACAAGACATTTATTTCATCTTACAAGTCCTTTTGCATATATCCAAGTGGCCATTACAACATTTGACTCTTCATCCACCTTGTCATTTCACAAATTTCAAATTTCAAATTTATGCATTTATGAGCACATTCATCAAAAATTGCACATCCTTCATCCATCCGTCTCTTGACAAGTGGCATCTTGCCATTGGTTGAAAGTTAGTCCTGCATTGCTTCATTTTGGGCATTTCTCCATCTTATCATTCTATAAATAAGAGGTTTCTCTCCTTATTTGATCCAAAATTTGAACAAACTTACTATACTCAAATCCATACTCAAGCATAGCAATTCTCATCCACTTCATCAAGTCTTAACTAGGTTATGCAGGTTTTTCATCTTGGAGCACACTTGAATCTTCAACAAAGTAGATCAATCATCATCAAATCATCAAGAGCTTGCATGGGATTTGGGAAAGGGCTAATTTCCACATCAAATTGGCACCAACTCCCCCATAAGATCAAGAGTTTGCATGCTTGTTAATAGGATTCATCCATCTTCCTTTCTTTACATTGTATTCTTGCTTTTATTCCTATTTTTGGGCATTGTTAATGGATTTTATGGGGAACTTTGATCTTCACTTGCATTTGAATCTTCTAATGTGTTTTTTTGTTGTGTTTTGCAGGTTCTAGGATCTTGGTTCCACATTTTGGCACTAGGAAGGAAAATCTCATTTTCTAATCACGTTTTTATCAAAAAAATTGTGCTTTTTTCTCTATTTTTCTGTCTACAGGGAACTCCACCACTAGCAAACCAGCATCACAATACAAAATTGTTGGCATTCCAACATCGCCATATAGCACCACTTCAAATTCCAAACAACGTTGCTCTATCTTTCCCGCCCAAATTCAATTTTTTAAACTGCACCACTGAGCTCATTCTCACATGCTGGAATTTTTTTAATTCCAAACTACACCGCTAGACTAAATAGCAATGCCATCACCCTCTTTATCCTCACTGCAAAATGATGCTAACTAACAAGCGACACCATATAGCACCGTTGGATAGCTTCAAACTGCACCACCTGTGCAGACTCCACCGCTGGAGTAAAGTAAAAAGTGAAATTTAGTTTTTTTATGACATGTGCCTTTTTCAATTCTAATCATTTGGGTTAGTACATGCTTTCCTGACTTATGTTTTGTAGATCTAACTAGTTTTCTTATAGGCTAGCTTGATCAAAGGTGAAGCAGAAAAGAGGCATGATGACATCACCCTCTCATGATACCAAGTGTTTTTGAACACTCTTAGAGAATTCATAATTTCTCTTAAAAATTTGTTATCCTTCATGTGCTTAGGACCAACTAAATTTCCTTTTGGGCTCTAAAAAGAACATTTCAATTTTTGATACAAAGGGCTTAAAAATAACTTTAGGACAAACTCACTAGATTTGGTTTAAGGGTTAACAATTGAACAAGGCAATTTTTCACATTTCCTTTGGTGCTTAAAAAGAAGTCATTATTGCTTTTAAGGTTTAAAATGAACAAGTGCTTCTTTGTTTTGTAACTGCTTACTCAAAGTAATACCATTGAAAGGACATATGCACTTCGCTCGTGCCTCATGACGATCTTGAGAATCAAAAGGCCTTTTGGTGATCTTAAGTTGGGTAAAGTAATTACCTCCACATTTCATTTGGGATTAAAATTGAACACATCTTGTGAGTGTGAGTGGAACATATTGTGTATGTTCTCTCTTTGTTTCTCAACAAAGATTGATCGAACTATGGATATGTTTGCTCACTTTTGTTTATCTTAGAGGGCCTACCTTTGGGAAAAATTACTCACCCAAGGGAACGACCCAACCAGTAACACGCTAAAGTCATGTATTTCCAGTTGGTATATAAAAGTGGGTACTGGAACAAAGGCCAGTATCACACGATTGGTTCTGATGAGAAGGGCAGCAATGGTCTCTTGTTGCATGGGTCAATCCCTATGAACAAAAAGTCTTAATTAAAACCCTTGTTTAGGAAAGGCCAAAATCCCTATCTATTTGTTGGTGCAAGAATGATCATTCTGAAGTTGCCCCACACTTTTACAATTTTTAGTAGAAATGGAAAGTACACCATGGGAGTTTCATGGGTGTTGATGCTTTGCTACCTTGTATAAGTGAGTGTCGTGGAGGGGATCCAATGGGGTCAAGCATCTAACCATTTGCTAAAAATAAGTGTAGTTGGACTTGTCCAAGTGGGACTCAACAAATACAATCTTAAGTATCCATAGGGTTGTACTTGTTCTTGGTTACAAAACACTTTGCTTGCTTGAAAACATTGGGAAACAAACATTTAACATTGTCATCAAAACTTCGAACCCTTTAGGAAGCAAATACAATTGACCAAATTCATGTGTTATTACTTTCCCTTGGGATTCTATCCTTAGAGGCTTCTAAAAACTTGGGTTTATATCTCAATTTTCTTACTAAAGTCAGCAATAGGAAACTTTTTCCTTAAATTCCTTGATTTCTACATAATACATTTTGTGGGATGATAATAAGTTGAGACATTAGACATTTTAGTTTGAAGAAACCTAATCAAGATTTTTTTGTGGTAAAAAGAAGTCACTAAGCAAAGATAAGAAAAATTGAACCCCACAAATGTGTCTCCAATGTTTTCATGCAAGATCAAAATTCAGAAACCAAATTCAAAAGATCTTAGTCCAAAAGAACACCAAAAGTGTCTCTCAATGCTCTACAAATTCAGAAAAAGATTGCTTTTCAAATTTTACAGGAAAGCTTAAAGAAAAAATCCCAATTTGTATGAGTTCTTTTATCAACAAAATCCAAATCTTTTTCAGGAATTTGAATATCTTGTCTAGAGTAAAGTATGTTCTTCAAAACCGAGGTCTTGAAAAACAAGAGTCTTTTTAGGTACACCTAGGATCAAAATCAAAACCCTCATCCATCTTTCAAACCCCAAAAAACCAAAATCATCTCACCAACAACTCTTCAAAATATTGAAATCATCCTTCATGATAGAATTTTTGGCAAATCAAACCATTAAATCAAAATCCTTAAAATACTTGAATCAAAACATCAAATCATTTTTAGATAAGTATATGTAGATGCATCCTTCTTCATGTGCTAGTCAAATCATCAAATCATTTTTTTTAGGTAGGTATATGTAGATGCATCCTTCTCCATATACTTAGTTGAATTATCATTTTGTTTGGTTAAGTGTGGGTAGATGCATCCTTCTCCCTACACTTAGTCAAATTATCATTTTGTGAGAAAGTCTATCCCATAGATAACATTCAACATCTTGGGATCCATTTGTTCATTATCCAAAATTAAAGAAATCCAAAATCAAATCAAGGTCAATCCAAAATCCAAAGAATCCAAGATCAAAATCCAAAAACAAAATCCAAAATCCAAAGAAGTCCAAAAATTCTAGCATCCCCTCAAGATATTTTAAGAGTTTAAATCATCCACATCATCCATCTTTCACACATCTTCATCATTTCAGCTTTGATCCTTAAAATATCTTAAAATTTTCTCTTTTGTACCTAGAGTTAGATCAATCTAAAGAATTAGAGATTCATCTCCCACATTCTTGAAAATTGATCCCTATTTTATGGTGCAAACTAGATCTCAACACAAGAGGAATGTGGAAGCCAACAAAGAAACATCCACTTCAAGTGACCTAAGTCAAACCAATTTTGAAATGAATTATGTTGGATCAAGCAATCCTCTAACTTTCCTTCATCATCACAAAATCTACAAGAGGAAGGTCAAGTAGAGGATCTTACCAATAATCCCTTTGGGATGTCACAAGAGGAAATCACCGAGATGGTCCAAAATCTTGAGAATCATAAAATTATCAACATCATGATGAGACTCAATCCTTCACTATACATGCTCAAATTAGCAAAGCAAGGGGCTAAACTCCCCTCCAATTTCAATGTGAGAACTATTATGGAACCACCTTTTTGGGTCATGCCTCCAATTTCATCCACACTCCCCATCTCATCTACACCTCCATTTCAAAGCATCACCCAACCCATCCCCCAAATCACATCATCTATTGCTCCAACACAACCCATTATTAACAAGGGAAGTGCATTTCTCAATGCATTGCAAACACATCCCCTCGTAAACAATCAATATTTGGAACCAAACACCATCTTGGGACAATGCATACCCAAAAATACATCACATCCATATGTTCCCCTCACCTTTCATGATCCTAATGACCCATCATCATCATTTCGTGCAACACCTCAAACTTCTCTCCCCATAACTGTTATCACCTGAAATTGCACCTTGTTGAAACTGATGTTCAACACCTCGGTGTAACATGGGAAGACTTCTAAAGCTATGGGTCACCTGTAGACAGAGGTCAACCTCTAGAGAAGGATGTCTTCCTTTGGTATCACCTAAACTACTTATTCTGTAAAAGAAAAGGGATAAGGAGTGCATAAAAATAAAACTAAACCCTATGGTGATACATCAAACTGACAGGAATCATGAAATAAAAAGATGAACATACACTGGAAAAATAATGATAGTTATTTCATCTACCCAACATAAATCTTATGAAACTTATGCATAATTTATGACAAAAGGGCTTCATTTGCATATGTATTTTTTAGAAGGAAAGATGAATTTCACAACTTTTGAAACTCAAATGCAAATATAATAAGCATAGTTCAGAAAATTGCATAATATAAAGGAAGAATAAAGGTAGTATGAAAAAATTAGCACCAATCTTCAAGGTAATCTTTGTATTCCAAATTCCAAAAAAAGAGTTACAAAACATACATCAGCTGAGAAAAGATTGTTAAAAATCACTAATTCTTTAGAATGCATAATCTGAACTCCTTTACAAAGAGGTAAAAATGCCCTATATACGAAAAGATGTTGGCGCCTAGGGCTTACAAAAATATCAGTGTTCATAAAGATCTGCCCTTAGATCTTTTAAATGAAGTTAATGCTGCATTCAAGTGTATCCCTACTGTCCATGTTGGTGATAGATCGCCCTCAGGGGAAGCCCTAAGATCTTTTACAGCATTAACTTTTGGTCTTCGTGTCCACCCTCGAATCTCCCTGCCGAGCTACCTTGAATGCTTCTGAGTGTTACCATAAATGTCGATCCACTCTTCTGCCAGTAGAGATCCCAGCTGTCATGGAGACTCATGGCCTTTTCTTTCTGTAGGTTGACTTCCTCTGCAAGCAGCTTCAAACTTTCCCATTAGATCTCCACACCATTGTTCACTGAGCTACTCCATCACCTTTGATCTCAAAACAGATCCATACCGCTACATTCTATCGATCTTCTTTTTAGGGGTGGTCAATTAGTCAAATGGACAATGGTTTTCCTTTAGTTCTCTCTGATTGAGTGAACACACTCCACGCAAGATTCTTGGGTAGTCAGATGTCCTGCATCAGAATCACATATCGATGAGACACTAATCATGTCTCCCCGATGCGAGTACACCTCGTAGCAGCTATCAACATAACACGCAACAGTCGGTGAGACCTCTTAGTGAATACAAAATTCATACCAATATCGCCTTCGTCATTGCCCAAACTATCGACAAAGACACATTGGGTCGACGAGAGATCTTCAGTCGACATGAGGCCATAGAAAATGCTAAGAGTCCTACCAATATCCTTTTTCATGGGCAAGTTGATCACTATTGGCAAGACTCCCCATTGTCAACAAGACGTCACAACGAGCTTCTTTCTCTCGATGATGAGTCCTACCATAGCCACCTCCCTATCGGTGAGACACAATTATCTCAGCAAGACCTCATAGCGAGCCCCTTTCTTCTCCCCAAGCTCACTTCATTTTGATAAGACCCTATCAGGTCAGCAAGACATCATGCTGAAGCTACCAAACTCCCAGTGAGCTCTGACCACTCATCTTTGAAAAGACCTCCACCAAAGGGAAATCCTTTCGTTTCGGTGAGACCTCACCCCATCAATGAGATATCACGCCTTCGCTAGCCCCTGTTGGCAAGACCTTCCTGTGTTGGTGAGACCTCTCGTTGAAACTAAACCCTTCGGTGAGACCTTGCTTGTTTTCCAAGACATTATGGTGAACTAAGACCTTTCGTTGAAACCACGCGCTATCGGTCGGACATCACAGTGATACTTTTCCTTTCGGCGAGAGCTTGATTTATCAACCAAACCTTACACCGATGCCAAAAAATACATCGAGAGTTACATTCTTTCAGTGAGACTATAGTTGATCAACAAGACCTCACGCCGAACATAGATGTCTTGGCAACCTGAGGCAAAGGTTAATCCATTTGGTCCCTATGAACACCTAAAAAATAGACCCCTACCTGATTGAGCCTGTAGGTGAAAATTGGGTAACATTTCTAGTGACCTTTGTTGGATGTTTTCCTGCTAAACCTGGAAACCAGTAGCCAAAACTTGTCCATTGGGGTCAAAGTCACTTAGTAAACCCTTAGAACAAACCAAGAGCAGTTTGCACATGGCTGCAACTCATTTGGGACTCATGAAGCAGATCAGGATGCTGGAAACTTGTTGAAATCAGAGAAACTGAAGTGAAACTACCAAACTGTGCTGGAACAACACTTAGGAAATGCAATAACAACTAAACTAAAGTGTAGAAGCACTTATTGAAAGCATAAAACCTAACCTAACATGTATAATGATAAATCATACCTCAAAACAACGTTTGAGGTGAATCCCATTAACTGGGATTGGTAACTTTTCTCCATTCATGTTTGATAATTGGAATCCATTATGCTCCTTGCATTCAGTAATAACAAATGGACCTGCCCAAAAATGATCAAATTTTGTGTGTTTGCTTGGTCCACTCTTTAGCACATCCCACTTGAGAACAATATCACCTTCCTTGAAAACTTTGGCTATATCTTTCTTATCAAATGTTCTCTTTGTTTGGCACTGATGATACTCCAAATTTTTCATTTCCCTATCTCTTGATTCTTCGAGCTCCATGAGCTCTGCATATCTCATGGACATTGGGTCTTGTTCTTCATACATCTCCAACTGTTGAACAATGTCTAGAGTTGGAAGCTCTACAGATAGAGGTAATCTAGCCTCTTTACCATAAATGAGGACATATGGAGAATTACCAATTGATCTCTTAGGGGTTATTCTATTTGCCCAAAGTGCAAATTTCAATGTGGTATGCCAAATTCTTTGAATCTCTTCCATAGTCCTCTTAATGATTATGATCAAGTTTTTATTTTTACTTTCAGCTAATCCATTACCATGTGGGTAATAATTGGAGGAAGTATTTAAATGAATTCCATGTTTAACAGCCCAATCTATAACTCTTAATCCAATGAATGCAAGAGCATTATCTGAAATGATGGAGTCAGGAACTCCAAATCTGATGATTATATCTTCATAAAAACTCAAAACTGAAGATTCATTTGCTTCTTTCAAAGCTGCTGCCTCTATCCACCGTGTGAAATAGTCTGTAGTAGTAAGCACCCACTTATGACCAGCACTGGATGGTGGATTAACTGGACCAATAAAGTCAATGCCCCATCTCATGAAGGGTTGCTCTACCTGAATTGGAAGTAAAGGCATAATCGATAGCTTTTCCTTTCCTACAAACAAAGCACACTTCATACACCTCCTTGACCATGCATATGCATACAAGTTGGGCCAGTACTAACCAACTCTCATAATTTTCCAATCAGTTGTCCTTGGAGCAAAGTGACCTCCTGAAATTCCATCATTAAACTCATGTAGTATCTTTTATGTTTTGTCAGCTTCAATGCACCTTAATAAAACACCATTCAAATCTTTCCTAAAAAGAATATTATCAATAAGGACATAAGGAATTGACTGCAATTTGAAGTATCTTCGCTTTGCTCTGTCTAGACCTGGTGGACATTCACTAGTACGAAGAAATTGGGTCATTTCTAGGACCCAACTTGCTATTAATGCAGGTGCAACACCTTGAGCATTTTGAGGCTGATCAGTATTAGCTAAAACAACACTAGTTTTTTATTTTTGTGCATCTTCACAAGTGGAGGCAAGTTGCTCACAAATTCATCTACCTCTGACAAGTTTTGTGATGTTGATGTTGACATCAAATTCCATTACTTTTGTGGTCCACCCTGCTCTTTTCTCACTCAATTCTTTGTTCAATAAAAATTCCTTCACACCTGGGTGTGCAACCAAAATATGAATTTTATTGTTTGAAACTAGAGGCTTAAACTTCTTTAGGCTTCTGATTATAGCGAGAACATGTTTCTCAACAAATGTATATTTCTCTTCATAATCAGCAAGTACTTGACTAAAGAAAGCTATTGGATGCTCTAAATTATCATTGTTTCTTTGAACCAGCATAGCAGAGATTGAACTAACGCTACCAAAAGCATACAAAAAGAAGTCTTTAGAGAAATCTAGATTTATCAGTGTTGGAGTTGATGCTAAGGCTTCCTTGATTTCTTCAAAACTATGTTTTGATTCTCTAGTCCAACTAAAAACTGCATTCTTTTTTGGCATGGCAGTCAAAGGCTGCAATAAATTTGCAACATCAGGAATGAATCTTCTTACAAAGTTGATTCTCCCTAAAAATCTCTGCAATCCTCTCTTGTGATTAGGTAATGGCATTTCGAGTATAGCCTTAACTCTTTCAAGATCAATGGTAACTCTATCTTTTGATACTGTGTCCTAATAGTTTACCTTCATGAACTACAAAAATACTCTTTGTAGGATTGAGAGATATTCCATATTCTTTGAATTTTTCAAAAACTTGTTTTAGATGTGACAAGTGTTCATCTACCTTCTTTGAATATATAGTTATGTCATATAAGTAAATCAGCAAAAAAATTTGGATTAAACCCTGAAATGCCATATCCATGGCACGCTGAAAGGTGGCACCAGCATTAGATAAACCAAAAGGAATTCTCTTGTAGGCCATAGTGCCCCATTTTGTTGTAAATGTTGTTTTATACTGATCCTCCTCTTTGACTAGAATCTGGTTATAACCAGAATACCCATCCAGAAGAGAAAATCTCTATGAACCAGCAACAGCTTAGAGAATTTGTTCCATAGATGGTAAGGGGTAATGATCCTTTAGAGATGCCCTGTTAAGATCTCTAAATTCCAAACATAATCTTATCTCACCACTCTTTTTCCTAACCTGAACAAGGTTAGAAACCCAAGATGTGTGTTTAATTGGAAATAAAATTTCCCCCTCAACTAACTTGGTCAACTCTTTGATCATTAAAGGTTCAAGCTTGGGGTTCAATGGTCTCTGTTTTTGTCTAACAAGCTTGGCATCAAGTTCTAAATCAATTGTATGTTGTGCAATATGAGGATCAAACCCTCTTAAATCAAAATATTTCCAAGTGAAAACATCATGGTACTCTTGGCATGAAACAATAAAATCTTTCTTATCTTTAGCTGAACAAATTTTACCTAATTTAAGAAGCTTACCTTTAAAAATTTCAACTTCCTCGTAATGATCTTCTTTGACTTGAATGTCAAATTTTCTCTTCTTAAGCTAATCATTGGAGTTGAATATGGATTCCAAGGTAACCAACCCTTTGGGAAGTTTATTTGTCTTCAGCTGTATCACTTGATCATCATACTGTTTTTTGATCTTTTCTTGGTTCACTACAGAAAATTGATCTGCTTGTAGTAGAAAGGTTAAAATTTGTTCATCGCTTTCAAATACCTGCCAATTAATGTTGTTATTAGGAATTGACGGCCTGATAACCACCTTGACATACTGCTATATTTTATCCTTTTTGATATTTCCTAGGATATCAAACTGTGCTCCAATTGTTGCAAGTCTATCAGCATGCTTATTCCGATTTCATGGAATAGAAATAAGATTGAAGGCATTAAATTCTTCAATTATATTTCATACTCTATTTCTGTAAGACTTCAAAGCATCATTCTTGGCAACATTCAACCCCCTAACTTGATTAACTATCAATTCACTGTCTCCATAGACTTTCAAACAGTGAATTCCTCTTTTCCTTGCCCACTCAAGGCCTTGAATGAGTCCTTCATACTCAGCAATGTTGTTAGAACATGCAAAAGCAAAACAAAAGGCTAAAAAATACTTATCACCCAGTGGAGAAACCAGCATTGCACCTCCACCTGCTCCATTCTTGCTTCTGGAACCATAATTTTTTTTTTCCCAGAGTTCACTTTATTGTTGCAACAATTGATCTGTACTTTTTTCAAGGTTTGGAACCTCTACATCAGGTTCAAGCATCACATAATTACCCATATCGGTATCTTAAATAAGGTCTTCAGGACTATCCAACACATTTTCAGTTGCTCATTCATGTAGCAGCACATTAGGAACAACTTCTTCTTGAAGTTCTTGAGTGGCAACCAGTTCACTGCCAACAAAAACAACACAATTTGTGTCTACAACAGTAGAAACAACATTGATAGGACTTGGGTTATATGGCTCAATATGATCTTTAGCCAACTTTTCAGATTTAATGGTAACCTTAGTTCCATATCTTGTTCTAAATAGCATATGTGACCAATTAGCTAACACATAACCACCTATCTTAGCTGTAAAGTCTCTTGAGAGGCACAAAGAAAAGAAAGGTGGGAGATTTATGACACATATATCCTGAGGAACTGAAAAAATAGGACAAGCATGAAGAGTAAGACTCAAATCTTTGATAACACCCAATGTATTAACAGAAGTACCATCCAATTGAATCACTCCTTTTTCTAAAGGTTGATACTTTAGTCCAAGCTTGTCAACAATTTGCTTTGGCATAACTGAGCTACTAGCTCCATTGTCTACCATACAGTTATGAACTAACTTATCACCTATGATTATAGACACGTAAAATGGAGGTGGTTTGACTTCTTTTCCTACCTCTTTACTGGGTGGTTTATCCTTTTTTTGAGGATTATTTGTCAATACAGTTCTGACTTGATCTATTGGAGACTCAAATTAATTAGACACTTTAGAATTTGACAAAGCTAAGTGTAAGATATCTTTTTGACCGAGGATAGCTAATGAATCCCACATATACATTGTTACATTCATCTTTTTCATACTATCAAGAATATTATAGGGTATAGCTGGGTTCACTTTATGATGTACCTTTATGCCAACATGATCAGCTTGAAAGTGTGGTGGCTCCTTAACTAGGAGTTGTTGATTTCTTTGCAAACCACAAGTCACTTGAGATGTAGATGGTTCTACAGTTTTTGCTTTCCCTTTATCAACTGCTTGATCAAGCTCAAAATCTCTTTTCTCCACCCTTGTGTTAGCTGCAACTAGAGAATTATCCACATTCAATCCACAGAATTCCTCACCTTTCCAGTTAAGTAAGGTGGTATCATTGGTAAGATGGTCTTGGCATTGTGGGGATGCATCATTGAATTCATTCTGTTGTGAACTTGAGACATTTTGTACCATAAGTGCTTAATTAATGAGTCCATTTGAGCAAGTAACCTGATTGTGAGGTTGGCTACAAGGGTAGCACCACTCATAATCTACTGCTAGGTTGTTTTGAATAGGGACAAGATCCTTAACTGCACTAACAGGTGCTAGAGCATAAGCTTGAAAAGGTCTTGTGTTTACACTCTGTCTTGGGCCCTGGTAGTTGCCTTGATAAGTCTATCTATTACCTTGATATGCTTGTTACTGACTTGTATTCTGCTGTTGATAAGGCCTACTATATGCTTGTTGCTTTTCCAAGGTCACAAGCTTATTTCCAAAAGTCTGTAATAAAATTTTTTTCTCCTATAACTCACTTGAAGATCTTGGAAAAATAGTTTCTTGTGTTACAGCAACTGGAAAAGGTGGCAAAGGTGCAAAAGGTGGTATTTGCAAAGGGATATTCAAATGAATATCTAGAAATATAGGCATTGGTGGCCTAGGAGCAAGTTTATTGGCTTGTATTAAGTTGTTTTCAACTCTAATTGCTACTTCAAATGCATTTGGTAGAGAAACACCACCCATTGATTGTATCATAATGGCTATATCGCTGTTAAGATCCTTCAAAAATTACAAAAATGCATATTCTAGAGGTGGTCTCACTGTTGTAGGAATTCTATCCTAGATTCTTTGAAATCTGAAGTTGAAATCATTCATTTGCTCCTGAGGAGCCCTTTTAAGTGTAGTTAATTGCTCCAACAGAGACAAATTATCAGACCTGTCCTAAAACTGCCTGTGTAATTTATTGCCCAACTCATCCCAGGTGGCAACTGAACCTACTCCAAGACTCCTGAACCACTGTAATGCTCTTCCTTTGAATGATGTTGCAAGAAATATTACAACTATGTCTTCTTGTGTGATATGGTGCACACCACATAAGGAAGCAACATCTTGTATATGTTCGATTGGGGTAGTATGATCTTCCCCGACAAAAATTTCCAAGCTGTTTAAAGCTACCATTGGAATATCATTGTGCTGAGTCAAATTTAATGGACTACCTCCATTAAATGGCAAAAAAGGTTGATTTCTAGGAGTAGCCATTAGAGGTGGATTTACTTGCACTCCAAGTGAAACAAAAGATGGGGCAACAATATGGAATCTCACAGATGGGGGAGTAGATTTGGTTCTAGAATAGATAAATGTTGTCCCTATCCTCTCTGTTACCCTACCTTGTCTTCTAGGTGATGATAGCTGCAAATATTCAATAAGGACTAAGCTGCTCCTTGTCTGAACTCTTCTCATAAACTGTAAAAGCATTGATTCTAAAGTTCTTTCTCTTTATGGAGTCACCAAGTATGCAAAAGATGACTTCTATAAAGTTTGAGACTCACTGGTTGCATGCCAAACCAGCAATATAACTTGAAACTAGTCCCACCGGGTGTGCTAGAAATTGTTATCACCTGAAATTGCACCCTGTTGAAACTAATGTTCAACACCTCAGTGTAACATTTGAAGACCTCTAAAGTTGTGGGTCACCTGTAGACAGAGGTCAACCTTCGGAGAAGGTCGGCTTCCTTTGGTATCACCTAAACTACTTATTCTATAAAGGAAAAGGGAGAAGGAGTGCATTAAAATAAAACTAAACCCTATGGTGATACATCGAACTGACAGGAATCATGAAATAAAAAGATAAACATACACTGGAAAAAGGATGACAGTTATTTCATCTACCCAACATAAATCTTATGAAACTTATGCATAATTTATTACAAAAGTGCTTCATTTGCATATGTATTTTTTAGAAGGAAAGATGAATTTCACAACTTTTGAAACTCAAATGCAAATATAATAAGCACAGTTTAGAAAATTGCATAATCTAAAGGAAGAATGAAAATAGTATGAAAAAACTAACACTGATCTTCAAGGTAATCTTTGTATTCCAAATTCCAAAAAAAGACTTAAAAAACATACATCAGCTGAGAAAGGATTGTTAAAAATCACTAACTCTTTCGAATGCATAATCTAAACTCCTTTACAAAGAGGAAAAAATGCCCTATATACGAAAAGATGTCGGCCCCTAGGGCTTGCAAAAATATCAGCATTCATAAAGATCTGCCCTTAAATCTTTTAAATGAAGTTAGTGTTGCATTCAAGTGTATCCCTACTATCCATGGTGAAAGATCACCCTTAGGGGAAGCCCTAAGATATTTTACAATATTACCTTCTGGTCTTCGTGTCCACCCTCGAATCTCCCTGCCGAGCTACCTTGAATGCTTCTGAGTGTTACCATAAATGTCGATCCACTCTTCTACCAGTAGAAATCCCAGCTGTCACAGAGACTCGTGGCCTTTTCTTTCTGTAGGTTGACTTCCTCTACAAGTAGCTTCAAACTTTCCCATTAGATCTCCACACCATTGTTCAATGAGCTGCTCCATCGCCTTTGATCTTAGAATAGATCCATACCACTGCATTCCATTGATCTTCTTTTTAGGGGTGGTCAATTAGTCAAATGGACAATGGTTTTCCTTTACTTCTCTCTGATTGAGCGAACACACTCCACGCAAGATTCTCAAGTGGTTAGAGGTCCTCCATCAGAATTGCATATCAGTGAGACACTAATCGTGTCTCCCTGATATGAGTACACCTCATAGTAGCTATCAGTATAACACACGATGGTTGGTGAGACCTCTTAGCGAATGCAAAATTCATATTGATATCACCTTCGTCATTGCCCAGACTATTGGCAAAAACAAATCAGGTCGGTGAGAGATCTTCAATTGGTAGGAGGCCATAGCAAACGCTAAGAGTCCTACCGATATCCTTTTTCATGGGCAAGTTGATCACTATCGGTAAGACTCCCCATTATCGACAAGACGTCACGACGAGCTTCTTTCTCTTGGAAATGAGTCCTACCACATCCACCTCCCTATCGGCGTGACATAATTCTCTAGGCAAGACCTCATAGCGATCCCCTTTCTTCTCCCCGAGCTCACTTCATTTCGGCAAGACCCTATCAGGTCAGCAAGACATCATGTTGAAGCTACCAAATTCCCAATGAGCTTTGACCACTCGTCTTCAGCAAGACCTCCACCGAAGGGAAACCATTTTGTTTCGGCGAGACCTCACCCCGTCGGTGAGACATCATGCCTTCGCTAGCCCCTGCCGCTGAGACCTTCCTGTGTCGGCGAGACCTCTCGTCGAACCTAAATCCTTTGGCGAGACCCTGCTTGTTCATCGAGACATTACGGAGAACTCATACCTTTCGCCGAGACCACGCACTATCAACAAGACATCATGGGGAGACTTTTCCTTTTGGTGAGAGCTTGATTTATTGGCTAGACCTTATGCCAACGCCAAAAAATACGCCGAGAGTTCCATTCTTTCGGTGAGACTACAGTTGATCAGCAAGACCTCATGCTAAGCACAGATGTCTTGGCGACCTAAGGCAAAGGTTAATCCATTTGGCCCCTATGAACACCTGAAAAATAGACCCCTACCTAATTGAACATGTAGGTGAAAATTGGGCAACAATAACCTCACAAGGAGAAGGGAACTTGTTTGGACCAAGGGGAACCTACGACACTACATCTTCATCATTCCCCCAAGGGAGTATGCCACTCACATTTCCACCACTTCCATCAATATCCATACCATATCAAATCCTCATATTGTCATCAATATCACAACAACAGATGACAAAAATCCTAATAACATAAACCACCACCATCACATCATCAATCATCCCCCAAACATCTCAAAACATGGCCTCGCAAGGACCAAGCATATCAATCGCACCATCCACCTCTCAAAACCCACTCATCAATACGATGGTATATCTCATCACCACAACAAGCACCATTCTGAACCCACCTCCACCACCACCACCACCACCCAATTCAAACACATCAAACCAATACAACATTTTGTTGCAATCCACTCAGCAGGCTACTTATTAGAAAGCACTCCAACAAATCCAAAACTGACAAGCAACACAACTAGTTGCTCAGCAAGCTACCCAAGCTGCTCAAGTTGCTCAAGCCACACAACAAGCACAACAAGCATAGTAGGCTACACAAGCTCAAGCCTTATTGCAACAACAACAACAAGCATCCCAAGCTACTCAACCAGTGTAGGATGCACAAGCCACACAAGCTACACAAACTGTACAAGCTTCCCAACAAGTACAAGCCCAAGCTCAGGCACAAGCACAAGCTCAAGGCCAATAGCAAGCTCAACAAGCACAAGTGCAAGCACAATACCTCACACAACAACAAGAAGCCCAACAACAAGCATATCAAAAATCACTGAAGCAATACCAAGAACAACAAGAAGCATCCCGATTAGCAACCCAACAACAAGCGTTGTTAGCACAACAATAGGACTAACAACAAGCGTTGTTGGTACAATCACAATTGCAATCATACCTAGCATAAAAAAATGTGCAAACACCAATCAACCCACCCATCCCACTAAAAAATTAACCACCACAAAACACCTTCACTCCACCCCCTAATCTGCAAAATGATGTGACAACACAAATCAGGTTGCTCTCGCAACAAGTGCTCGATCTTCAATTAGGGAGAACCACCAAAACACTTAGCAACTTGTGTCCTTGCCCATTTGACAAGATTCTTACAATGAAACCATTCCCAAAGGGATTTGAGATCCCCAAATTTGATAAATATTGTGGGATGGGAAACCCTGAAGATCACATTAGGGAATTCTAGGTTCATTGCATGGAAGTCATGTATGATGATACATATTTGATGCGGTTGTTTCCTAGAAGTTTGGCTAGCCAAGCGATGGAATGGTTCTCTCACCTTCCTCTAGGCATCAATAAGTTCCAAGAAATAGTAAATGCCTTTATCAAAAATTATGCATTCAATATCAGTATGGATGTCAGTCTAGAAGAACTATCATCTCTTAAACAAGGTAAGAATGAATCATTTGCTTCATTCCTACAATGATGGCAATCCAAGGCCAATCAGAGCAAATGGGACATGCCTGAAGAACAAAAAGTGTGCACTATCATAACCAACCTCAATGAAGCCTTGGAATTTCATCTCAAAGTGCAAGGTATCACCACATATGACCAATTGATCTCCAAGGTGCTTAATATTGAATGAGCCCTTATGTCACAAGGAGGATCACTCGCATATCCTGAACAAAAAAACAATTTCCCATCCACCAGTTACAATGAAAAACATCGTACACGGGCAAGAAACAAAATTTTTACCAATGATGATGTTGTCAATGCCAAATTTGTCATTAGTTCCCCTCGGAAAAACACACCCATACCCCAACAACAACCCCAAAACCACCATCAAAACAATCATCAAACTAACATGGTGACACAACAACCAAACAATCAAGTGATCAACAATGTAAATGATCAAAGGGGACCACCCCAAAAAAACAAAAAATCCCCCAAATGGAAGTACATTGCCCTTGGGGAACCACTTGAGGTCATCATGAAGAAATTAATAAATGAAAACCTCGTCAAGGCTCCCACCTATGAGAATTACCAGGAACCAGATGTGAAACCACCCTAGTACAATAAAAACTAGCTTTGTGACTTCCAAAAAATCAAAGGGCATACCACTAATAGTTGCATGAGGTTAAAAAACCTAATCCAAGATCTCATTGATCAAAAAATCATAAATGTGGAGCAGCCAGCGAGAAATTAGAACCTCAAAATCTATACGACTCTTATGCCTAATCATAATAACAAAGGGAACAATAATACAGATAAGGGAAAGGGCACCTTTAAGAGTGTGAATCATGTATATGACCATGTCGTTGCATCCTTGGATGAATATTGTGCTACTATCACCATCAAAGGAGCCCATGTTGATTGTGGAGTCACCACAAGAGGTGGGAAAATTACCATTGTAGGGTTATCTCAGCCAAACAAAACACCCAATCCCAACATAAGATTTGTTCCCAATGGCTATAATTTCCTTGATCAGCTAAAAAGAACCCCAACACAAATCTCCATCATGGAGTTACTAAAAATTTCATCTGCCCACAAGAAAATCCTTGAGGAAGCATTAGCTTCATCCATTGTCCCCACAGATCTTGATGCAAAACAATTCCAAGCTATGGTCAAAAACATCATTACCCTGAATCTCCTCACATTCTTCGATCAATATTTTCCCACCCAACCATCTCACAACCATGCACTCCATTTGGAATTCCTAGTGCATTAAAAAAAATTCAAGAGAGTCTTGGTGGATGGAGGTGCAGGTTTAAACATTTGTTCCCTCAAGCTCATAAAAAATCTAAAAATCTCTGAGGATTCCATCGAAAAAGGAAAAGGCATGACAATTAGGGTGTATGATAATCAAGAAAGAGTATCCAAAGGCACAATCCAAATCCATATTCAAGTAGGGTCAATAGTCATGGAAACCACCTGTCAAGTCCTAGACCTTGATTTGCCTTATAATATTCTCCTAGGACATTTGTGGATCCATGCAATGCAAGTAGTAGCATCAACCTTCCATCATTGTGTCAAATTCACATATGAAGTCCAAGAGGTCACCATTCATGGGGATCCCAAACCATTCTCTTACTATAAGATCCTAGAGGCAAAATATTAAAAAATCCCTCAAATGCCAAAAAATGATGAAGGTCCATCAACCCCATACATTGATCCAGCCACTTTCACTTCCACTTCTGCAATAGGGACACCCACCACTCCCACCATCCCCACCATCTCTGATATCAAATTCATCATCTAGGAAAATGGTTGCAGAAATTATACAATTCTCAAAAATGCTTTTGTGGTAGGAGAGTTACCACAATCTCGCAGATCATGAGGATGACCACAATCAAATGAATCCTCCACATCCCAAACATCCACTGAAGGATATTGCAAATTCATAAGTTGGGGAGATCTTGACTGAGAATTAATAGAGGAGGAACTATCCCATCTCCTATATCAAGACAATAGACCAACAACCGATCTACCAATGGATGATAGCAGCAAAGGCTTGTAAATTATGCTCGCAATGGGTTATGATAGAAATCAAAAATTGGGACAAATGACAATGGGCTTCTAATAACCATCATTCCAGAGATGCGAATGAGAAATATAGGAATTGGATGTACCCCTCTGAGTATAACCATACATGGCCGAAATCTCTTGGTTCAGAAGGTCAAAACTCCTCAGCAAATGGCAACCATCTTTCAATTGTTTGTATCCACTAGTCTACCCTTAGACAATTTCACCTTTGACATCCTTGATGTGTGTAGTAGTGAGGATGATGAACCCGAGAGAGGTATACACACACTATTTGAAGACTCTAACCTCTTTATGATCAGATCCCTATCCTACGATTCTAAAAACCAATCCCATGAGAATAAAGATAGTCTACCCCCAACTCATTGATCATGACCAATGCGGACCGCCAATTCTTGACACATTAAAAAATGATGAGGCACTCTTAGAATTCATGGGACTGCGGGATAATATTCCATGTGGGGATCATAAATTAGGATTCATCATCAAGCTCTACACACATGCATACTATGGGGAAATGATTGAATCCCTCAGTTGCAAAAGTGAAAAAATGAGAATAGTCTCTAGGTCCTTGAGTGAAAACCACACCGTGGCACTCTCTAACCCAAAAATAGTAAAAAGAAAGGATGCATCCAAAGGTGAAAACCTCTCTAAGGCACCTGAGGATGGGGGATTCAATCTTCCTCCCAAAGTACTCCATCAAGAAAATTCAATGGTCCTAGCCAAAAAATGCAACCCAGTCAATTTAGGAAAAGAGGAGACGTTACACATCACATTTTATGTAGAGTCATTGTTGCCAGAAGAGTAGGATCTCCTAGCTGCCTTTTTAAGAGAACATAAAGTTAACTTTGCATAGAGCTATGTGGACATACTCGGTCTCGATCTCGAGATTGTGGTTCATCATCTAGCAGTCTACCCTAAAGCAAATCTCGTCAAAAAAAAACTAAGAAAAATGCATCCCCAAATAGCCTTGCTAGTCAAAATGGAATTGAAAAAGCTACTTGACGCAAGATTCATACAACCAATTGACTATCCCAAGTGGGTATCAAATTGGTTCTTGTTTCAAAACCAAATGGGGGTATCTGTATATGCACAAACTTCAGAGACCTAAACAAAGCATGTCTAAAAGATGATTTCCCATTGCCTAAGACTAGCATGATTGTAGACATGATAGCGGGACATGAAATGCTTTCTGTAATGGATGGTTTCTCTGGGTACAACCAAATAATTATTTCCAAAGAAGACCAACACAAAATGGCCTTCACTTTTCCATGGGGGACCTACTGCTCGAACATGATGCCATTCGGCCTAAAGAATGTTGGGGCCACCTATCAAAGAGCCATGACATTAATCTTTCATGACATGATCCATAAAAATATCAAAGATTGTGTTGATGACATACTAGAAAAATCTAGAAAGAGGAGAGATCACATAGCAACCTTGAGTGCTATTTTTGATAGGCTAGAGGAATACAATGTCCGTTTAAATCCAAAGAAGTGCATCTTCGGCATACAATAGGGAAAGTTGTTGGGAAACATAGTTTCAATGAGGGGTATTGAAATAGATCTTACAAAGGTAAAATCAATCCTTGAGATGGAGGCACCCAAAACATTGAAATAGTTGAGAGGCCTCCAAGGCAAGCTTTAGTCCATCTGTAGATTCATAGTGCAACTAGAAGACAAACAAATCCTGTATTCTCATCTACTCCACAAGGGGGTAGCATAAAAGTGGGATGATAAGTGTGAGGAAGCCTTCAATAAAATCAAATAATATCTACTCACACCTCCTGTCCTCATGCCACCGATCCCATGAAAGCCACTAATCCTCTATGTATTAGCAACAATAGTAGCCCTCAGTGCTATCCTAACTCAGCATGATGAAAATAGGAAAAAAAGGGCCATCTATTACATCAGCCACACAATGGTCGAGCATGAGTTACATTACTCATTCATCAAAAAATCCTGTCTAGTAGTAGTATTTGCTTCACAAAAATTTAGACACTACATGTTGGCACACAAAATTGAACTCATCGCCAAGATCAATCCCCTAAAGTACCTATTGTCAAAGGAAACACTCACAGGAAGGATGGCTAAGTGGTTCATGATACTATCAGAGTATGACATCGAGTACGTAGAGTGAAAGTTAATCAAAGGCCAAGTGATCACAGATCAGCTTGCAAAAGCACCCATGTATTCAGAGAATCCACTTATACCAGAGTTTCTGGATGAATCCATCTTCAATCTCAGCACAACTAACCACTGGAAACTCTACTTTGATGGTTCCTACACATAGCATGGATCAAGAGTTGGCATCTTCTTCATCACCCCATAGGGGGACTGTATACCTAGATCCTACAAATTGGCATTCCCCTGCACTAAAAACATTGTAGAATACGAGGCTTTAACCATAGGCCTCAAAATAGTAGTGCAGTGGAACATCATGACCCTTAGAGTATATGGCGACTCCCAGCTAATAATAAATCAAGCAAACGATGAGTACCAAACAAAGGATGATAAGCTAAATCCATACAAAAAGATGGTAGAGAGCCTCAAATAATCATTCATTGATATCACATTTGAGCAGATTCCCAAAGAAAATAACAAAGCAACAAATACCATGGCAACAATTGGATCCCTACTAGACATCCCTCGCAACATCTCGAGATATGAATTCTTGGTAGATCAGCTTCTCATGCCTGCATTTGAGGTACCAGAATCAAAATTTGTGTGTGAAATCATTGGTCCCAGTGATCCCTAGTACCATAACATTTATACCTACTTGCGAATAGGTGTCCTACCTACTGACTTACCCTTAAGCCTAAAAATAACCTTTGTCAAGAAAGCATCTTGCTTTGTCATCCTAGGAAACTCCCTTTACCATAGGAGCATAGAAGGAACCTTATTGCAATGCCTAAATGTTGAGGAGGAATTGACCGCCTAACTGAGGTGCATAATAGTATTTGTGGTTCACCATCAAGCAGAATGACCTTAGCCAAGAAATTGCTAAGGACAAGGTGTTATTGGCCTACTATAGAAAGAGAAGCACATGATTACATCAAAAGGTGTCTACAATGCCAGTAGCATGGGGACCTCATTTGTGCTCTAGCTCATGAGCTCCATCTGATTATCACACCATGGCCCTTTTCACAATGGGGGCTCGATCTCGTTGGGAAAATCACTCCCACCTCATCCAATGGTCACAAGTTTATCATAACTACCACTAAGTATTTCACCAAGTGGGTGGAAGCCATACCAATGACCTACATAATGAGGAAATAGATATAAAATTTCATCTTGAACTATCTCATATGCCACTATGGTGTCTCACAAGCTATTATCTCAAATAATGGGAAACCATTAAAAAATTAGGAGGTCCATGACCTATGAGACAAATTCAAAATCCAACATCGCTTCTCCACACCATACTATCCCCAAGGCAATGGCCAAGAAAAATACACCAATAAAACCATCCTAAAGATCCTCAAAAAGATAGTTAATGACATAGGTCATGACTAGCATCTACAGCTAAATCCTTCCCTCTAGGCCTATCAAACCAACATCCACACACCCACCAGTTCCACCCCATTATCCCTGGTCTACAGATTAGAAGCCATATTTCCCATCTAGATCAAGCTCCCATTACTAAGGATATCACTGTAAAACTTCACCATGGATGAAGAATACCAAGTATCAAGACTGAACAAGCTAGAGCTACTAGATGAGTGATGTATGGAAGCATTAAATCATTTTCAATTCTATCATAATCGACTCAAGATGAGCTATCACAAGAAGATCAAGAGTTAGACATTCCAAGTTGGAGAATTGGTACTGAAGGAGAATCAGAAGAACGTCCCAAATCCAAATGGCCAAGGAAAATTTGAACCCAACTGGTTGGGAGAATTCATCATCATAGTGAACTACAAGTTGGGGGCATATCAGTTATCAACACCCAAAGGGGAACCTCTGTAGGAGCCCATGAACAACTTCCATCTCAAAAAAATTTATGCCTAATCTTGCAAGGTATAGAACCAAAAATCAAAAAAATCAAAAAAGGTCCCTAAAAAATGGTTACCCTAATGAAAACCTAGCAAACAAGTATCTTGGTGACAACAAAAAAATAAAAAAGAAGAAAAAATTAAAAAAAAATCAAAAAAAGGATTAAAAAATAGTAAAGAGAAAAATCGTCCTCTAGCGAAAACCACTTCGGTGGCACTTTGGGTAAGTACCTTGGTGAAAACCTGGAAAGCAAGCACCTTCTGTAAATAAGCACTTTCCATCCACCAAGATTTTCACAACTCATTCAACATCATCCATCCATTACACTTCCATCATCCATCACATTCCATATCTCCATCCATCACCCATTTGCATTTGCATCATAGCTTGGTCCTGTGTTTGTGTCATGATCCCTCCTAGTACTACTCAGCCCATCCTCAAGGTCAATTTGTCCTGCCTTTATCGGCTTAGTCTATTGCATCACATTGGGGGCATGTTTTCATCGGATCAGATTCTTGTATATTCCTAAGGTCCCTAAATCAAAAAATCTAAAAACATCATAAAATCAGAAAAATCCAAAAAACATCAAAAAATCCAAAAATCCAAAAACATTCAGAAAATCCAAAAATCCAAAAATATTCAAAACATATCAAAATCCAAAAACAAGTCAAAAAGTCAATCAAAGTTTCAAAAAATAGAGTTGTCTTGTCGAACTACGAGTCTCTGAGCCTTGAATGTAGGTAAGGTTGATCTTTGATCATCCCCCAAGACACTTAGGTCAGTCCTTTAGGAGTCCATCATAATAAACTGGCAATCCATTTGTTCATATCTCATCAATTAATCGAGTCGGTGTCAGTTGAACTACATGGTCTTTGCGTATATAACGTAGGAAAGGCTAATCTATTGATCAACCCTCAAGGCCCCTAGGATAGGTCTTTAGGTAGATCTTGGTCAAAATCTCAAAAAACCCCAAAATATTTGAAAATCCAAAAATTAAAACATTTGTAAAATATTGAAAATACCAAAAACAACTCAAAACATTTCAAAAACTCCAAAAACATCCAAATATTTGAAAAAACTCATCTGTCTCATCTCGCTTTCACCTAAAATAAACATCACTCATAATAAATCATTGTCATCCTCAACCTTTGGTAAAACAGTCAGAAATTATTCTAGCAGTTTGAAAGTGAAAACTTAAATGTTAAAGTCTCAAGTCTAGGTCTATACGTAAACAAGTTGATCAACTCTTTGTGTCAGTAGCCTATCATCCAATCAGTCCCATATCAAAATCATCTAATATTATCATGTCCTAGGATGAATCCCTCCTACAATGGACATCAACATAAGGCATCATTGTAGTTTAGTCTTGGCTAGCAGTATTGAAGAACATTAGCTTGTTTGTTTACTTTATCTTTTTCTTTTGATTTATCTTATTGCTCTCATTCCAAGGACCTCTCGATGATGTTTGAACAAAAGGATTTAGAGAGATAAGAATGGGGAAATGATCATTATCTTTTTATATGTTGTTATTGTTGGATATTTTTGTAAAATAACTTCATCATGTGTGGTTTGTTTAAATTTAAGGAGGTTTTAGATATCTTGTTGACCACATGGGAAGGCTTTCTTTTCCATGCTTTTCCATGAGATGTTTGAAATATCTGAAATTCATTATGAATAAGGTTTTGTACACTAGGTGTGAACAATAATACTCCTATCTGATTTTCAAGTCAAAGTCCATAACACTAGGTACAACATCATCCTGGTTCTTTATACCTTGATGCATCATACCTATATGTGTAATCAAACATAAGGTAATTGGCCCTTTGAAAATCCCAACTCCTCGGCAAGAAAATCATCACCATTATCATCATCTCATGTCTTGTTGGAATCTCTTGTTTTCTTCTATCTCTTTCTTTCCACGCTAACATGGTACCATGACAGTTAATCAGATCATTATCATCATTGCATTCACCCTGCATTCACAAACCATCAACACATTACACATTGCATATTGCATATCGCATATCATATAGAAAACATTAAATCATATCATAACATTGCATTTCCATTATACATAATATAGATTAGTTATTCTAAGCATCTCATGAATCATTACATTGTATTCATTTCACATAAACATAAAAGCAATCATCCCATAGCATTATAAACATTTGCATCATCATAGCATCATTTGTATTCATTCTATCATAACGTTGCATAATCATCCTATAACACATATAAGCATCTATTACGCTATCGCATACACATCATACATCATTTGTATCCATTATATCATATCATAGATATCGTCATAACATTCATGAACATCATTACACATATCATCATTATATCACATCCTACATAGAAAAGGTACACTATATCATACCATCCATCATTGCATAATATAAATTAATTAGTCTAAGCATTTGCACAACATAACATTTTGCATACATGAGTAAAAATGCATGCATTTATACATCATCGCATAGCATATCCATCACATAAACATCATGGCATCATAAGTTAGAATCATTGCATAGCATATAGAAATTAAAAACAATCCATAATGCATAAATAAGATAGGACATAGCATATCACATCGAATAATCATCATCTCATATACCATCAAAACATACACTATCATGGTACAAAAATTGGATCAATGTACATGTAATTTCAATAAGTACAAAATGGCCCATGGGGCTATAAAAAAAAATCCCATCAGACACAAAAAGAATCCTGTCTCAATCAAAATAAGGGCTAGCCCTGCTGGCTATTGCCCTCTCCACCCACTCCCTCTTTGTGCTCCTCTATGAAAAATCTATCACTCGAGCTACCCTCAGCACATCTTGGTAGTAGTATAGCCTGTAGTAATTGGCCTCTTGTACGACCTCCCTATATGCTCGAAGTGATACTATGCTCTAGGAGGAGGATGAAACCATGCTCTCTAGCTGATGTCGTCGACCCATCTTGGTTGCTACTTGTAACTCTACAAACTCTCTCTATAGGACTGCCTGGTCCTACTATACCTGTAGCTAATCTCTTTCAGCTATCAATTCCTATACCTGGGCTTGCAACTACAAAATCTTCCCATCTCTAGGATATGGCTATAGGAGCGGCTACACGTGAGGCTGATCCTAATCTCCATCTCTAGGTGGTGTCAGGATCCTATCTTGATGTACCTAATCCTAGTCTTGTCAGGGGGAGTCTTGTCTTTGCTCTCCCTCCTACTGATCTAGGAGTGTCTGATCCTGAACTGGCTGAATCGGTGGTGGCCCACCACCTCCCTGATCTTGATCCCCATCCCCCCAACCCCGTCCTACTCCCCTACCTCTAGCTCTCCATCGAGTAGATGGTGTCCCTGGAACTATAAGCCTTAGTGGTGGCATGAACCAATATTTGTAGCCCTACGTGGTCCCAGGATCTACCTATCCCTAGTCATATGGCCATGGTATGGCCACTAGTTGTGCAAAACTTTGAACTGCCTCATGGGTAGGTATGTAGCAGCCCCAAGAACTCTGGATTGTAGTCCTCACAAAAATTGCCATGTACTAATCATCTAGCCTATCCTATGGCTCACCGAACTATCTTTGAACCTTACCTGACAGGTACATCTCGAGCATCATGTGCTCCCTTCCCTACATAAGTCTGTCCTGGTAGGCAATGAACAATTGTTGTGCATCATCAAACCAAGCTAGCTGCCCAAGGTATGGCCACCATCTGAACACTCACATATCCTCAAGAACCCTCCTCCAATGAGGAATTTCATGTTTTCTTATATGATTAAAAGAGAGGCCTCCTTTGTATCGTCAAACCACTAGATCATCTAGCTCCATCAAAACTAGAGCAACTTTCAAAAAAAACATGGGGATATGCTCCCAAGCTCAAACATGCAGAAGTGTAACCCCCACCCCAAGTGCTCTATCATCTAGATAGGAAAACTCATGAAGATCTTTGTAAAGTGAGGCTACCAGAACTGGCCCCCATGCAAATAGTGTCAGTCACTGGACCATATGCTCCCAAGTGAGCCCCCATCTGGGACTGAAGTATCGGCCCCACCAATCTAGTGTGATGAGACTTGATATGATGGCTATAATGACTAAGTGGTAGGGTGATACGATAGGCCTATGTCGCTCCAACTCAATATGGACCTCACAAAATAAAATCTCATCAGTTCCCATGATGGCATAGTAGGCCTCCCTCCTGACATCCATATCATAAATAACCCACTCACTGTGGATGGGAAATCTCAGGATCCGCCACACGTCCTCCAGTGTGACTATGGCCTCACCCATCAGAAGGTGGAATGAGGTCTCACTATGCCATCTCTTAGTGAGTGCCATCATCATGCCCAAGTGTGTCCACATGGGTGATGCATAGGCGATGTACCAAAGTCCCATCTCTCCTAGGTGCTCCTACTGTTGATCGGTCAAATCACCTAAAAGGTTGGAAATCTCTCTGGACTTTTTCTCATGTGAGTAGATCTCTCTCACCTCCCCATGCATCAGGAAAGTCATCGTGTTAAAATTCAATGAAAAAAAATATTGATCATGGCTTGTCCTGATGTTTTGAAGTAACTCCAACATCGCTGCCTGTGATGGCAGTGCAGTTTACAAACTTCAAACTGTGCCGCTAGAAGCTTTAAACCCCCAAATCACACTGTGGCATCGTAGTTTGGGAGGGAATTATAGTTTTTGAAGAAACCCTAATTCTAAAGAGCACCGTGGTGGTGCACTTTGTGAAAGCGGTTGAGTTTGGAATTCAACCTCAAACTCCAGACTACACTGTGGTGTCACTATTCACAACAGTGGCGTAGTTTGATGCCAAGCGATGTTGTTTGAAAATTCTAGTAGAGCAATATACCACTGCTCCTAGAAATCTAAATTCCTAACGTAATAAATGAGCACCTAAATCAAAAAACAAGCTCGGGTCAAGTTGACTCACTAGTGGTCCAATGCCAAGAAGCCTCTAATGTGTCCATACTCTATCAAAAATGTGCATGGGGAGCTGTCATTACACCATCTCGCCAAGGGGGTCAGAGCTCAAAGTTGTAAAATCTCTCAAGGCTGAATGTGAAAATGAATTGGAAGTGGCCCCTCGAGGCCTAGTTAAGCCTGAAAATTAGGGTTTTTTGACCCCGTTTGGCCGTCCTATCAAGGTTTTGGACCCTTGATCCCATTTTTGTCCATCCAAAGGCCATTTTGCACCATTTTTTGTGTTTTATCTTGTTTTTTGACCTCCCGGAGCCTTTCTAGACCTATCAGGCACCTTGTCATCTTTTTTCGCAAGATCACCCAAAAATCAAAATATTTCGTCCAATCTCTCGAGGGGGCAATATATTGGCATGTTTTCTCTCATCGGGGAAATAGTGGGGAAAATTTTGGAATCAAAAAATTTTGGCTTTTTGATCAAGACAGTTTATTCTTTGAAAAAACGCAACAAGTGTATCGCTTCAAAGAGCAGCAAAATATAGACACGTAAAATGTACTGATTGACATTACACATCTAATCCCTAATACTAACACCATTTTCATCCCAAATCATCTCTCGGTCTAGCCATTTAATTGAATACCCTTATTTGATTAAATTCATCAATCTTCCTCTCTTAATTAAATAAATCATTTATCTGATTAAGTCATTCTCTTTTGTTAATTAAATCAATCTGATCTAATTAATCCTAACTCTTTATTAATTAAATAAATCAATTTTATTTAATTAATTTCTAAAGTCTATCTCATTAAATTAAATAAATTAAAACCTTGTTTAATTTAATCTAACCATTCATCTCTTTTAATAAAATAAATCAAAAATCTTTATTTAACTATCTCTAAAATCACATTCTTCTCATCTTTGATTTAAATCTGTAACTAAGGGTTATTTTTCAGGTTTGATTAAAAGTTAGCAAATCAATATAAATGACAAAAGCCAAAGCAATTACAAAACACAATGGAAGTAAACAAAAGAACAATTATACTAGCTAATCTTTGAGACCTCCATGATTCATTTTTGTAACACCTTCTAACTTGCTAGTTGACGTATTGCCCTTAGATCGAACACACAAGCAATCTGGAAATAAATGTCTAAGTCCTACACCAAGCTTTGAAGGATTTGATCAAAGTCTAAATGCCTAATGCCTATGACAATATGAGTGAAATGCCTATGCCTAAATATGCCAGAATAAAAATATAATTCATGAACATGTAATGTCTCTGTGTAATTGAAAAATGAGAGGAAAATGGCATTTTATAGAAAATGACATTTTGAATGGACGGATGAGATTGACTTTTGACGGAGACTTAAAATTAGAGGCTCAGATTAAATATGACAATCCCTAATTAGGGTTAGGGAAAAGTCATTAATTGAGAGGTCGAGATGCCATCTAAGAAGATCAAATCAGCGGTGGAGAATAAATGAGGAAATTAATTCAAAAATAAAGATTTTTGAAAATGAAGAAGATAAAGACTGAACTGAAGATCAGATTTGGAAAAATCAAGAATCTGCCCGATTACTTGATTTTTGGAGGAAAGTTACCATTTTGAATTAAATTAATTCAAAATATGGATTTTGTGAAATAATAAATAATCAATTTCCAAATTATTTACTAAAATGAACTAGAAATTAAGAATGTGATGACATTTTAAATAATTTTATTTATTTAAAATGAGAGGAATATTAATTTCGACAATTAAATAATTAAAGATAATTATTTAATTCAATAGATAAGATTAATTAATTAAATAAATTAATCAATTCATTTAATTATGACAATTAGTGACATATTAAATAAATAAATAAAACTTATTTATTTAATAATCAGGAATAAATGACCGAAGAAGGGTGATTAAATAAATTAAGAAATTTATTTAATTAAGAGAAGACTTAGACCATTAATGACATATTTAATAAATAAATAAGATTTATTTATTTAATAATCATGAAGAATAAAATGACATGAATTAATTAAATAATTATGAATTATTTGATCAATAGTCGAATGTGGACGAAGGACATAATTAAATGTCACAATCATGCTAGGACGAAAGTGGTAAAAATAGAGCTTGTAGGACTAGGTCATTTTTATGTGTCTACAAAATCAACCCATAAATATAAGTCAATTTTTTCACATCATCTAATCCCTCATTAAATTAATTGACCCTTTATTAATTTAATCCTAATCCATGTCCCATCCTCTATCTTTTTCCACTTGCACATGAAAATAGATTTAATTCATTTATTAAATCTCTATTTTCTCTCAACATGTCATAAAAGAGGAATATTCCTTCAAATTTGAATTCCCTCCAAGTGGACTTAGTCCTTCCAACAAGACATTTATTTCATCTTACAAGTCCTTTTGCATTGAGCCAAGTGGCCATTACTCTATTTGACTCTTCATCCACCTTGTCATTTTGCAAATTTTAAATTTCAAATTTATGCATTCATGAGAAAATTCATCAAAATGTGCACATCCTTTATCCATCCATCTCTTGACAAGTGGCATCTTTCCATTAGTTAAAATTTAATCATACATTGCTTCATTTTGGGCATTTCTCCATCTTATCATTCTATAAATAAGAGGTTTCTCTCCTCATTTGATCATCCACAATTTAAGCAAACTTACTATACTCAAATCCATACTCAAGCATAGCAATTCTCATCCATTTCATCAAGTCTTAGCTAGGTTATGCAGGCTTTTCATCTTGGAGCACACTTGAATCTTCAACAAAGTGTATCAATCATAATCAAATCATCAAGATATTGCATATGAGTTGGGAAAGGGCCAATTTCCGCATCAAATTGGAACCAACTCCCCCATAAGATTAAGAGTTTGCATGCTTGTTAATAGGATTCAATCCATCTTCCTTTATTTTCATTGTATTCTTGCTTTCATTCCTATTTTTGGGAATTGTTAATGGATTTTATGGGGAACTTTGATCTTAACTTGCATTTGAATCTTCTAATGTGTTTCTTTGTTGTGTTTTGCAGGTTCTAGGATTTTGGTTCCACACCTACTATTAGATAAACATTCATTATTCACTTCACTAAACTGATCCATGAATAGTATCTCAAACTCTTGCCATGAACATTTGAATAGAATGCATAGGTAGATTATAAAACCAATCCTTAGGATCAATTTCGAATTTTTTTACAAAAAATGTCATGGCAACATCTTCCTATGCTATCTGACAATCCAACATCAAATTGGTGAAAACATGTGGATGTTTTGATGCCAATTATTCATGACCTCCTCTAAACTTAGGAAAGTATTCATTTATTTTTCTTGGGAAAGAGTGTGGATAACCTTGGATTTTATTGAAGTATAATGTATTATATCTTTCAATAGAGAAAATTTTTCTCTATGGATATGACTGTGGTTTAGTCATGGTATTATAGCTTGTAGAGGGGGAATCAAAATTTTTATACATTTCTACAAAAGAAGACCAAACCCTCTACATCTATCCTTTTCATAATATCAAACTTTCTCAATTCCCTTTTTGCTAGTTCCTTAAAACACTAAATAAGGGACAATATTTTCTAGGACTTTTTTCAACTCACCTTCATAAAAAATACAACAATGGATAAATACTTGAAAACTATTACAAACTCCAAACTCTTTTGATGATGTAAATTTTTTTTAGATTCATCACATCTTAAAAGAGGATCTAATATCTTCAAGAAATAGGAAGCTCCTTCAAAGATCTAGTTTCATTTTGAGTTCTCTCCACCAGCAAAGCACCAAACTGCAAAAAAATTCTTCTTTAAGTATGAAGGTCCTTTGGATCATTTGACCCAAAACATAACATTAGTAAAGTTATTGACTCTTTCCAAATGTATATGCCTCTATTTTCCCTAACAAAGTCAACATTTTTTTGGTGTTTCCAACTAATTTTCTTGGTTTTCCTAAAGATTAGATAATTCTTATTCTCAAAAACCCTAGGTCAGTGGCCAATGAATAGGAGATAGGTTTTACAATTTCTCCTCTACACTTTAGGCTCTACAAAACCAAGGTGGGCTTCCCTATAGCATCATTCAATGTATAACACTTATTTTACAATGAGTCCTTTGATAACAGATTCCTCACACTAATATGGTAGAAGGTGACTTGATGGGATAAATCATCTTTGATACCCTCTATATTTTCTTTAGCTCTTTGTAGTGTGTTAAGGAGCATAAAACTGTAAAAAAACAAAAAAGTAAAATTTTTGATTTGGTTTTATATTTGATTTTTCCTTAGCCTCAAGCTATGTGAATCACTTTGACCAATTCCTTATCCACAACAAAGTCTAGAAATGAGGTAAATTACTATAATAGACCAACTCTTGGCTTCTTACAAGCTCACTACCTTGCAATGATAAACCAACAAAAGAAAAATGTTATCAAAATAATTGAAAATCCATACAACAACCACACAATATTTGATGAATGAACTTAAAGAAAAAATATTTTATTCCTTGAATAGAAAGTAACAATTCAAACACCCATAACAAAAAGTATGATATGAGAACCGAAGATAACCCTTGATTATAATGATCCAAAAGATAATTATTACAATGATGGAGAGTATAAAAAATTGATGTTCAAATTTTAGACAATACAATGATTATTCTAGTCATTTGTTGTTATTACAAAGAAAAATTTATAACATTCCTTCTCCGAGTTTCAAAGGACTTTTCTATAAAACCTTACTCAATCCAAAGATTTTCAAAGACTAAGAATTAGAACCTTATTAAAAATACAAATACTTGCCTTTATATTTTTAGTAATAACTTAAAAACTAACAAGGCACAAACCCTAACCCAACTAGGGTTTACACATGGTAATAAATTATCCAATTAGGTTACAAAATATGTTCATAACCTAATCAAAATTCACTGTGTAGAAAAAATTGATCAGACACATTAACTCCTTTACAACTGAAGGGATGGAATGTTCCTCAAATCATGCACCCAAGTGTCCTTTGTCCATCAACAACTCATGAGAATGAAAGAGGGCACACGCATGGGAAAAAAACCCAAGTTGGAACCCTAGAAAATTGTTGATGGTGTTTTCTGCACAACAAAAACTTAGACAGAATATGATATTCTATCTCTCTTGAAAGGTAAATCTCTATCAGCAAGCCTCAAGAGATAACCCCAAGGTCTCTAATGTCAGGTCTTGACAATGCATAAACAACTCAGATAACATGTGAAAATGTTGGTAATCACAAAGGGACCTTATTACAAGCAAATACTGGAACTTCAAACTTATCAGATCTAGCAATAAGGTGATACTTCAAATCCTAAATCTAACCCAGATGATAAAAGAAATAGTAAAAGATAATGGTTTCAAAGAGACTTCTAAGATTAACACTAATCCTAAGATTAACAGTTCAAATGAAAAAATGCTTGAAATGGACCAATCCCTTAGAAACAAATCCCTGCTTGACCTAGATAAATATGCAATCTTACATAAATCGTGCAATCTTCTAAGGGATGAAAGATTTTCAGATCATGAACATTTATCCAAAACAACCCTATTGCAATTGAAATGAATAATTATTCACAACTGAACCGAGCACAATGAATATTAAAGTCTAGGCTAACTTTGCAAAGCAACTAACAATCAACTAGCTGCTAAAAGTATGGACTAGAGATTGCTACAACACTTCAAGCATCAAATCACAAACACCATTAAGTTATCTAACATCAAATCTAACTTATATCAAATAAACTTAAGCAATTTCAAAAGATAGAATCACAGGAACCATGCCAAATAAACTAACACAAGAAGGACACCAAATCACAATGCCTTTACTTGCATTAAATAATCCAAAGTAGCAACAATTCTAGTCTTCTATTACAACACTTTCTTGAAAATAACCTAATTCCTAATTTCTTTTCTCTAATGCTTAATTCACTCCAATGTAAAACTATCTATCCCTTTCAAATGAGGAAATATCCCTATTTATAGAGATTACATCTTATGCCAACCCAAATAGGGTTACAAAATAATAGACCCCAAAAATAAGTCAGCAAAGGAGAATTCAAAATGAAGTAAAATGTGCATTAAATGCATGTGTTCCATCTAGGTCAGCCTAGGATCTCCAACATGGTTCAATCCAATGCATGTGAAGGATGGAGAAGAATAATGGGGAAGCACAAATTTCAATGAGGCATTGCATTAACTGCTCTCCCCTTTGTCCTTATCTTGTTCCACTTTATCCTGCACCATCAAAAATACCTTCTCCAAGTCGGCTATAGGTGGAACAACTAACACCTTAATTTTCCTCTCAATGGACTTGATGTCCTCCCTTGACTACTTAACGACCTTATCCCAATCCACCTTCAAGGTTTCATACTTATCCATCACTGCAATGTACGTGGCTGCATCATCTAACTGGTGTTTGGTAACTGGGTCCTCATTGACTGGAGAATATACATCACACCATCATTTTCTCAGTTGCTCCAAGTTCAAATGTTTTGTCGCAAATATTTTTCTTCCTATCATAACTTCAAACAAGGAAATGCACTTGTTGTAGATTTCAGTCAGGGTATCCTCAATTTTCTTTCTTTTCTTATACACCTTCTTCAAAACCCTTTTCCTTATTTGCAAAGCTTCATACCATTCCCAGGATTCTGCAACTTTGGAAGAAGGAAGAATTCCATCACTTACTAGTTTTTCTTCAGTGTATTCCATGATGGTCTTGGTCTTCTGCAACAAGAGATCAACATCCTCCTTATCTTGAGCTAGTACATTCTTCAACCACTCTATTGATCTTATAGCATCTCCACCAGTTGAAAGGATATTTTTAATGGAATTATCTCCTTTGGTTTCCACCCCCTGCAACTAGTTCAGTGTGGCATGTGTAGTGGTTTTCAGCTTCTCCGACTTAGTTATTGTCTCTTGTGGTAGAAAACTTGTAGCAGATGATGAGGAACTAATTTGGCTAATATATTGCAAGGGTTTCATCAAATCCTAAAAATACCTCTTTATTTTGTCATTCTCCTTCTTCAAATATTGCTTAGCTTGCACCTCTTTCTTCAATATTCTCAAAATTGTAGCACTAGAGCCTTCAAATTCTTCAACTTCATGGATCATGGAGGTGGGCCCCAAGCTGATAGTTTGCACACTATAATCTCTTCTAGTCACCTCATCCTTCTTCTTATCTGATATAGGGGTGGCAATGTGAATCACCCTATTATTGGCTTCATGCCTCTCAATCCTGGAGATAACCCTGGTTTTCTTCTTTGCTTTTCCTTTTCCTATGTTTTTCAGTAATTCATCCCAGTTGGGAGGAGTATCATCTACCATAATTTGTGTACTCTTTAATTCCTTTTAAAGCCAAGTAGGAATAATGGAATCTGACTGCACACTACCCTATCCAACCACAACATGTTGCCTCTTGGAGGAATCCACATTTTAGTTTTGTTCATTAGGATTATCTTCTGTTTTATCTTTACTTCCCTTTCCTAGATTCTTATCTTCTTCCCCATCATGTTCTTCTTCTTCATGCATTGGTGAATGAGTCTTGATTGGAACATCCTCCTTACCTGGATACTCATCTCCTTCATTTCCTACAGGTGAATCCTCATAAGTCACCAAAGAGGACTGCAATATCTTCTCTATTTCTGCCTATGTACTGTAGAGTTCACCTTCTGAAAATTCTTCTTCTCCTTGATCTTGGCAATCCGTTGCATCCTTGGATTCACTTGCTACAACATGAGATTCATGAAAAGGAAGGGCATCATAATTTTTCTCTGTGGTAGGGATAGTTGAGGGTACATCTTTCTTTGGTGCATTATCCTTAGGAGAAGGAGTTCTTGACCTCCTTATGTATGCTTGAGTCCTCTCCCTTAAACTCTCCACATTTACCACCGATGGGCTAATTTCTTCTTTCTCCTTAGAAGATTCATCTTTCTTCTTTGAAGTCTGAGTTACCCTTCTCCTTTTGAGCTCAAAAGAACTATCTCTCTCTTCCTCTTCATCAAGTTGTTCTCTACAGACCTCTTTGTTCTTGGAATATGCTTCCTCTTCTTAGCAATTGGTTTCCTCTGTTTCCCCCCTTCTATTGCTTGAGGACCCTTGATCTTTATTTTAAAAGGGGAATCTGCCTTATCTTTAATTTTAGAAACTTTCTCACCTAATTCCTCAGTAGTGGAATGAGACTCCAAGTCCCCCATTAGATCATAGGTGCATTGCACACCTTCACCCTCTAACTACCAAATCTTGTGTTTGAGCCATAACTTGGTGTACTTTATTATTGGAGTCATGATATGCTCTAATTTTGTTTTCTCTTCCTCCAACTATTCTATCTCTCCAACTAATTTATCCTTCACATCTACATAGTCATGACTCTAAATCAAATCTCCATCATCTTCAATCTGGTTAGGAATGGCCTTTATGTTGTATAGTTAGACCAAGTTCACTAGTAACCTGGAGAAATTTTTTCTCCTAACTTCAAATTCATCCTTACTGTTAGCCCAATAATCTTCTACATCATCCTTATGGTTGTATTCCTTGCTGGCCTTTTTTTGTGCCTCTCCGGTCCTATCAAATATGGATCTCTTAGAATGGAAAGAGAGACCCAATGTGCTCATCTCCTTAGAAGCATGAGCCAAATTAATAGAGGGGCAAGCCTCATTACTGCCTATTCTCAAAGGAAAATCACTACCAAACCTAGTCTTATGTTTGTCTTTCTTAACAATTGCATCAAAATCACAGATCTTTCTTATGATTTCTAGAAGTATGATGTGATCTATGGGATATCTAGGGAGTCTATATGGGTTCCTCTGACAACCATCTACTCTGATGTATGAGAAGGTAGGGAACTGGATAAACCAAGCTCCAAACCTCTTGATTAGCTCCTTGGCATTTTCTGAGATCCAGACATGTTCTACACCCTATAATAACTTGGTGATGTACATGGTGAATGTGTCATTCACCCTCCTATAACTTGTGCTACCCAAGTGTAATTGTGGGTACACCTCATAAATCACATCTCACCCAAACATGCCTCTCGTGCTTAGCCCCTTGTATGGATGGAACCTTGCAAGTGCATAGACCAAGAAAGAGGTCATTTTGAAGGTCTTTGTCTACAACACATTGCACATTTGTTCATGTATCATTGCACTTATAATGCCTACCCAATGGTAGTCAATATTCTGCTCCATCCTCATAATGACATGGAACATCCATTTTTCAAATACTCCTGCACTCTTCAATCCTACAACTCTACTGAGGAGTGTGATAGCATCATAATATTCCCTTTTGAATTTTTCTTTGAATAGTTGCTTGGGCAGCTTGGAGAAGTGAGACTTGGGTTTCTCTAGCCAGGAATTCATGACCTGCTATGATTTGATGATGTCTTTATCATAATACTTCTTTGTTATGTCCATATCAAAACCCACCACATGAGACCTATCAGGCATGTTAAAGATTTGGGCTATAGAAATAGGGTTAAGATTTTCCACTATTCTCCCTTGAGGACCAATCACTCTCTGTGTACCTATGTCATAATGTCTAGCACACTCAAGCACTAGCTCATAGCATTGAAATGTGGGAGCGAATCCTATTACATGGACCAATCCTAAATCCAATACCCTTATAGCTAATAGGGGAAGGTTCTATGTTGCCATTCTTGCTTTGAATTCCTCATAATCTCATTGCCTACATTTGTATCCATGACCTTTGACTAGATGGAAGTCAACTTTCTTTCTAGGATCCTAATCTTTATATCCATTTTGATCCTTTATGCCTCAGAGATAGAAACCCTTCAACACTTGGATCTGTCTGCTTGCCCTTGATCTTCTTAGCTACTATCTTACTTGATTCAACTTGCATCCAGCAGAAAAAAACCATAATAAATCCTCTTTATAATATTAGAATCAAGGTTAGTCACCCATGAATAACATATTCATCATTATATAAGCTTATAATCATGACAAAAATCCCTCTAATCAATCATAAAACACAATCATTTTAAATTTGAGATTTTGAGCAATCCGGGGAAAACTGCTAGAGAGGAATTCTAGGAGATTCTTTGTCCAGCGGACTTCGCCGATCATGCACAAAATTCATTAGTTCGATCATTACAACATGAAAGGAAAGCATGTAACATCATCTAAATCATCAATATAAACCATGAGATGCCAAATAAACAACATTAAATTCATTCATCTCTCAAATTTTTTATACTACCAAGTCATTTCGGGAAAATCCGAGAAAATCTTCCCAAGAAGGAATTCTACGAGGAACTCAAAACTTCAAGCCTTTTGCACGCCTCCAGGAAAACGAAAGGGAATGAGAAAATCAAGAAATTCTAAGGGTGCAGAAATTCTGCAAAGACCTTGGGATCCCAAAAATTGTCAATTCTCATGATCTCACCCAAAACAAATGAACCATCACAAAATTTGAGATTTTAGGCTCAAATACAGTTTCTTTTGCATTTATTATTGATCATTTTAAGTCCTCAACTCTCTCTTAGAGGTGAATTGGTGAGGATTGGTGATGCCCCAGTTTGCAGTTGTGATGCCCTAGGTTTAATTTTGAAATCTCCGCCATGAATGTAGGGAAGGAGCTCAGATTAAGCTTAAATTGAACTCGCTTATCTAGTTAATCTCAAGGTAAAATGTTTGGAACATGCCTAAGTGAGCTACTAGCTAATGAATCAAAGATAGGATCACAAACTCACTTAGTGAATCATCTTCAATTGAACAAACTCTCAAAACCCTTCATCACAACAAAATTACTCATGGGTCGAGCCTGAAGGAGTGATTTGGGAGAGCTTGGCATTGCAAAATTACTGACTCAACTAGGGATCTCAACTAGGTTCTAAGATTCTGCAAAGAAAACAAACCAAATCCTAGCTTTAGAAAAATTGATGCCAAACCTATGAAATTCAAGTTTTGAATGCATTCAAAACATCAAAACACCCCATTCATTCATCATCCAAAAGGCAAGGAAAAATTTACATACCATGGATGAAGTAAATCTAACTTCAAAGGAGATCGATAACGAACTTGGATTCCCTAGCAACAACTACAACGACAATGCAAGAAATCTTCTACCGAATCCAAAAATTAACCAATATAATCACCAAAATGCTAAACACCCATGACCAAGATATCAAAAGCAACAAAGAAAAAATTATCAAAGCCCAGTGACACACAATCGCTCAAGAAGTCACCTAAATACTTGCCGCAAGGATCATACTATCAAGCATTAACTTTGTCGACACGACAGGTTAGAACGCAATTTGGGAATTCGACAAGGTGATAGAATTTCAGAGAAATATAGTCCAAGCAGAATTCTGCGAGGTGCTAGAATCTCTAAATCATAGGGTTAAAACTTACTCGTCAGTCTTTCAAGAAAACCTCAAAAATTTCGCCCAGAGTGAAAATTCCCGAAGACAGTGAAAAACCTATATTTTATCCAAAACTTAGGATTTTCAATGCATAACTTAAATGGATCACAAGTGAAACCAAGATAAACATTCAAGCACATGCCTAAGCAAGCAAATCCTCAAAACCAAAGGACCAAAGCACTAGAAATCAGAGTGGAAAAAAGGGGGGTCCCTAATTTTAGTGGGGCATGTGTGCAAAAACTACACAACAAAAACCTTGTCCAAAATTATAGACATGTATATATAAGAGAAAACCCCACCATAAACACCCTTTACATCCATTCCAGGCCTTTACATTATTGATCACACAAACTGTGAAGAAAACCCACACCAAATCAGTAGAATATCATAGCAAAGGATGAATCTCTGATAGAAGAGAGGTCAATGACTCATAAAGAGGCATGAGCACTACCCTATCTTAATGGGAGTCGATACAAACAACATTTAAGACCCCCCATATCCTCTCTAAGATTAGATTAAGTAGCTAAGAAAGAAGCAACATAATTAACGAATCCAAAGGGGAAAAAATATGCTATTTCATTCAAATGTCAAGCCTTCAAGCCTAAAACAACAATTAGTTAGACATTAAATGGTATGAAGACAAAAAATAAAAAATCCCTATCAAGCAGTAGGATTTGGACCTTCTTCATTCATCATATCTTCATTAGCATTGGGTCATCAAAGATCGAATCGATAGAATACACCTTACCTTAAAATTGAGACAAGGTGTAGGAGGGAAGGGTGACATCTGATTACCAAAAGAAGCCATAAGATGTCAAGGACAGGAAAGTGACTTACTACTTATCACAATCAAGTAAGAGGGAAGACAAAAATGTGAGACATGAAGTCTAACAAAGACATTCAAATTTTGCAAAAACAATCAGGGTCTCAAGAATTAGGGAAATGGAGCTAAGGAATAAATTTGAAGGAGATAAATATTTTCAAGAATCAAGAGATGGGGGTACAGCTTGCACCATTCTACAATAGAGGAAAGGAGTAGATTATGACCAAAGGTTGATTCCTGAAAGTGAGACATTAGAGGACAAGGATTGGTCATATGGGTTAGCGATTGCAAAGACAAGAAGAAAGGGTAAAAGGGAAGACCAATCCTTGATACTTGAAAGTCTAAAACTTAGTTGTCTTTCAAAGTTTTTATCAAGAATTAGGTGTCTAAGAATTACTTCCTTTTACCTTAAAAAAATTAAGAGGTAATAGGAAAGGTTGAAGCCTGACCCCTAAAAAAAATAAACACTTAGTCAATTTTTGTAGGAAAGGATCGAGGGTCAAGAAGAGGGAAGGAAAAGAAGGTAGGGTAAGGGATAAGCTTGATGGGTAAAACATGAAATATAAGGAAAGAAAGGGAAAGAAAGGGAGAAAAAGGATATTGGGGGTGATAGAGTGGGGATGCAAGGAAGAAAGCAACCAAAAGTTTGAAACATCAAAAAATTCATACATAGCATTTTCTTGGGGTTTTGAAAATGGGGCATTTAGGCTAGTAAGGGAGTAAGGAAATTAACAGAGACACACAAAAATGACACATCATTAGTATTTCTCAAATGAGTTATAAGTGATGGGATCATAAGGGGGGTGGAATAAGATAAAAATAGTGCCACCAATGGCTCTAGTTGGGGATTTATGTTTCAGCAAAGCATAGCAATATTCTAGATCTTTAGGAAAGCAATCCATGTCTTATCCATTGGGCCCTAAAACTACCCAATCTTCAAATCTCACTTGGTGGCCCCAAGTCACCAAAAAGGAAGAATCAATGCTTTCATCTATCAAACACTAGCCTATTGAAGGAGCTAATCTCCCTCAACCCAAAAATTTTTCTATCACACCATAGCAGCAAGGGAAGCCTCATTCCCACAAGCATAAACATATGGTTAGCTTTGAAAAATTGAAGACTTTTTCCATTTTTTATCCTGTTGTTGCATGGTATCCACATAATGTAGACCACCTCTGATGCAGGAGTATCCTTGGTTCTTAGCAATCTTGCATCAACCAAAAATATTTTCTTTCAGTTTTTGTTCTTGTTCTATTCATGCTCAATTCATGTTGGTGGATTCATCATATTTTCTCACTAGACCTTTTGGATCTACACTTTCATCGTGGACATGTTCATTTTCATTATTCCAAGATTTGAGCATGATTGGATCTTTTTCCAGAAATTTATCGCTTCCATATTTGATGGAATTTTCTTGAACTAGCACCAAAATAATTTCTAAGTTAACGGCTAGTTTGATTCCTCGTGGATCTTTCCTGTAGCTTGCAGATCTTGACAATGTGATTTTAATTATTCCATGGAGTGTCCCAAACCTTCATTATAGGTCCACACTTCATTCTATGCATTCACCAAGGAGTAATTCAAATTTGAGGCTGACCTATTCATGCACACATTACATTTTCTTTCATTGAGATTGTATTGATCTTTGGCCAACACGGAAGATTCTAGACCTATGGATATGATATAAATCTTGTAATAGATTATTAGGGGAGCAGTATTGGATTAAGTAGAATAATAGATATTTGACCGGTAATATTTTCACTTGCATTAAGGAGCATATATGAATGTTTTGTTTCAGAACATGTTGTATCAAGCCTGTGAGCTGAATTTGTAAGTTTGGTTATTTTCGGACAATTGTAACTGAGATTTCTATTAATGAGAATGTTTGAATCTTCATTTTCCTCCAATTTTTGTGTTTCTGCTATTGTGTTACTCTTGTTGCATGATCTGGATTGTTCTCTTTGAGGATACTCCTACCATGGTTGCACCAGATTGGTATCGGAGTGAGATTTGATCCATGATAGATCACCAAGATTCGTGGAGTCCCATTGAAGATTTGTTGTGGGGTGGTGGATTGAGGATCCGACATGCATATGTAGAGGACTTGCATAAAGATGGCAGGAAGAAGAAATGTTAGAGGAAATGGAACACATGGAAATGCAGACCCAACTTTAATGGAGATGTTGAGAGGAATTGCTACTAGATTAGATGCAGTCGAAATGACCTAGAGGAGAGGTCAACCAATTGATGTGAGTGATGAAGAGGTAGAAGTGTAGGAAGAAAGAGGAAGAGAAGATCAACCTGGCCTAGATCAGGGAGAAGAGAGGTTCATAAGAGCCCTAACTAGAGAAAATACTAAGCCACATTTCAATCCACCAGATTATAATGGTATGGTGGATTTAGAGGAATTGCTTGATTGTATAACAAAGATGGAGAATTATTCTGATTTTGAAGGTACCACTGAAGATAAGAAGGTGAATTTTTCTTGTACAAAGTTGAAAATACATGCATCCCTTTGGTGGGAACATTTGCAGACAAATAGACAAAGAAGAGGAAAGGAGAAGATAAAATCATGGGATTGGATGGTGAATAAGTTGAAGATAATGTTTATGCCTACATATTATTAGATTAGTTTGTTCTTAAAGTTGTAAAATTTGAAGCAGAAGGATTCAAGTGTGATAGAGTATACAGAGGAGTTCTACAAGTTGAATATTAGATCTAGACATTTGGAGGATGAGATTGAGCAAGTAGCCATATATGTGAATGGCTTGAGGTCATCTATACAGGATGAGATTAGTTTGATCAAGTTACAGAGTGTGGAAAATGCATATCAATGTGCCCTTAAAGTAGGAGAGAAGCTAAATAAGAGATATGAGTAGAGACAAAGAGGAAGAGGTGGAATATTTCAAAGAGGAAGAACTTTTACAAGAGGAGGATGAGGATCTTTTACAAATTAGAATAAAGACAAGGAAGTTAGTAAGAATGATAATCCATACCATAGAGGTGATGGAAACTCTTACAGGAGAGGATATGGTGGATACTAGAATGAAAGGTATAGAAAATATGATAAGGAGAAAAGAGTATTCAAGGGAACTTGTTTTAAATGTGGTGGAGAAGGACATAGAGCATTTGAATGCAATCAGTGAGAGATAAGTAGAAAGATAGATAACAATAAGAGAATATCCTTTGTTGAGGAAGATCATGTCGAATTATATAATAAACTAGAAGAAGGAGAAGTGTTGGTGAATAGAAGATTATTATTTCAAAGTGAGATGGAGTAGGAACCATTGCAAAGAAAGAATTTGTTTTGGACTAAATGCAAGGTAGCTAGAAAATGTTGCAAAGTGATTGTTGATAGTGGGAGTTCTCAGAACCCAGCTTATGAAGAAATGGTGACCAAATTGAAGTTGGAAATATTCAAAAACCCGAATCCCTATCAAATATCATGGATTCAAGATGAGCATAAGATACTGGTAAGTGAACAATGTTTGGTGAAATTGATGATAGGAAATTACCATGATGAAGTTTTGTGTGATATCATGCCTATGGATGTATGCCCTGTTTTGTTGGGAAGACCTTGGTAGTATGATAAATAGGATAATCATGATGGGAAGAAGAATACATATACTATTGTTGCTAATGGGATGGAGTAGACTTTGCTTCCATTAGAGGATGTTCCTAAAGTTGAGGTTTGTACGATTGATGGAATTTTTTTGGTTGATGGAAGGGGATTTCTGGATGGAATGAGACATGAGAGCATGTGTTATGCCTTGGTTCCTAAGAAGGATGAAGACTTGAAGCATGTAGAAGAACAACTGAATGAGATAAAGAAGTTGTTAACAAAGTATGAAGAGATCATTTCAGATAATGTACTTGATGGATTACCACCTATGAGGAGTATTAATCATTGCATGGATTTGATTCTTGGAGCTAGTTTTCCTAATAAATCAGCACATTAGATGACACCTACAGAGAATGAAGAGTTGAATAGAAAAGTGCAAGATTTTTTGAGGAAGGGTTTGATCAGATAAATTTTAATTTCATGTGTTGTACATGTTGTGCTAGCACCTAAGAAGGATGGAGAATGGAGGATGTGTATAGACTCTAGAGCCATAAAGAAGATCACGGTGAAGTATATATTTCCTTTGCCCTAGATGGATGACATTATGGATTGTTTGAGTGGAGCTAGATACTTTACAAAGATATATTTGAAGAGTGGATATCATCATATTAGAATCAGAGAAAGGGATGAGTGGAAAACAACATTCAAGACAAATGAAGGATTGTATGAGTGGTTGATGATGCCTTTTGGACTAACAAATGCACCGAATACTTTCATGAGGTTGATGAATGAGGTATTGAAGAAATTCTTGGGTAAGTTTTTGATTGTTTACTTGGATGAAATATTAATTTTCAGTAAGACTAGAGAAGAACATTTGTTGCATATAAGACAAGTTTTACAAAGGTTGAAAGAAGAGTAGTTGTTGATAAATATTAAGAAGTGTAGTTTCATGTTCAGGAAGAGTCGGTATATCTAGGATTTTTGATATCTTTGGATGGATTGAAGATGGATCTTGAGAAGGTAAGAGAAATTTTTGAGTGGCCTACACCAGATAGCATTGGAGAGGTAAGATCATTTCATGGATTGGCTAGTTTCTACCAAAATTTCATTAGGAATTTATGTTCTATTTGTAGTCCTATGACAAAAACAATGAGAGGAGATAAGAAGGATTTTAGGTGAATGTCTGGAGCATATCAGAGTTTTGAGTTGTTGAAATAGAAGGTGATTGAGCAGCCTGTATTAGCTTTACCAGATTTTAGTAAGGTATTTCAAGTAGATTGTGATGTAAGTGGAAATGTAATTGGAGCACTATTAAGTCAAGAAGGAAGACCAGTAGCTTATTTCAATGAGAAGTTGAATGATTCTAGGAGAATATATTCAGTGTATGATCAGGAGTTTTATGTCATAGTTCAAGCCTTGAAGAAATGGAGACATTACTTGTTTCATAAGGAGTTTGTTTTGTATATGGATCATCAAGAATTGCAATATTTGAATAGTTAGGGTAAGTTGAATCATAGACACATGAGATGGGTAGAATTCTTGCAGAGTTATAATTTTGTTTTCAAACATAGGAGTGGAAATTCAAATAGACATGTTGATGCTTTAAGTAGGAGAAGCAATTTACTAATAGAGATGAGAGTGGAGGTATTAGGCTTTGATGAATTGAAGAACTTGTATGAGGAGGACTCAGATTTTGCAGAACCTTAGAGAGCTTGTAAAGAACCACTCTTGGAGGATAGGAGTTAGTGGTTGGATTATTTCATTCAAGAGGATATGTTTTTTAGAGGGAATCAGTTATATATACCCAAAAATTCAATGAGGGATAACTTGGTGAAAGAAAAACATAATGGAGGATTGTCAAGACACTTTGGAATTAATAAGACAATAGCATTGGTAAGTGATAATTACTTTTGGCCCCATATTCATAAGGATGTTAGTAAATTTGTGCAGAGTTGCAGAGTTTGTCAAGTTGCAAAGGGAGTAGTTAGAATATTGGATTGTATAATCCTTTGACAGTTCTAGAGAGACCTTGGGAGGATACCATTATGGATTTCATACTTGGGTTTCCAAAGACACAAATAGGTAATGATTCTATATTTTTAGTGGTGGATAGGTTTTTTTAAATGGTACATTTCATACCTTGTAAGCAAACAATAGATGCAGTACATGTAGCAATTTTTTTCTTTTCAAGAAAGTGGTCAGATTGCATGGATTACCTAGGAGTATTGTTTCAAACAGAGATACAAAAAAATTTGGTTACTTTTGGAGGACACTTTGGAAGAAGTTGAAGATATATTTGAAGTTTAGTTCTACTTTTCACCCACAAACTGATGGACAGACAAAGGTAGTAAACAAAAGTTTGGGAAATTAGCTGAGATGCTTGGTTGGAGAGAAAACTAGAAGTTGGGATTTAGTCCTTGCACAATAAGAGTTTGCATACAATAATTTAGTGAACAGGAGTACCATAAATATACCTTTTGATATTGCTACAAGAATTCATCCTAGAGGTATATCAAAGTTGAGAGACATCAGTATGGAAGATAAAAGGAGTGCAGAAGTAGAGAAATTTGTAGAACATATGAAGAAAGTGCATACTCAAGTGAAGGAACAATTAGAAGATATGAACCAGAAGTATAAGGAGAAAGCATATGAGAAGAGGAGACATAAAGAGTTAGAAGTTGGAGATGAAGTGCTGGTAAATTTTAGGAAGGAGATATTTCTATTTGGCACATAAAATAAGCTCAAGATGAGGAAGTTTGGACCTTGTAGGATTGTGAGGAAATTTGATTCAGGAAATACATATGAAGTAGAGTTACTGGATGACATGGGTATATCACCTATATTCAACATTCTAGATCTACATCAATATCATGAAGTAGAATTCAGTGAAGGAAGTAAAGAAAAATTGGAAAAATAGTTTCCAAAACAACAATCAAATGAGATAGAAGAGATTTTGGATATCAAATATGGGAGGAAAACTCATGGGAGATAGTACAAAGAATATCTGGTGAAGTGGAAAGGTAGACCTGTGGAAGATTAATCTTGGATTTCTTAGGCTGAGATAGACTATATTTTTTTTCCTTTAGCCCCAGCAAAGTGAGGGACTCACTTTTCAAATAACCCCAGATGTCTGATGCAGGAGCATCCTTGGTTCTTAGCAATCTTGCATCAACCAAAAATATTTTCTTTCATTTTTTGTTCTTGTTCTATTATTGTTGAGTTCATGTTGGTGGATTCATCATATTTTCTCACCAGACCTTGTGGATCTACATTTTCATCATGGACATGTTCATTTTCCTTATTCCAAGATTTGAGCACGATTAGATCTTTTTCCAGCAAGTTATCGCTTTTAGATTTGATGGCAATTTATTGAACCGACATCAAAATAATTTTCTAAGTTAACGTCTAGTTTGATCACTCGTGGATCTTTCCCGTAGCTTGCAGATCTTGATAGTGTGATTTTAATTTTTCTATGGATTTTCCCCGACCTTGATTATAGGTCCACACTTCATTCTATGCATTCACCAAGGAGTAATTCAAATTTGAGATCGACCTATTCATGCACACATTACATTTTCTTTCATTGGAGATTGTGATGATCTTTGGTTGGCGCGAAAGATTCTAGACCTACAGATATGATATAAATCTTGTAATAGATCATTAGGGGAGTAGTAGTGGATTAAGTAGAATAATAGAGATTTGACCTGTAATATTTCTACTCGCATTAAGAATCATATAGGAATGTTGTGTTTCTAAACATGTTGCATAAAGCCTGTGAGCTGAATTTGTAAGCCTGGATGTTGCCAGCCAATTATAACTAAGATTTTTGTTAATGAGAATGTTTGAATCTAAATTTGACTCCAATTTTTGTGTTGCTTCTATTGTGTTACTCTTGCTACACAGTCCAGATTGTTCTCTTTGAGGATCCTTCTACCGTGGTTGCACCAACCTCACTGCCACATGTTATATTTTATGATTTTATAGTCAGTGGTAGAAAAAATTGAAAAAATTTATCAACAAAATATGAAATCATGGTACCTTCTACCTATTGACCTTCTTAGATAAATCAAGAAAAAAATAGAATTCCCCTAATGTACATGGAAAATAAAAAATATGCCACTTCATCATGTTTACTTATAGAGGGAAACTCATCCTCAAACAATTCAAACTAAAAAATTTGAAGCTTAGGCATATAAGAAACATGAATGGCTAAAAAATCACCAACTTGGAGAACTTGATGCTACTCATCACAACTAGAAGATGCATGTTGAGTCCAAGAGAAGTGCTCAAACTTAGGAACACTACCATCCACATTATGAGAAACTACATCTTCATCACAAATGAATGTTTCATACTCAATTTCACTTCAAACAGGTGTCATGGATGAGCAATATACCTTGGGGTCATTTATGTTGATGGAAACCTCATTAGAACATCCATTCATATCATGAGACACTTTTTGTGGAGAGCTACACTCTTTTGGTTTTCTCTCTAATTCAATTTTTTGGCAATATATTGATATTGTGAATGGTGATCCTAGACATACACAAACACAAAGAACAAACACACAATTAGTCCAATATGCAAGTTTGAAACATCATTACCCATGGAATTCATTTGAAACATAAAAACAAGAAATAATGTGAAGAAAACAATAAAAAATCTATTAAATCCTATTTAAATGATCAAAATCTCAATCCCATGGGAGAATTGGTGCCATTTTGATGTGGAAAATGGTCCTTTCCCAATCCCTTGCAATATTGATGATGATTTGATGAAGATCCTTGATGAAATTTTCAATAACCTAGCTATAAGACCATAAAACTTGATGAAGATGGATGAACAATGGATGAGAAAATTCAAAATCTCAAGATAATGACTTTGCACAAGTTGTGGGATCCAAAACCCAAATGAGAGCCTCTTATTTATAGATGAGAAAGATGGAGGATGAGGAAAAATGGATGAATGTGGGACAAAAGACCAACCAATAGCATAAATCCACTTGTCAACATGCTAGTGGACAAAGGTGGAGCACATTTTGGTCATTGTGCAATGAAATGCAATTAGGTGGAATTTCAAAATTGATGAAATGACAAGTTGGAGGGAGAGAAGAAATGAATTCAATGCCGCTTGGCTCAAGGCAAAAGACATGTAAGAGGTTTAAATGTCTTGTTGGATGTACAAACCCTTTTGGAGGGATTTTTCAAACTTGGAGAATATTCTCTTTTTGATGCATTTTCTAAAGTAAATAGAGATTTAATAAATCAATTAAAATTATTTTCATGAGAAAGTTGCAAAAGCTAGAGGATTTGATGGATTAAGATTAGAATTAATCAGGATTTGACTAATTTAAAGGGAGGAATTAGCTTGATTTGACATTTTGATTTATACTTTTGGATTGATTTAAATCAAAATGAGAGGAAAATGATTTTAGATTTAATTAAATAAAGATTTGATTTATTTAATTAAAGAGGATGATGTTAGATTAAATCAAATAAAAATTAATTTATTTAATTTAATAGAATGACTTTAGAGATTAATTAAATAAACTGAATTATTTAATTAAAAAAGGGGGACTATAGGATTAATTAAATAAAATGATTTATTTAATTAATAGGAGAGAATGACTTAAGTAGATAAAATTGATTTATTTAATTAAGAGATGAAATATGATGAATTTAATTAAATAGAGATTGTAAGTGTGGAATAAGTAAAAAGTAAAAGAATTGAAAACACTTCTTAATAAGACATTATATCAAAGATTTAACAACAATTAAACTAATTTAAAATCACAAATCTATTGAAAGTGTCATATTGTTCTCTATCTCTAAAGATTCATTAAGTCACAGGGCTCTCAAATTTGGTAAGCATTGTGATTGTTAAAATTCCAATCTAGAGAATGAGATGTTGCTAAATGCAATAATCTAATCATGTATGGTGATTTCTAGATGATAATGATGCAACTACTATAATCTATGCTAACATGAATATGATAAAAGGAAGCTACAGTGATTTACGATGCAGCTATGATATTGATTCTAAAAATGATTGCTATTGCTAAATGATTAAATGCTATTGCTAAGATGCTTGATTGCTTGATTTCTATTCTTGTAGAGTAAGTTTGCACACAAATGAGATCTTCGAATCTTGTTTCAGAAGGTTGTATTTATAGATTTACAACATCAATTTGTGATGGGGTAGCACAACAAAGGCTTGGATTTGGTTTGGAGGATTCAATGGTAAGAGATCAAGAAGCTTGAGCTAATCATGGGAATGGTTTCTCCCCATGAAAACATCAGGCCAAATGATAGGAAGAATCAGAGGAAAGAGATTGAAGAGGATTACCTGCAAGTTTGTCTCCACAGCTTTTCCATGAATGCCAATTGAATTAAATTAGATGTTTTATATCTAATTTGGTAGGTAAAATATGACGAGCTATAGAAATATGAATATATTTGAATATTTAGATTTATTCAAATTTAGGAAGAAACAAGATATTAAATTTAATAAAACAAACTATAGAAGTCTATTTATTAAATTAAAAATGGAAGAAATGAATAATTAAATGAAACAAATATTTGAACCTGTTTATTTAATTAAGATAGAATGATGTGTTTTGAAATAGGAGAATTTGATAATTAAATAAAACAAAGTATTAAATTTGTTTATTTAATTAAGATGGAATAATAGAAGAATTAGAAGAATTAAATGTGAACTATATAAATAAATATTTCTATTTATTTAATAGTAGATGAAATTAAGGTTAATTAATCAAATATATCATATTTAATAAATTATATTCTCCAGACCATTTTTAGGTGTATACATTCTTCCCCTCTTTGAAGTGATGTGTTTACGCATTACTTCAAAGGAAATTTTTCTATTGCCATCAATATCGACAAAAAAAAAAATTAGTATGCCTCAAATGTTGATCAATATGTCCCAAACATTGATTTTCAAGTGATGATGAATATATGCTCCCTCAAGAGATAAATTGATGATTTTTTTTAATTTTTTATTTTTAATTTTTCAAATTTTTTATGATTTTTTGATGATGCTATGATGATTTGATGAAGATTTGATGTTGAAATAATTCATCTCCCAATAAAAAATGTATAAATTTCCCCTATGATGAATTTGAATTAATCTCCTTTGAAAATAATTAATTAATCCCACAGAAATCCCACCTTAATTAACCTATAAAAGGTCAAAAAGGTCATTTTCAAACTCATTTGTGCAATTTGAGTTTGTAAAATTTGTGAGAGAAAAAATTGAGCAAGATGTCAATCCCTCACCACACTCACTAGTTCGAGCGCATGTGATGACATAACCGCCTGAACACCTATGAACCTCTGGTACGTACTTGTGAACCCCCTCGTTTTATGTGCATTTATCATTTTTTGCACATTTTTTGTATTTTAAATTTTACATTTCTTTTAGTGTTTTTGCATGGTGATGTAGTTCTTTTAATGCTTTAGTGCTTAGGCTAGATACTGTAGCGCTTAGGTAGATTATTTTAGCGCTTTTGAAGTTTTAGTGCCTTCGATAGGAGTTTTAGTGCTTTAATTAGTTTAGCGCGTCAACCCAATAAATTAGTGAATTGACCCAATATAATAGCGCTTCTGATGAAATGGTACTTTGACCTCTTGAAATAGTGCTTTTGATTGATGAAATGGTGCATGTAATGATTTAGCACTTTGAGCACTTTTAAGTGTTTTAATGGCACTTCTGATATTGTAGCACATAGAAACTCTATTTCAGTGCTTCCAAGTCAGATTGATAAAGTTTGTAAAATTTTTCCTTGATTTTGATGATTTTCAATCATGCCAGTCGTTGGTTTGATATAATTGATGATCCTGATCAAGTAGATGATGTTCAACCTCATGATATGTGAGGTCTAATGTTTGATTGATGACCCTCATGATAGGTGAGGCTGATTTGATGTATTGACCTCATGATAGGCAAGGTTCAATGATGTTTGATGATTGACCTCATGATAGGCAAGTGTTGTGTAGTTTTTTTCACACACATGCCCCGCTGGAAGCAGGGACCCTCTTTCGCTTTAGTTTTGGTGTTTTGGCCCTTTCTTTTAAGGTTTTGTCTTACCTAGGCATGTGCTTTAAAGTATATTTTGATTGCCTAAGTGTTTCCCCCAGGTTATTCATTGAAGAATCTTAAGTTCTGGATGAATTTTGGGCTTTCCCCCTGATTCAAGATTTTCCACCTTGGTCGGATTTCCCCAGATCCTGCTTGGATTCCGGTTGGACCTTATTGTTTGGGGATTTTTAGTATTCACAGATTTTTGTGTGGGCTGGATTTTCCTAGATTCTGCCCTGTCGTTGGCTTCCTAGGTTTCATGACTGTCTTATCGATGCCATTAATGGCTTTGTACATGCTTTGAAGGTCAGATTTCATTTGATTTCTGAGATCTTTTGTGCCATTATGCTCAATATTTTCCATTGTCTGAGTTGAGAGTTGCATCCTTAAAGTCTATTCTTTGAGCTTTTGGTTAGATTTGGGCATTTGGGTTTGAGTTGGTCTCATTTGGTGGTGATTTCTTGTGCATTATCACCTGTGTTCATCGTGGACACCATTGAAGCTTCGCATTTGCTGATTCTCGGATTGATTGCCACTTTATAATGGTATGTGTCTGATTGCTCTACTTTGAATTGAATTATGAATGGTGAGTTGGTATTATGAGAGCTTGTGGGATTTGAATCCCTATGTATTTGTTTATTTCGTGCTAGGGTTGTTTAGTATTACATCATTTACCATCTCCCAGGTGAGTTTTGAGCTCGTTTGTCTGTTTGCATCTCAATGAATCTTGCCTGAGAGTAATTAGTAAACCCTAGTGGTGACTTAATAGTTGAAACAACTAAATTTTGATTTTTCCTATGCGCTAATGGTGGATGAGTAGGGTTTTAGACCTAGGGCAGTGCCATATTAGGTGATTTCATCTTAAAATTGACCTAGAACGTAAAGAAAATCTATGAAAGGTCCATTCCTGATTGGTTCAGTGTCTAGGTAAAATTGGGACTCTCCATCCCTTTTGAAATCTCTTCACTATGACCCTTCAAAGTCGGGGAGATGTCATTTCGATCAACCTGTAGTTCACCGAAGAGATCTTCCTAAGTTCATATTGGATTGTTGTGACAATCATTTCTCACTCCAATAAAGTATTTCATGCATACCAGCCGGTGAGATAAAGAGGATTCGCCAAGACCTCACCCCGTAAGAAAATGTCTGATCAAAATGCTTTTTCATATTCACTTTCGGCGAGACAAGACCTAGTCACCAAGAGGTCAGAGTGGGATCTAGTACAGTTACTGATATTCATTTACTTCACCAGGACATCCGTCCTTCGGTGAGACCTCCCACTAAGCACTTTTTCTTTCATCGAGCTCTGTTTGTTTCAGTCATTGTGACCCTTCGAAGTCAGGGAGATGTCACATCGGTCATCCTGTGTCTTGCCGAAGCCCTTTGTGGGTTTGTATTTGATCAGCAGGACACTGTAATTCTCATACCAAAAGCCTTTCTATTGGCAAGACAAACCCTTGTCGCCAAGAGCTCATAGCGGGCTCCTTTCGTCTTGCCAATTTTCCTTTCTGTCGCCGAGACATCCATCTTTCGGTGAGACCTTTCGCCGAACATATCCTACTCTCATCGAGTGCCCTTCAAAGTCGGGGAGACTCTGTCTAGTTAGAGAGACCTTTCGGCGAGCTCACAGCTCTTGCCGAGACCTTCGCTTTCGGTGAGACTCCTAACTGTCGCCAGGACCTTATAGCAGGGCCTTCTTTTCTTAGCAAGCTGAGATCTTTTTTGGGGAGACCACATATTGTCGGCTAGAGGTTATACCGATAGAACTCTACATCGGCGAAACATTATGTAGTCACTGGGACCTCTAGCTGAACTCAAAACATTTCACCAAAAGCCCTCCTAAGTCCATATGCTCGCTGTGACAATGTCTTTCTCACACCGAAGGTCTCCCGTGTTCTATCACTAGTTAGTAAGACCAAGAAAATTTGTCGAGACCTTACCCCGACTACCCGCTAGTCACATTGAGATGTTTGTTACATTGACGTTTGACAAGACTCTGTAAGTTCGCTGAGACATCATATCAAAAAACTCTTGTATGACCGAAGTGTTTGCTTGGACCCCAAAATTCGATGAAACATGAGGCATTCACCAAGACCTTACCCCGACTACCCTTTGATCATATCAATATTGTTTGCTACATCGCCGGTCCACAAGACGTGCCCCACTCGGTGTGACCTCATCTCGAATGAAAGTTATTTGGCCGAAGTAATTTCCTTTGCACCATTTGGTTTAGAATTGTGCCTTAACCGTGAATTTCCGTCGAGTCTAAATTTCTTAGAAATCCGTCGTCTCCCAGATTTCCCGAAAATCTTCTTTGGCTCTTTTTTCGCTGGAATCCGTCTCTGGCGGATTTCCCTGAAGATTGATGAAATGTAAAGAAACATGAAAGAATTGGATTCATTTATAATTTATGATACATTTGATGATTGTTTCATGACATATTTGAGCTCCCATGTGGTTTATTGATGAAAATAATAAGGTTTAATTGTTAAGTAGGTGTTTCTTGGTTATTCCGTTGGAATCCGATCAGTCTAGAATTTCCTGAAATTCTGCTCTGGCTCAAATTCCACGGATGGTTTTGAAACCCAAAATTTGTTGTGGTCATTTTATATGAATTTTAATAACACCTTGACTATATGAGATGCATTCTAACAGTGTTTTGATGGATTGACCTTACTTTCCTGTAGTTTTTAATATGATTTCCATGTTGAGTGCAGGCCAAATCAAGCAAGGCAGTAGCTGGTTCCTCATTGTCTGATGCAGAGAGGATTAAGCTAGACATTAAGAGTGAGCTCCCTGAGAGTAAGATCACTTCTGTCTAGTTAGAAGTCACTGATACAAATGTTAGCCTTTGGGACTATGAGGAGTTTAAAGCAAGGATGCCAGCCAAGGATCCTCCTTTGGTGACTAGAAGGATGATGGAATTAGGCTTGTCCCATGTAGTTGGTTTCCCTTCTATGGTGCAGTGTTATGAATTAGTCCTTGAGTGCGCTAGGCACTATGATCAGGACACATAGAGGATAATTGGTCCTCAAGGGAGAGTTGTTGCCAATCTCAACCCTGTCTCCATTGCCCAAACATTCAATATGCCAGACCGGTCTCATGTGGTGGGATTAACCATTGAGGTAGCTCAGGAGTTCTACGATGACCAGACCATGAAGTCACAACAATTTATCAATTCTTGGCTGGAGAAGCCGAAGTCTCACTACTCTAAATTTCCCAAGTAGCTGTACGGAGAAAAATTCAAGAAGGAATACTATGATGCCATCACCTTTCTTAGCAGGGTGGTTGGATTGAAGAGTGTTGGAACGTTCGAGAATTGGATGTGCCATGCAATTGTGAGGATGGAGCAAGAAAAGATTAATTACCATTGGGAAGGGGTCATTAGCCAAGTAATTCATAAACAATTGTCCAATGTGTTGCAAACAAAGACCTTCACAATGACCTTATATTTGGTCTATGCACTTGCTAGATTCCATCCCTACAAGGGATTGGATACAAAGGAAATTTTTAGATAGGATATTATTTATGAAGTTTTCCCTCAGTTGTATTTAGGAAGCTCAGACTATATGAGGGAAAATGATGCATTTACCATGCATATCACTAGAATGCTTCAAGAAGTAGAGCATGTCAGAATTTCAGACCAAGCTAAGAAGCTCATCAAGAAGTATGGAGCTTGGTTTATTAAATTCCTGACCTTCTCCTACATTCGGATTGATGGCTGCCAAAGGGCTCCATACAAACTTTCAAGGTATCCCACTGACCACATCATATTGTTGGAAGTAACTAGATATATTTGTGATTTTGATGTCATTGTCAAGAAGGACAAACACAAGACTGGATTTGGTCGAGATTTCCCACTAAGGATTGGCACTAGAGAGGTTTTTCCTTCCATTGGTTCCACCCAGGCTTCAAAAGAGGAATTGAGTGCTCTTGGCTTGTCTCTCCATTCCAAGAGGTCCAGATTTGATATTACAGGAGAGGCTCAAAAGAAAGCCAGTAGAGAATATAGCCATAAGGTGAATTTGGAGGACTACTGGGCCAACTGTAGTGATGAATTTGAAGTCAGAAAGAAGAAATTCTCCCAGCTTCCAGTTGAGTTAGTCCGATTGTATAACGTGAAGGCAGTTCCTGATCAGTTGGAGGATGATGGAAAATTGATCCAAGACCATGCCTATGAGGCCATAAAAGACAAACCAATTGGTGATGTGGATTTGTTGGAAGAGGAAAAGACCAAGTTAAAACAACTGATGGATCCAGTTATAAAATTCACTAGGATGTGGCTAAAGCACAAAATATGGGAGCTGGAAAATAGTGGTGTACAGTGCACCTATGCTCTGATGGGAGATTTGGATCCCCACTCCACCTCTAAAGAATCCACTGAGTGGGATCCTAAGGGCAAGGGTAAGTTGGATTCCCCACTCGAGATCAAGATTAAAAGTGTTCAAGAAATAGAAGTCCAAGAGATAGAAAAATAGAGGAAGCCAAAAGCTAACAAGAGGACAAGGACTGAGAAGTCTGAGCAGAAGGAGACTAAGAAATAGAATCTTGAGGCTGGTGATCCTATGCCCAAAAGAAGGAGAATTATAAAATTGTCAGAGAAGGCTAGCTCCAAGGATGGGGAGGAGAAAGCTTCTCCACTGGTGGTAAATGTTGAAAGTTTGGGAGAGAAGGCCAAGGTATACGCAAGGAGGTCTAGGACTCCTTCTCTGAAGGACAGTGCGCCTAAAGTAGACCTTCCCCCTATCATTCCCCAAGAGAGACAAAAGGAGGATGTTCCTTTTTCTTATGAGGCCCAAAGTGCACTAGGTGAGGCAGGGAATATTGAGGAGCATCTAGATAATGAGGAAGGGGGATTCCATGAGGGTGACCTTTACCATGCAGAAGCTGAAGTTGAAGAGATAATGCAGTCTCCCTTGGTTGCACATGCAGAGTCCCGAATCACACATAAAGGAGTTGAATCTCCCTTAAAGGAGAAGGAGGTGGAAAAGGTCCCATCACCTAAGCATAAGGAGGAACACATCGGGGAGGGAAGGAATAAGGATGAGACTCCTGAGAAACTAAATTTGGAGGAAATATTAGGAGACCAACAAGAAGAATCAAGATCAAGCCAAGTGTAATTAGAGCCTGTTGTTCCAGAATGGCTTGATAGAGAAATAAAAAGGAAGCAAGTAGTGGTAGAAGATAGTCCACCGAATTGGGATGAACTCTTAGCCAAGATTGGTAAAGGTAAAGGTAAGAAGAAGGCTAGAGTGATCTCAAGAATTGAAAGAGATGAAGCTCAAAATAGAGTTGTTCACATTGCCATCCCTGCTCCAAATAAAAATAGAGATGATATGGCTGGAAAGGACTATAATGTTCAGACTTTCAATCTTGGGCCCACATCAGTTGAGCAGGACATTGAGGATTATGAGGGTTCTAGTGCAGCCATCGTGGGCAGGCTGAGGAAGGAAATGAAGACCAAGCAGGAGCTAAAGATAGAAAATGAAAATCTCAGAAATGCTTGGAGGAATTAATGAAGCCCCTACAATCCATTAACCCTTCTTCCTCTACTGCAAATCCTCTACCTCAAGAGACCATCACCGAGCTAGAAAGGATGAAGGCCTCCACCCTTGCCACTGCCAATTGGTTGAAAGGAGTGCAAGTAAGAGGTGGTGAAGCTATTAAGGAAATCCTGTCAATAGGGAAGGATTTTTTCAGGACAATGGATTGGTTTAAGCAGGTACTAGCGCAAGATAAGGAGGATACAAACCTACTGCTGCAGAAAACCAAGACCATCATGGAATACACCAAGGATAGATTAGTGGGCGACAAGATCCTTCCCTTTTCTAGGGCTACCGAACCTTGGGAGTGGTTTGAGGCATTGCAAATCAGGCACAAAGTGTTGAAGAAGATTTATAAAAAAGAAGGCAGATTGATGATACATTAGGTGGTGTCTATAGTGGCTACATTGTATTTTTCGAGATTATGAGAGGATGGAGGAAGATTGCTCCCGAATGTTTGAGTCTGGAGCAGTTGAGAAGTTGGTGGTAGGATGTTTATGCACCACTTGATGATGATTCTATTTCTGAGCACCAGTTGGACGATGCCACCACCTACCTCGCAGTTATTGATAAGTACATGAAATATAAGGTGGACTGGGATAAGTTGGTCCAACACTCAAGGGAACAAATTGCATCCATCAAAAACTGACTGAGAGTTTTTCCTCTACCGCCAGTAGCCGATGTGGATGGGACGCTTCTGAAGGTTCATGAACTGTTGGATCGGAACAAGGACGAAGAGGAAGGCAATTAATGCTCAACTGCGCCGTAATTTGTGCTTCCCGATTATCTTGGCACACGTTTGACCGAACTGCATTACGGATCCTAGGCCAACTTGGATGGAATGTGCATTTAATGATTATTGGACCGACCATGGGTTTCTCTTGACCAAGTTGCTATGCCATTAATGCTGCGAGCTCTTGTTGAACCAACGGGTTTTCTGGGGGATTCTATATATTGGACATTTCGCCTCATTTGTAAGGGGTTAGAAGGTTATAAATAGTTAGAAGCAAGTTAGCAAGTAGTTTCCCTCAAGCAAATATTGTAACAGAAAGCTAGGATTGTTGCTACAGTGAACAATTTGAATACAAGAAATGACATTATGATTTGGTGCCATACTTATCTTCTTTTGTTTTGCATGGCTCTTGTTATTCTATCTTTAAAATTGCTTTGAGAAAGGTTAATGTTTAGATTATATTTGGGTTCAATAATGTTTGTGATTTAGTACTTGAATGTTACAACAATCCTTTAGTCCATACTTTTCGCAAACAACTGATTGTTAGTTGCTTTGCAAAGTTAGCCTGGACTTCATATTCAATGTGCTTAGTTCGATTGTGAAGATTTTTTCATTATAACTGCAATAGGGTTGTTGAATGAGTGTTCATAATTTGAAAATCTTAACACCTCAGAAGATTGCACTGTTTTCTATGAGATCACAGATTTATTTGGGTCGAGTAGAGATCAGTTTTGAAGGATTGGTCCATTTCGAGTGTTGGCTACTTTCATTGTTAATCTTAGGTTTAGTATTAAGTTTAGGAATCTCTTCAAAACCCTTGTCCTTTTTCTATTTCTTTGATTATCGGGTTAAGTCTAGGATTGAAGCGTCATCAGATTATTAGATTTGATGAAATCGATTTAGTATTTTGCTTGTAGTAAGGTCCCATTGTGATTACCAGCATTTTCACATTTTGTTACTAAGTTGTTTATGCACTATCAAAACCTGACATTAGAGACCTTGGGGTTATCTCTTGAGGCTTGCCAATAGAGATTTACCTTTTAAGAGAGATAGGATACCGTATTCTATCTAGGCTGTTATTGTGTAGAAAACATGATCAACAGTGAGGTTCAATGATGTTCACTCATGATATTTAATCAAAAGTCTCACCAAGAGTTGATTAGGTTTAATAGGATAATTGATGTTTAATTTTTTGACAAAAAGAACTGACTTTGAATATTTCATGATGATAGGAGGCTTTGATGAACCTCCATATTAGAGAGCGATTTACTTAGACTTTTGATTTGATACCACAACTTGCACAGCCTGAGATGGGAGTTATAAAATGTTGTGGATTGTCCTCCTTATTGGATATGCCCTAGATTAGGATTAATCGAGGTCTCCTGACAACCCTAGCAGAGAGGTGGAATAGTGAGCATAATACCTTCCACCTACCTACTAGTGATATTATAGTCACCCCTGAGGATGTCTGGCGGATTCTTCAGATACCTATTGTTGAAGATATCATTGTTTATGATTCATCAGAGCAGGGCAAGACTGATGCTCTTTGGAGAGTGTTTTAGGATGATACCATTGCTGGATATTAGATTCTGTGGTGTGAGATGGTAGATGCTTATGCCACTTTTCCTATAGTACTTGTTGGGTTTATTAGAGGGTTCCTTTGTCTTGATCACAGGTCAAAGGGATTTTTTATTGGTTGGGGTCATGTGTTGGAGAGCATGATTGTGCATTGGATGAGATATGCTTGGGGCATGTGTATGATTGCCCATCTATATCATGACTTGCATTCAGTCATTTACACTGGAGGTTGGAGTTTATCAATTGGAGTTACTCTACTATAGGTGTGGGAATGGGAGAATATTGTTGTCACATGTCCAGTGATGGTAAGTAAGTGACCCACCAAGTGACCATATGTGCATAGATATATAGGTTGTCTTACTCAGCATAGACTGGGTAAATTTGATCATTGGCACAAATTATTGGATGATATGGATACTATGACATGGCATCCATATTTAAATTGTGAGCACTGGGATGATGATGACATTCAGTTGCCATTTTTCTATCAGTTGTTTATTCTAATTGGTTGGACTCATTGGATTTTGGAGAGATTTATGCTTAGATGAGTTCTTCATCAGTATGGTATTGTTCAGGGCATTCCCCAGGGTGTTTCCCATTATGCTCATTAATAGTTAGATTCTATAGATTGGGGTTGTTGTGCAGTTTTCACACACATGCCCCACTGAAGGCAAGGACCCTCTTTCGCTTTGGTTTTAGTTTCTTGCCCCTTTCATTTTGAGGTATTATCTTGCTTTGGCATGTGCTTAAATGTTTATTTTGATTGCCTAAATGATTCCCCTAAGTTATTCATTGGAAAACTTAAGCTCTGGGTAAATTTTGGGTTTTCACTGTAGTTCGGGACTCCTGGTTGGATTTTCCCAGATCCTACTCAGACTCTAGCTATGCATTGTGATTCAAAGATTTTTAGTTTTCGTGGATTTCTACGCAGGCCAGATTTTTTCGGATTCCGTCCTGTTGTCAGGTTCCCAAGTTTTCTGATTGTCTTGTCGATTGCATTTAATGTCATTTGTACCTTTGGAAAGTGATGTATTTAATTGATTTTGGATGATTATTATGTTATTATGCTTATTGCTTGCCATCATTTGAGTTGAGGAGTGCGTTTTTGTGAGTGCTTGGTTGAATTTGAGGTGTTGAGTTTGCGAATCATTCGATTTGGTGGAAATTTCTTGTGCACTCTTGCCCTTGTTCTTTGTGGACGCCATTGAATTTCACATTTTCTATTTCTAGGATCAATTTTTGCTTCATAATGGTATGTTTTCAATTGCCCTACTTTAAATTGATGATTGCAGATAGTGCTTTGAAGTTATAAATCTTATTTGGGTTTGATTTTTTGTGTTATTTGAACATATTTGTAACTAGGGTTGCATAGCATTGTTTGATTTATGGTCTTCCAAGTGAGTCCCAAGCTCATCTATTTCTTTGCATTGTGAGGGGTCATACTTGAGAAGTCTTGAGTTTTCCCTAGTAAGGCTTTGGAAGTCAAAATATTTAATTCTGAGCTCATTTGTGCTTTAATGGTGGATCTGTAGGGTTTAACTTAGGGCATCGCCATTTATCTTTGGTATGTTCTCGAGTTGGCTTAGAGTGTTAAGAGAATCCATAGAAAGCCCATATTAAGCTTTCCCTAAGCTTAAATCTTTGATCTTCATGATCAATTTGATGTTATGAGTGAAATCGTGATTTTTTGTCATAGTCCAGGTTTCAGCCTCGATCTAGGATTTTTCATTCCCTCGAGACAATTCGCCTCTGGTGGATTTTCCCGATTTCCTCTTCTTTTTCGGAATCCGCTATCACTTTCAGAGTTTTATACATTCCGTGGATCTCCATTGACCCCGAATTTTCCTGATCTCCTCCGTTTTCCTGATTTCCTTTGAAGTTCCCGAAATCTGCATGTTGTCAGATTTTTACCTTATCCGCAGATTTCCGTTGATGCCAGATTTTCCCAAAGTCCTTGGTTCCCTTTTTTTTTTTGGATTTTGCAAAATGACTATGCCTTCGCAAAAATTCGTCTCTAGCAGATTTTCCCAAAATTTCTTGAAGTGTAATGAAATATAAGGTAGCATGATGTGTTAGTGATTTCAATGCATTATATTATTGATTCATGCTATTTTATGATATCCTATGTGGCTCATTGGTTGTTAATGATCATTTTTAATTGTTGGTAGGTGTTTTCATGACTATTCCACCAGAATCCGTCTGGCCCAGAATTTTCTGAAATTCCTCCCTGGCTCAGATTCTGCGAGTGGCCTTGAAACCCAAAGTTTATCAAGAACATTTTATATGAATTGTAATAAAACCTTGATTGTATGAGGTTTATTCTAATGATGTTTTAATGGATTAACATTTCCTTTCCTGTGATTTTTACTGAGATTTCCATGTTGAGTGCAAGCTTAACCTAGCAAGGCAACAGTTGGGTCTTTGATGTCTGATGCAGAAAGGATTAAGCTGGACATTAAGAGCAAGATCCCTAAGAGTAAGATCACATCGGTCTAGTCAGAGGTGACCGATACAAATGTTGGCCTCTGGGATTATGAGGAATTTAAAGAAAGAATGGCGGCTGAGGATATTCCCTTGGTGACTAAAAGAATGAAAGAATCAAGGTTGTCCCATGTAGCTGGTTTCCCTTCCACGGTGCAGTGTTATGAGCTGGTCCTTGAGTGTGCAAGGCACTATGACAGTGATACATAGAGGATTATTGGTCCTCAAGGGAGAGTTGTAGCGAATCTCAACCCTATCTCCATTGCTCAAACATTTGATATGCCAGACAGGTCTCATGTGGTGGGATTCAACATAAAGGTAGCTCAGGATTTCTACGATGAACAGATGGTGAAGTCACAATAGTTTATTAATTCCTGGCTAGAGAAGCCCAAGTCTCATTATTCCAAATTTCCCAAACAACTATTTAGAGAAAAGTTTAAGGAGTATTATGATTCCATCACATTTCTTAGCAGGGTAGTTGGATTGAAGAGTGCTGGAATGTTTGAGAATTGGATGTGCCATGTGATTGTGAGGATGGAGTAGGAGAAGATTAACTACCATTGGGCAGGAGTCATTAGCAAAGTAATTCATGAGTAGTTGTCCAATGTGTTGCAAACAAAGACCTTCACAATGACTTCATATTTGGTCTATGCACTTGCAATATTCCACACCTACAAAGGATTGAGTACAAGGGGCACCTTTAGATAGGATATCATCTATGAGGTTTACCCTCAATTGTATTTAGGAAGCTCGAGCTATAGGAGGGTGAATGATGCATTCACCATGCATATCACTAGATTGATTCAAGGTGTAGAGCATGTGAGAATTTTAGATCAAGCAAAGGAACTCATCAGGAAATATGGGGCATGGTTTATTCAGTTCCCAACTTTCTCCTACATTTGGATTGATGGCTGCCAGAGAGCCCCATATGGACTTCTGAGATACCCTACTGATCACATCATACTTCTGGAAGTCACTAGGCAGATCTGTGACTTTGATGCCATTGTCAAGAGGGACAAGCATAAGACTGGTTTTGGTGGAGATTTCCCACTAAGGATTGGCACTAGAGAGGTTTTTCCTTCCATTGGTTTCACCCAGACTTCAAAGGAAGAAATGAGTACTCTTGGCCTATCTTTCCACTCCAAGAGGTCCATATTTGATATTATGGGAGAAGCTCAAAAGAAGGCTAGTAGAGAATATAGCCATAAGGTCGATTTGGAGGACTACTGGGCCAATTGTAGTGATGAATTTGAAGTCAGGAAGAAGAAGTTTTCTTGCCTCCCAGTTGAATCAGTCCAACTATACAATGTGAGGGCAGTCCTGGACCAGCTTGACAATGATGGAAACTTGATCCAGGATCATGCTTATCAGGGAATAAAAGACAGACCAAGTGGTGATATAGATTGGTTGGAAGAGGAAAAGATAGAATTGAAACAGTTGATGGATCTAGTTATCAACTTTACCAAGATGTGGTTAAAACATAAGCTATGGGAGCTGGAAAATGAGGGAGTGAAATGTACCTATGAACTAATGGGAGATTTAGATCCTCACTCCACCTCTGAGGAATCAACCAAGAAGGATCCTAAAGGAAAGGTAAGCTGGATTCTCCTTTCAAAATCAAGATCAAAGGTGTTCAAGAAACAGAATCCCAGGAAGCAGAAAATCAACGAAAACCAAAGGCTAAGAAGAGGACAAGAACTAAGAAGTCTGGATAGAGAGAAACTCAAGAGCAGAATCCTAAGGTTGATGTTCCAATGCCTAAGAGGAGAAGAATCATAAAATTATTAGAGAAGGAAAGCTCCAAGGTAAGAGAGGAAGAAGCTACCCCACTAGTGGTAAATGTTGAAAGTTCAAAGGAGAAGGCCAAGGTGTATACAAGGAGGTCTAGGACCCCTTCTCCTAAGGATAGTGTGCCTAAGGTAGATCTCCCTCTAGTTTTTTCTCATGAGCAGCATGATGATGTGCCTTCCACTCATGAAGCTCAAAACAAACCAGGTGAGTCAGAAATTTTTGAGGATCATCTGGATACTGAAGGAGAAGAATTTCATGAGGGTGATCTTCATAGTGCAGAGGTATAAGTCAAAAAGATAATGCAGTCTCCCTTGGTTGCGTATACAGAGTCACCTATTGGGATAGAAGAGGTTAAATCACCTCCAGTAGAAGAAGAAACAATGAAGGTTCCCTCACCTGTACATGAAGAGGAACATTGAAGAAAAAGAAAGTAAGAAAGATGAAACTCCTAAGAAATAGAATTTGAATGAAGAGGCACCTAAGGATCAGAAGGAGGAGAAACAAGGTGAATCGTAGTTGGAGTCCATTATCCCTAGTTGGTTGGACAAGGAAATAAGCAGAAAATAGGTGGTTGTGGAAGATATTCCACTGAATTGGGATGAGCTACTAGCCAAAATCGGAAAAGATAAAGGTAAAAAGAAGGCTAGGGTTATTTCAGGGATTGAAAGGGATGAAGCTCATAACAAGGTTGTCCACATTGCCACCCCTACTCCAGATAAAAACAAAGATAATGTGGCTAGAAAGGATTATAATGTGTAGACTTTTAATTTGGGGCCCACTTCTATTGAGTAGGATATTCAAGATTATGAGGGTTCTAGTGCAGTCATCGTGGGCATGTTGAGAAAGGAAATAAATACCAAGCATGAGTTGAAGAAGGAAAATGAAAATCTCAAGAAATTCTTGGAGGATTTAATGAATCCCCTGTAATCCATTAATCCTTCAGTTTCTGCTGCGAATCCTTTGCCTCAGGAGACCATTACTAAGCTTGAAAAGATGAAGGCTTCCAATCTTGCCACAACGAATTGGCTGCAAGGGGTGTGAACCAAAGGTAATGAGGCTATTAAGGAGATTATGTCAACTAGGAAGGATGCTATAAGGGCAACTGATTGGTTGAAGGAAGTGTTGGCACAAGAAAAAGAAGATACAGACCTCCTACTATAGAAAACTAGAAATATCATGGAGTACACCAGGGATAAGTTGGTAACTAATCAAATTCTTCCTTCCTCCAGAGCTTTTGAACCATGGGAATGGTTTGAGGCATTACAAATCAGGCAGAAGGTGTTGAAGAATATTTACAAACAGAGGAGATAGATTGATGATACCCTAGTTGGTGTGTACAATGGCTCTATTTCCTTTTTTGAGATTATGACAGGGAGAAGGAAGATCGCGCCCAAGTACTTGAGTTTGGAGCAGTTGAGGAAGTGGTGGCATGATGTTTATGCACCAATTGATGATAATTCTATTTTTGAGCACCGGTTGTATGATGCGGCGACGTACATTGTTGTCATTGACAAATACTTAACATATAGGGTGGATTGGGATAAGTCGGTAAAATAGGCAAGGGAGGAAATTTCATCAATTGAGAGGCGACTTAGTTTTTTTCCTTTTCCACCTATGGCCGACTTGGATAGGGTGCTTTTGAAAGTTCATGAAATGCTAGATCAAAATAAAGATAAGGGGGAAGGCAGTTAATGACCAGCTACATCAAGATTTGTGCTTCCCTATTATTTTTCCATGCATTGGTCCGAGCTACATTGGAGATCCCAGGCCGACTTGGATGAAGTTCTTGCATTTAATGCATATTTTATCTCATTTTGAATTTCTCTTGGTTGACTTGTTGTGCCTTATTATTACTATAAAATATTATCTAGGCTGACACATTTTGGGGGGTTCTATAAATATGGCATTTCGCCTCATTTGTAAAAGTCAAGAAATTTTAGATATAGAAAAATAGAGAGCTAGTTAGAGCAAATTAGTAGAGCAAGTGTTAGCAAGTAGTTACTCTCAAGCAAATATTGTAACAGAAAGCTGGAATTGTTGCTACAATGGATAATTTGATGCAAGTAATGACATTGTGATTTGGTGCCATACTTGTGTTCTTTTTTCTTGCATGGTTCTTGTTATTCTATCTTTAAAATTGCTTTGAGGAAGTTAATATTTAGGTTAGATTCAATTCAATAATTTTTATGATTTGATATTTGAAGTGTTGCAGCAATCCCTGGTCCATACTTTTTCCAACCAACTGATTGTTAGTTGCTTTGCAAAGTTAGCCTGGACTTTATATTCATTGTGCTCAGTTCAATTGTGAGGGTTTATTCATTTCAATTGTGATAGGGTTGTTTGAATGAATGTTCATGATTTGAAAATATTAACACCTTAGAAGATTGCACTGTTTCTATAAGATTGCAGATTCATCTGGGTCAAGTAGAGTTCAATTTTGAGGGATTGGTCCATTTCAAGTGTTTTTTCATTTGCACTGTTAATCTTAGGCTTAATATTAAGTTTAGAAATCTCTTTGAAACCCTTATATTTTGCTATTTCTTTGATCATTGGATTAAATTTAGGATTGAAGTATCATTACATTGTTAGATCTAATAAATTGAGATTCAGTATTTTTCTTGTAGTAAGGTCCCATTGTGATTACCAACATTTTCACATTTATCACTGAGTTGTTTATGCATTTTCAAGACCTAACATTAGAGACCTTGGGGTTATCTATTGAGGCTTGCTGATGGAGATTTACCTTTCAAGAGAGATAGGATTTCATATTCTATTTGAGTTGTTGTGCAGAAAAAATCATCAACAGGGGTCTCGAGCTGTCATATAATGTTGTTGTACAGGAGTTCCAGGCTCTACAACCTCTTATTTGGGAGATCTATCTAGATATTGTTGAGGCACCAATTACAACCGATTATGTTGAGTATCTAGTGCTACATCCATTTCCACGTATTACCATTCCCGATGAGCCAACACCATTACCTGTTGAGGAGGAGGCTATCATTGTACATTGTCACCAATGGAGGAGAGAGGAGGTTGGTGATGAGGAGGTAGCAATGGATGAGGTCGAGAACAATGGTGATGAGGAGGTGGAGGATGTCGAGGGTAGTGGTGATGAGGAGGACAACAATGATGATGATGATGAGGGATATGGAGGTGGAGGACCAAATGAAGCTAATGGATTAGGTGCAGCCTTAGAGGAGTACATGATGCCTCACAAGAGGCGAATAGTGGTGGGCCCTTCATAGAAGTGTGTGCAGAAGCAACAAACCTAGATCACAAGTCTACGAGTACAAGTATAGACTTTATAGGGTTAGCTGACTCAGGCCCATGGTTTATTAACTCAGACATAGGCATAGATACATGCACAAGCTCAGGCTCACGCATAGGCTCTAGCATAGGTACAGTCTCAGTTAGATGTAGCTCAGGCACAAATTATAGCATTGATAACCGAGAGGGATGCTACTAGATAGACTGCAAATGGGGCTTAGGCTTAGATTACATCATTGACAACCGAGAGGGATGTTGCTAGATTTACTACAGAGGGGGCTCAGGCTGCAGCTGAGAGATTGCAGAGATTGGAAGATGGTATCACTGTAGCGGATTATATGCGAGAGGTTGTCTGTGTTGGTCAAGAGGTATAGTATTACAGAGGTAAATTCTATGATGTCGTCCCTTCAAAGCAGAGAGTGAGCTATGGGCAGTCCCGATCTAGTAGGACTCGTACTAGGATTATCAGTGCAGGTGTGACACTGCCTCTTCTGAGATACTTGAGAGATCCTGGTACATCTGGTGGTGGTGGAGGGACTAGTCCATAGATTCCTACACCATCTGGAGCTAGCAGTACCTAGTTTCATGATTGCTCCCTTTGTTATTTTGAGATGTGATGTGCACTTCAGTTATAGCTATTTTTGATGATATATCTTTCTTCATTTCAGACATCATTATATACTTAACATTATGATTTTGAGATCTATATGATATGCAACATATTTTATTGATCTTTTATGTGTTCTATATGGTTCTATGATGGATGCATTTATTTCCTATGTTTTATATGTCATGTAATGATCCTTATATTATGATATTATGGATGCAATTTTATAATCATGATGATATGCTATGATTTATGATGTGCATAATTATGATGTATGGATGTATGATGTATGCATGATGATGTGTAATTCTAAATTATATGATTATGTACCTATATGCATGAAAATGGTTATGATGGTTTAAATGATATATGATGTGCAATGTTAATGGGATGTGTGCACTTTTATTCTTGTGATAAATGCAAATATATGATGTAATAAGTGAATGAAAAATGATGAATATGATGGTATTTTGAATACATGATATATGATATGATTTAATGGATGAATGAAATGCAACTATAGAGATTTATTTTTGAGACATCTTATGCAATTTTATGATGTGTGATATGAAAATATGATATGATCAATGCGAATTATTTGATTTAAATGTATGAATGATGAAATGATAAAATAAATTCCTTCTATATGTATGCAATGAAAATGATGATGCAAACACATGATAATTATGATTTTTTTGTTAATGTAAAGTATACTCAATCCATTATGAGGAAAAATTATCTTTGTTTGGAAATGGTTACCCTTCTATGTGAAAAATATTCTGCAGATTTAAAACTATTATGAATGCAATCTATTTTTACCATGCAAATCTATATGCAAACATTAGCATCTTAACAATACTTTTGTTGTGCTTTGTATCATCATAGAGCTTTAAAAATGTTGAAAGTAAGTACAAGCATCAATGGCATAATTTAGACCATGATGACCTTAGTACTACTTCCATGATTGTTGATATTGCAAGTGAACACAAGCATATATGTATAATTTAAACCAAGATGACCTAAGCATTTCTTGCGTAAACAGACAAGATTCAATCACTTTCCTATGTGAATTCCAAATGTCATCAATGATACTTTGTAGAGAACATCTCACGACAATTCACACAATAATTATGATTAATTCATCAACAACAGACAAAGAAAAATACCATTCTCCTTCCTAGCTTCTCTAGTTTAATACATCATTGAGTTGCTCTAAATAAATGATAAAAAATATCAAAGTACAACATATCCAACCTTTTGCTTAAAGTATTTCAACCATTATTCAAATTAGATCATCCATTTTGATTTCATGATGTTTTTGTGATTTTCAAGATTTTGACCAAAAACCTAACCTAAAGACCTATTCTAGCAGCCTTGGGGGTTGATCAAAGATTAGCCATGCCTACGTTATACATGTAGAGACCACATAGCTCAACTAACATGGACTCTGTTTTTGAATTTTTGACTTTTTGACTTGTTTTTTTGGATTTTTTATTGTGATATGGATGTCCAATGCGTTTCTGATGGTGTTTGATGTTTCATGTTGGGTTGTGTTTCGATCATTGTTTTTTTTGCATTTATCTTCCTGTTGTTGGTCTATTTGGTTAAGATCAAGATTTTTCCCCCAAGCTAGGGTGATACATGACTACTTGCAATGATATGATAATGGATGTAAAAATGGTGGGAGAAACGACCATGACATGCATCTAATAGATAGAAAATTTGGCCTTAAAATCACAAGTAGCACCTGTTTCCAGGTTTTCACTACATTTTTTATTACACTTTTTCATTCTTTTTAATTTTTTTATTTTTTTTGTATTTTTCCATCACTGAATGCCTGTTTTCTAGGGTTTCATCAAGGTAACCATTGAGCCATTCACTAGGTGATTCAGGTGTAGAAACTTTTGAGATGGATACTATTGATAGGTTCATCGAATAGATCCCCTTTAGGTGTAGATAGTTGATAGGCTCCAGATCCATAAACTAATGTGATGACAAAGGGACCTAGCCAGTTAGGTTCAAACTTCCCTTTCTTTTCTCTGTCTTGTTGATTTCTAGGGTTTTCTTTTAGGACCAAGTCCTCAACCTGAAAGACTATAGGATTTACCCTTTGATTGTAGCTTCTAGACATCCTCTGTTGATATGTCATCAGATGGTTCATAGCTTGGTGATGAAATTAATCCAATAGTTCCAACTCTTGTAGTCTAGAAGCCCTATAATCTTCATTTGGAATGATACCTTTCAATGATACCCAGAGTGATGGAATCTCAATCTCAATGGGTAGTATAGCTTTTGATCTATATACCAATGTGTATGGAGTAGCTCCTATGGGTGTTCTGATGCTAGTTCAATATGCCCAATGAGAAGGATTTAATTGAACATGCCAGTCACGTCCAACATCGTTAACCATTTTCTTTAGAATTTTCAAAATTGTTTTGTTTAAGGCCTCTACTTGGCCATTTCCTTGAGGGTAGTACGGTGTTGAGAAATGATATTGGATATGAAATCTTTCACATAATTCTTGGACACCCTAGTTCTTAAAAGGTCTCCCATTGTCTGTTACTATGGATTGGGGAATTTCATATCTATAGATGAGGTAGTTCAGTATGAACGATGAGATTTGTTTTCTAGTGATTGTTATTAAAGGAACCACTTCTATCCATTTTGTAAAGTACCTTTTTGTTGTGATTATGAATTTGTGTCCATTAGATGAAGACAGATTGATCTTCCCTACTAGGTCTAGTCCCCACTGGAAAAAAGGACATGTTGATGTGAACGGGTGCAATTCTTGCATTGGTGCATGGATTAAGTTACCATGTATCTGAAATTTCTGGCACTTCTTAACAAACTGATAAGACTCCTCCATATTTGGCCAGTAATACCCCAAATAGAGGATTTTCTTTGCTAAGGTTGGTCTTCTTGAATGAATTCCACAAATACCTTCATGAACCTCAAGTAAATTTGTCTCAGACTCATCATGTTCAAGACACTAAAGAAGAGTACCATCTAGACCTCGATGGTAAAGTATGTCATAAGTTAATGTATGTCGTGCGGATTGGCAGATGAAGTTGCATTTTTGGTTTCTAAAAAGATCGGGAGGAAGGATATTATCCTTAAGGTAAGCATAAGTCTTTCCATAGATGGAGGATTCAATGTCTACTAATTGGCATATAGTTTGAGAATTTGGATCATCATAGGCAGGAGTAGACACTTGTTCTACCATAAACTCATAACGACCTCATTTTTATGGAAATTGTAAAAGAGAAGCAATTGTAGCCATAACATCTACAACTTTATTTTCTTCCCTAGGAATCTATTCAAACTTGATATCTACAAAGTAATTTTTGAGCTCATCTATCATCTTCTTGTATGGCATCCTCTTTTCATCCTTTGTTTGATATTCGTCATTTACCTGATAAATGGCTAGCTGTGAATCACCATATACTTGCAGTTCTTTGATATTCCATTTGAACACCATTTTGATACCAATAATCAAAGCCTCATACTCAGCTACATTATTTGTGTGTGAAAACATGAGTTTATAAGACCTTGGGATTGTATGTCCTTGAGGTGTGACTAAAAGGATGCCTGCACTAGACCCACATTATGAGTATGACCTGTCAAAATAAAGCCTCCATGGTTGTGTTGTCACATTTAGAATGTTTGCATCAGGAAACTCAATGTTCATTGGAAGATCATCAGATAATGGAGCTCTAGCTAATTAATTAACAATCACTTGACCTTTGATGGCTTTCCTATCCACATAATGGATATCAAATTCAGTTAAGATCATGACCCATTTGGCTAATCTCCCTGTTAGAGCAGCCTTATTGAGTAAGTATTTTAATAGATCAATCTTTGCAATGAGCTTATCCATATGGATCAACATGTAATTCCTCAACTGTTGGGTAGCAAATACCACCACAAAAAATTCCTTCTCGATGAAGGTGTAGTTTATTTCATAACCATTCAGAGTCTTGTTGATATAGTATATAGCTTGTTCCCTTCAGAATCTTCTTGTGCTAATAGAGCTCCTAAAGAAATATTTGTTGTTGCTATGTATAATAACAATGATCTCTCTTCTATAGGTGGCATGAGTATGGGAGGAAACATTAGATATTGCTTTATTTGAGTAAAAAAAAATTCGCATCCTTCATCCCACTTGAAGGAGACATTCTTGTGTAGTAGATGATTGAATGTATGACTTTTATCTGCCAATTGGGAGATAAATCTCCTGATTGATTGTAACCAACCCTAAAGAGACCTTAGCTCTCTGATATTCTTGGGGGTGCTATCTTGATTTGATTATACCCCGAGAAGCCATCCATTAGCAACAACATGACATGTATTATTGTTAAATCAACAATAATGTCAATTTTTGGTAAAGGAAAATCATCCTTTGGACATGCCTTATTTAGATTTTTGAAATCTGTGCATATTCTAATACTACTATCTAGTTTAGATATAGGTACAATATTTGAAATCCACTCAGCATAATCAATGGATCTGATGAGCCCTATATCCAACAACTTTTTCAACTCATCTTTTACCATCAATGCGATGTGGGGATGCATTTTCCTTAGTTTTTGTTTGACTAGTTTGATTCTAGATGGTAAAGATCGATGATGCATCAGAAGATCTAGATATAGCCCTAGCATATCAGAGTAAGACCAAGAAAAGTTGATATATCACTCTTCGAATTATGGCTTTTCTTGTTCTATCATTGATGCTACCAGATGTATTTTTGTCTTTTCTTCTATTCCAATATTGATTGACTATGTAGGTTCTACCAACACTGATGATCTTTCATGAAAATTTTCTATAAGGGAGTCAAATCTTCCATCCTTCGGTGCCTCAAAGAGGTTTTCACAGCCAGATAAGTTCTTTATTTTTATTTTTTCAAGATCTAATGCTGCCATTGTATGGTTTTCATCATTAGATCTATTGTTCCTATTTTAAATTTTACAACTAAAAGATTTGACACCCTCCTGACTTGGAGCACCGTTATGAGATTTATGATTTGCACTTGTGTTAGGTTTGTCATAACAAAGGTAATTTATGATTGCATCATTGTTCTCAAATATAGGAATACTGATAGGTTCAATAGGTTCCCAATCTATAATTTCAAGATGCATTAATGGTAATAAGTCATCAGATTGGGTACATTCAATGGAAGTAAAGGTTCTGATAGCAATGTTGTCAAAATTTTTAGTGGTAATGTCAAGGTCTATAATAGTACTTTCCTCTAGGTCATCTATCTCACTTGATATATGTTCACCCTCACTTGAGTCATCGATATTTTGTGATCTAAATACAAGGGGTCTAGTCCTTGAGCTTTGTCCCTCCTCGCGTGTAGGTGCATACTCTTTTATAACATCAATTTGTATGTCCCTGCATGATGTTTTTGATAAAATATCCTATTCATATTCATTAGAATCTGTCTTAGAACCATCCCATATTTGAAGGATTCTTTCTACAACCTTTTGAGTTACTTCTTTTGATTCCCCTGTATAGCCTAATCCTGTTTTGTCTTTAGGCTGAAGTGTGAGAGGTTGAATGGGTTCTATAATACCATCTTTTCTTTTCCCAATAGGTCCCTGTCCTTCATATCCCATTTTCTCTAAGATATCCTTTCCTTTTCCATACTGATCTATTTTAATGTTGATATTTGTTGATGTGGAGGCTTCCTCATCTTTATAGAGCCAATTGAAAATTTCCTTGTCTTCATATTCTTCCTCTAGAGTACCTTCCTTTACAAATATATCATTTAAAGTTGTGGTCGGTGTTGATGATGGTTGTCCATATGTTCTTGGAGATGGAAATAATTCAGAAAGACATAAAAATTATTCAAGGGAATACTCTCCCATGCCTTTGTCTTTTAATTTGATCTTGTCTCAGAATTGATGTGATAGAGAATCTAGTTGAGCTTCATTGCTTGATGAAATGAAGTCAACAATAGTTGTTTCCTTCGGCTGGTCCTTTTTCTCAACCCATTTGGATATAAAATTTAATTGCTTTTCCCCATTGGATGAGCTAGAAGTGTTTGCTTCTCCGTTATGGGGTACCAAATTGTCTTGAGTTTCTTTAAGCATGTTACAAGTATGGGGATTATATAATCAGCTAATATTGTGACTTCATGTCCACTGATTGGAAACTTCAAACACTGATGATAGGTCAATGGCACTACCTACATTTCATGAATCCATGGATGTCCCAAGAGTATATTATATGTTAGCTCCTTTTCTAACACTTGGAAAACTACATTCTTGACAATTGGTCCCACTTGAATTGGTAACACAATCAACCCCTTGGAAGATCTCTCTTCTTCATCATAGGATTTTATTGTGATCTTTCTTCTTGCATCAATAGCATTGTTAGAATAACCTAGTGCACAAATCAGTTTTAATGTACAAATGTTTAATTTAGCTCCCCCATCTATTAAGACACATTTGACATGATGTTTATGAATTAAAACTTCTATATGAAGGGCTGCATTGTGTGGATGATTGAGTGACACATCATCGTGTTCAGAGAATGACAAACAATGAGGCATGGTCAAATGTCCCACCATAGCTTGAAATTGATAGACATCCAGACTATTGGGTACTATTGTGGCCACAAGATCCTATTCTAAAACCTCCTTATGTGATGGTGAAATTTTAAGGAGTTCTAGTATGGATATCTGTGTTGGTATCTTCTGTAGTTGATCAATTTTTCTATATTGATTGGAAGGGGGATAGTGGTTTTAGGTGCAACTCCTTTTAGTATCACTTTGGATTGTCCCCTCATTGTTACATTGACTGGTTGATAGTCCTATCTTTCCTTGATTTTTATAAAATTGATTTGGTTATCAGATGTGTTTGTGTTTGGGACCACATTCAAGGGTACAATGTCATTGATGCTAATGTTTTATGTTTGATTATTAATGAAATTATTTTTCTCAACCTTAGAAATGAAATGAATGGTTTTGTCATAAATTTAGCTTACACTTTTTCCTTTACTGTTTGAACAAGACTCTCCCTTTTCATAATTGGGTAAAGGATTTGTAAATACACTATGATCATTGTTTTTTTGAGGTCCTTCGACAAATACCATCTTGTTGTCAATTAAATCTTGTATTAGATGCTTTAATTGCATACAATCATTCATTTTATGTCCTTTATTTTTATGAAATTTACAATAGTCAGCATCATTCCACCAAGATGGTTTTAGTTTTGGCTCCCAATTTCTCGCTTCTAGTAGGGTAAAAAGTTTATTTGCAACAAGCTCTCTCATTGTTGATTCAAATGTTTGTCCCAATGGTGTAAATCTTCATCGATTGGATTGTCTTTGATATGATGGTTGTCGAGATTCTCCATTGTTTGTATTGTTGTTTTGGGTGGGTCCTTGATTGATGTTTTGATTAGCATTATGATTTGTTATTATGGTCATTGTCGTCAAATTGAATACCGGTTTCATATTTTGCGTGTTAGTTGTAGCATCATTGTTTCCATAGTGATTTGAAGAATTTTTTTTGTTTGATGTATCATTGTAATTTTTAATCACTCCTCTTTTAACCAAGGCTTCTTCAATTTTAATCTTGTTCTCAATCACTTTTTCAAATGTCGGGGGACATTGTAGTTCCAGTCTATAACTCATGTCATCAATTAAGTTGTCAATAAATAATTCCATCTTTCCCTCTTCAAGTATAGATCGAGGATATCTAGTGAACAATTTTTTCCAACATTGTAGAAATGATAGGAATGTCTCACCCTTCTTTTGTTTCATGTTGAATATTGAAGGAGAATTGTGAGATAAATCTATTGACTAGTTCTTCAAAGGATTGAATCCCCGGTTGTAATTTGGAGAACCATTCCATATAGTGACCTTCTAATCTCCTTGGAAATAACCTCATTAGATAAGTGTCCTCCTATGCAAACTCTAAACTCATGGTTTTGAATTCCCTCACATGGTCAATTGGATCTAGTTTGTCATTGTACTTGTCATATTTGGGGAATTCACAATGTCTTGGAAATGGTATCATGTCTACACTCAGATGAAATGGGTAAGGACAAATGTCCTATAATGAGTACCTCTTCGTGGTTCCCTTTTGCATATCTTGAAGTTTTTGTTGCAAGTTTTGAATTTGACATGTTAAGGAAACCACTTGATTTGTGTCGTGCGTGTTGTGTGGTTCAGTTTCAGCTACTTTAGTTGTTTCCTTCAGTCGATTGACATCAAATTCTTTTAGAAGTTTGGCACCTAGCTCAGCTAGCATCAAAAGATATTTTTCTATATCCTATTATAAAACCTTTTCCATGAATTTATGGAAATTTGGATCTTGTTTTGTTGTGTTGACATCCTCTTGGGTTATTTCATTTAGATCATTTTTTTGGAATCTGTGAAAAGGGTTTTCTTTAGCCATGATGTTTGGTGTTTCAATTTCCTTTTCTCTAAGTTTTTGTCTTTGTAACCTTATCAAAATTGGAATACAAGTGTTTTTTTTTCTCACTTAAACTTTGATCTTCTATGTTTGGATGAGTGTCAGTTTTATTTTAACAAAGTCAAATATAATGATATATTCTATTGATGAGACCAAGTTAAAATTTTGATTATTGTGTTTCATTTCGTGATTGTAGGATGATAAAATCCTGATGATGAAACTTAACTCAATAACCAAGATGTGTTATTTGATAATTTGAAACTTTATAGGTTGTGAGATCTGGGTTTAACTTTGAAAATAATTTTGACTTATAGGATGCTATTTTGCTTCAGTTTTAAGACACTGTCCAACTTGTGAAAATGTTTTTGTCTGGTAAAAACCCGAGTTTTCAATGTCAATAGTCTGACAAATGTTTCTACTAGTTCTCTATATTTTTTTTCCTATGGATGCACTATTACAAAGGGTAGAAGCGCTAAAATAGACTGTGGAAGTGCTAAAAGACACAAATGCACTATTAGATAGGGTAAAAGCACTAAAACAGACCGTAGATGTGCCAAATATCTGATAATTTCCTGATATTGGAAAATTTTGGTTATAGTTGGAAAAAGTGCTATAATATTTGTCAGATGCACTAAAATATACTACAGTTGAGCTATTTGGATTGTGGATGCTCTAAAAGACAGCGCAAATGTGCTAAAATAGATAGTGTAAGCGCTATAATATGGGTAATTTCTGACACTGGTGAATTTTGATTACAATCAGCGGATGCACTATAGGATTTGTCAGAAGCACTAAAACAGACTGTAAATGCACTATTTGAACTATGGATGCACTAAAATATAGTGTGAATGCACTAAAATAGACAATGTAAGTGCTATTTTGGGACTCCACAGTGTTGTCTAATTTTCTTCTCCATGAAGAGACTAATTTTTGGGTATAAATTGGGGTACTTTGATAGGGTATTTTTGCTGGTAAATATTTGATTTTGATGATAAGCCTAACATTTCCAAGTTTTCCTCTATTGTAAGAACTAATTTGGTCTATTGGAATAATCTATTGCTGGTTGTGGAATGGAAGACTGACGAATAGGTTGACTATGATTATGCTTTTATGAAAGAGCTCTTCTTTGGAAATAAGCTTGTGAATATAAAGGCTCTAAGGAAAAATCATCAGTATATCCTTTAGCAAAGTTGTGAAACCTATGGATGAAAGTTCTATGTTGAAGCAAGACTTTCCTACTTTAATATAAAATTCATCTTCTTTCCAAAAGTTTCTTGTAATTAAGTTGTTTCTTTGGTTTCTTGACTCTTTTTGCAAGGGATCTCTTGACAAAGTTTGTGGATTTCCAATCCCTAATCATAAGTTTTCATAGATTGACTTGCCAAACTTTTTTTGTTCTTTTGGATGATCTTTATCTTATTTAATGATTTGAAAACAAAGAAAACAATTGTAGAACAATTATTTTTAAGTCCTAGAATCTACACAATAAGTGTATGTTCAAGAATCAAACATGATCCTTCTTGATTTCCATAGGTTTTTGAAAAATAATACACTTCAAGCAGACTCACTCTTAAGGTCAAAAGGTCATCATTATACTCAAATAGCCCACATCTTAAAATTGTGCTGACTCACATAGCTGTGTCACCCCCTAGAGGGCACCCATGTTTTTGTCTTTTCCAGGTGCGCACTCAAAGTTAAATTTCTTGACCACTTGAGAAAATTGTCTTTGGAAATTATATGGTGAGTGTCTTGGAGGTAGATTCTTTCATCCCCTTGCACCATTGAGTATTACAATGTTCGAAAACTGACAAGTTGGATTCTACACTATGGTTTGTAGAAAAGGTTTCCGTTTGAAGTGGAAAATGATAAACTCCCTCAAGAGACCTCCCAATCTTTAAAACAAAATTTTTGGGGATGGTTATCTTGCACACTTCCAGTAAATGTGGGTTTCCCCAGATTTACTTTTATTTTATAGTAGGTTGAAAAACTTGGCTTTGGTTATGATGAGGGCACAACTCGAGACATAGACAATAACCCACAAACAAGAGAATAATTTTATTATTCAAAAAATGGAACTTCTTACATGCGGAGGATCTCAAATTCCCAAGTTTTACAACACATGCAAGTTACAAAAAACAACAGAATAACCCTTTCGCAATATGCGAACTTGTCCCCAAAAATTTACCCAAAAAATTAGTAAACCCACCCATAAATAGAGCTCCTCATTAGTTTGGAGCCAAAACAACATTCAAATTGAGTTTAGGCGGTTTGGTGCCGAAAATTTACAACAAGAAGTTCAAATTTCAAAGAGCATTTGCAATGGTATATTCTAGAAAGTGCGCCAACTTCCCGGGGCCATAACTTTTGATCCAGGACTCCAATTTGTGAACCGTTTGAACCGTTGGAAAGGTCTCGAAGTCAAGAATGGGCTCAAAATTTTCTATGCCAATTTTAACAAGTTTTGGGGCCAATCCAGAAGCTCTAAGTTTCTCAAATCCAACTCGAAAGATTTTCAGGTGTAAATCTGGGAAACTAAAACTGCAATATCTTTCAACCCAGAAATAGAAAATAAAAACCATAAATTGGGAATTTCATTATGACGAAAAGGGTATCCAAAAATGTAAAAACATCTAAAAAATGATAAACTTGAAATTTAACTATTTTTGGGTAATGCAAGATTGCCCTTACACCACTGGATGCTCCTGCGTGAGACACCCAAGGTAATTTGAGAAGTGACCCCATCACATTTCAGATGGTTGAGGAAAACCTAACTGGTCAACCACTCATTTTAGATAGCTGTGGATAAATCTTCCATAGGCCTTCCTCTCCATTTCACCAGATATTCTTCATACGATGTTTCTGGTACTCCTTCCCACATGACTATCCAATATTTCCTCAATCTCATCCTTTTATGAAGTAGATGCTGGTATCCCACACTGTTCCATCATTGGTACTTCCTCTACCACCTTCATGATACTCTGTCAAATGAAATGTTGAACATAGGGGAAATGTTGAATCCATCCGAACCTCTACCTCATATGCATTCCCTGAATCATGCTTCTTTAAAATTTTACAGGGACTAAACTTCTTCATCTTCAATTTGTTATATGTTCCCACTGGAAACCTTTCTTTCCTCAAGTGGACCATCACTTCATCACCAATCTGAAACTCCTTATACCTCCACTTCTTGATTTTCCTTAGCCTTATAATGCATATTCATCTTGTTAATATGTTCTCTTACCTTCTCATGTATATCCTTGATGTGTTCTACAAAAATCTTCAGCTTCAACACTTATTTTCTTCTTGTGGTCCATCTTCCTTAATTCTGAGCTGTTCTGGGGCTACCTCCATACACAATCTAGAATGGTGATCTACCAGTGCTTCTATTGACAGAATTGTTGTAAAAAATTCTACCTAGGGTAAGATCAAGTCCCATCCCTTGGGTTTATCTCCTACCAAACATCTCAATAGGTTACCCATTCTATTAACAACCTCTGCTCGGCCCATCCGCTTGTGGATGATGTACTTAACTAAATCAACTCGTCTTTTCTTCCACAAGGTCCTCCAAAAGTACCCCACAAATTTGGTGTCACGATCTGAAACAATACTCTTTGGCAGACCATGTAGCCTCACCACCTCTTTGAAGAACAAGTCAGCAATGTGGACTGCATCATGGGTCTTCCGACATGGAATGAAATGTGCCATCTTCGAAAACCTATCAACCACCACAAAGACTGAATCATTCCCTCGTTGTGTCCTTAGCAAACCAAGAACAAAGTCCATACTTATATCCTCCCATGGCCTCTCTGGTATAGGTAAGGGCTGATATAAGCCTGTATTCTGGCTCACTCCTTTAGCCATCTGACATACTTTGTAGCTTTGTACAAACTTCTTCACATCCTGTGACAACTGAGGCCAATAATAATGCTCACTGATAATGACAAAGGTCTTATCTCAACCAAAATGTCCTACCATTCCTCCACTATGCTTCTCCTTTATCAAGTTCTCCCTCATGGAACTCCTTGGGATACACAATTGACTTCCCTTAAATAACATGCCATCCTGGATTATGAAATCCAGCCACCTTGTCCTATCCATTGTAATGTGTTCCTGTGCTTTCCAAGCCTCTCAGAAAATTAGATCTTCAGATACAATGTCTTAAGTTCATTGAACCCAACCACTTCAATCTGCATCTCTGTCATCAATGTATGCCTCCTACTTAAGGCATCCGCAACCCTATTTGACTTCCCACTCTTATGTTTCAAAACAAAGGTATAACTCTGCAAAAACTCTACCCATTTCATATGCTTCTAATTTAATTTTCCCTGACTATTTAGGTACTGTAAGGCCTGATGATAAGTATATAGAACAAATTCCTTCGGCAACAAATAATATCTCCATTTCTTTA
>VDFB02000017.1:559588298-559654235 GCA_007258455.2 Sequoia sempervirens
CTATTTTGATCATGAGGGTGGTAGAAGTTATCATTCCTTTGGCTTCACCGTACCCACATCTTCACTTTTCTTTTCTTCATCATTTCAGCTTTCTGAAGGTCTTCCGTTGCCCCCTTCCGCTTTGACCTCCTCATCCCTTTTGCTTGCCATCAAATCTTTTGTTCAGCTTCTCTTCCACCTTCAGAGCAAACTGATACACATCCTCGATGGTGGTCATTCTGACTAGGCTTAATTCCTCCTGAATGCTCGATCGTAACCCATTAAGATATCTGGCTACTCTTCCTCCTTATTGGCCTCTGTGTGACCCGTTCTGATGATTATCTTGTGAAAATCTTCAGTATATTCCTTCACAGATCTGCTTCCTTGCTTCAACCCTTGCAATTTCTTCAATAGATCTAACTCGTAGTCCACTGGTATGAACTGCTTCTTCAGTTTCTCTACCATGCGATCCCATATCGTGATATTTCCTTTTCCTCTTCAATTTCTATCCAACTGGACCTCTTTCCACCAAATATGGGCATGGCCCTTCAGCTTCATTTTCACAAACTTAACCCGATCTGGGTCGTCTATTTCCTCATACTCAAAATATTCTTCTAGCTCATTGATCCAGTCGATCAACTCTTCTGGGTTCAAACTTCCAGAATAACTGGGGACTTCTACTCAAGGTCTTTTCCCGATCTTTGAAATGGCCCTTATTAGCTGCATTTGGTCTTGATCAATTGCTTCTTCTTCCTCTTCTACATTTGAACCTTCTTCCTCTCCTTCATCCTCACTTTCCTCCCTCAGGTTTAAGCCTCTCCTCACCTGCTCTTGTAATGCATCAATTTGTCTTTAGAGGGCTGCCAGTGCATCTCTTCCACCAGCATTTCTGCCACCTCGACCACCTTTGGCACCACCATGCCTACCAGGCATTACTCTTAGAGGCATCTTTCTTGACCTTGACCCACAACCATAGTCCTGGTGCGAACTGCCTCACGATCGGCGATTTGTCCACACGCTCAAGAAAACCTCGCTCTGATACCACTTGATGAGGGCACAACCCGAGACACAGAAAATAACCCACAAACAAGAGAATAATTTTATTATTCAAAAAATGGAACTTCTTACATGTAGAGGATCTCAAATCCCCAAGTTTTACAACACATGCAAGTTACAGAAAACTACAGAATAGCCCTTTCACAATATACGAACTTGTCCCCAAAAAGTTACCCAAAAAATTAGAAAACCTACCCATAAATAGAGCTCCTCATTAGTTTGGAGCCAAAACAACATTCAAATTGAGTTTAGGTGGTTTGGCGCTGAAAATTTACAACAAGAAGTTCAAATTTCAAAGAGCATTTGCAATGGTATCTTCTAGAAAGTGTGCCAACTTCCCGGGGCCATAACTTTTGATCCGGGACTCCGATTTGCAAACCGTTTGAACTGTTGGAAAGGTCTCGAAGTCAGGAAGGCACTCAAGATCTGCTATGCCAATTTTGGCAAGTTTCAGGGCCAATCTAGAAGCTCTAAGTGCCTCAAATCCAACTCAAAAGATTTTTAGGTGTAAATCTAGGAAACTAAAACTACAATATCTTTCAACCCAGGAATAGAAAATAAAAACCATAAATTGGGAATTTCATTATGATGAAAAGGGTATCCAAAAATGTAAAAATATCTGAAAAATGATAAAATTTAAATTTAACTATTTTTGGGTGATGCAAGATTGCCCTTACACCACTGGATGCTCCTGCATCAGGTTATTCCCACTCAGGTCGTTCCCATAGGGTGAGTACTTTTTCCCACTATGGAAAGCCTTCTAAAGGATTTAATAAAGAATGAAATGCATGAAATTAAAGAATGAGACTGGAATTTTGATCACCCAGTTAAGGGGAGAGCATAGGCTTATCACCGTACAATCACAGTAGAAAAATGTTCAATTCTTAAAGCCCAAATGATAATTTTCTATCTACGTGAAGATATTACTTCACAAAAGAAAATGGTGTTTATTTTAACTGCGATAGAAAATGCATGATGACTACCCTAGGATTAATATATTTTAATCCAAATGACTACCCTAGGATTGGTTCATTTTAGTCCAAATGTAAAAATGAAATTACTAGCCATGGTCGCATCAGATCAAGACAACAAGTTACAGATGTGAAATAACAAAGGTCATAAGCACCACTTAATTGATTAGATGCGTTGCAGAAATTGTTGGAAGCCTCTGGTGGATGCGCTAAAACAGTCTTTAGAAATGCTATAATTTTTTATGGATGCGCTAAAATAGTCAAAAGCGTTAAAACTTTCAGTGGATGCACTAAAATAGTCAAAAGTGCTAAAACTTTTGGTGGATGCACTACAGAATCCCTCGTTCGTGCTAAAAGCAAACACGCTTAAATCCTGTACGAACGCTTTTCAAAATATTTGTTAAAATATGGGGTTAGGGCCCCACTGTGGGTGCCAAAATATAAGTGTGGAATAAGTAAAAAGTAAAATAACTAAAAAACACTTCTTAATAAGACATTATATCAAAGATTTAACAACAATTAAACTAATTTAAAAGCACAAATCTATTGAAAGCGTCATATTTTTCTCTATCTCTAAAGATTTATTAAGTCACGAGGCTTTCAGATTTGGTAAGCATTATGACTGTTAAAATGCCAATCTAGAGAATGACATGCTGCTAAATGCAATAATCTAATCTTGTATGGTGATTTCTAGATGATAATGATGCAGCTACTATAATCTATGCTAACATGAATATGATAAAAGGAAGCTACAGTGATTTACAATGCAACTATGATATTGATTCTAAAAATGATTGCTATTGCTAAATGATTAAATGCTATTGCTAAGATGCTTAATTGCAATTCCTGTAGAGTAAGTTTGCACACAAATGATATCTTCGGATCGTGGTTCAGAAGGTTGTATTTATAGATTTATGATAGCAATTTGTGACGAGGCAACACAACAAAGGCTTGGATTTGATCTGGAGGATTCAATGGTAAGAGATGGAGGAGCTTGAGTTGATCATGGGAATGGTTTCTCCCCATGAAAACATCAAGCCAGATGATAGGAAGAATTAGAGGAAAGAGATTGAAGAGGATTACCTGCAAGTTTGTCTCCATAGCTTTCCTATGAATGCCAATTGAATTAAATTAGATGTTTTATATATAATTTGGTAGGTAAAATATGATGAGCTATAGAAATATGAATATATTTGAATATTTCAATTTATTCAAATTTAGGAAGAAGTAAGATATTAAATTTAATAAAACAAACTATAGAAGTCTATTTATTAAAATAAAAATGGAAGAAATGAATAATTAAATGAAACAAATATTTGAACCTGTTTATTTAATTAAGATGGAATAATAGAAGAATTAGAAGAATTAATTGTGAACTATATAAATAAATTTCTATTTATTTAATAGTAGATGAAATTAAGGTTAATTAATCAAATAAATCATATTTAAATAATTATATTATCCAAACCATTTTTAGGTGTATACAGAGATTATTTAACTAAATGATTAGTAAAGCAGATGATTTAGGAAGAACTAGTGTTAGTAAAATTAGGATCAGGTGTATAGGATCAATCAATATATTTTTTGTTTCTACATTTTGCCCCTCTTTGAAGTAATGTACCCACTACGTTGGTTCAAAGAATAAAATTTTCGTGATCAAAATTCAAAAAAAATCTATTTTTTTCTGATGCCCTACTATTGCCCCAATGAACGAATTATGCTGGTATGCTACCCCCTCGAGAGATTGGATGAAAATTTGGATTTTTGGGTGATCTTGTGAAAAGAGAGGACAAGGTTCCTGACAGATCTGGAAAGGCTCCAAGATGCCAAAACGTGCCAAAATGCAAAAAAATGATGCAAAATGACCTATGATTGGATGAAAAATGGATCAAGGGTTCAGAACCCTAGATGGATGGCTAAACAAGGTACAAAAAACCCTAACTTTCAAGCTTAAATAGGCCTCAAGGGGCCACTTCCAATTCATTTGCACATTCAGCCTTTAGAGATTTAGCACTTTTTCTCTTTGACCACTATTCGAGATGGTGCAATGTGTGCTTCCATGACACATTTCAGAGTGAGTGCGAGTGTAGCAGTGACTACCAGGTGCAAGACCAACGGTATGTAACCCTTACTTGACTCATTTTTTTCTTTTTCATGCGCATTAATTAGGGTCAAATGTTAGACTGAGTCAAGTGGAACTGTTTGGTACCTCTAAAAGCCTTGAATTTGTGTCTCACGGCCTTAAAGTGCGCCACTATTGATTCTAGCACCGTGACAGTAGAGTTTAGCAATTAGGGTTTAGGCTTCAAAGTTTGTCGCATATGTAAATTGTGTCACAACGACACAATTAGGAATCTAGGTTTAGGGGTCAAAATGGTCCATAGTAAAACTGCAATGCAACGGTGTAGTTTGGAAATTTTAGGTCTCCAACGATGCAGTTTAGAATTTACAAACAACGATGCATTTGTTGTTTTGATCGTGAAAACTGTAAATGGGATCCCGATTTTTAACAAAACTTAACACTGTGAGCTTACTGATGTAGGAGGACATGGAGTCGGTCCATTCATGAGAGCACAAATCCTCAATTCTAGGTAGATTGACTCAGGATCTTGGTTTGCATGAGGTTCCCCAAGAGCACCTGGGAGCGATAGGACTTTAGTATATTGCATATGCACAACCCATTAGGACACACCTAGGGATGATGACAACACTAGCTGAGTGATGGCACAGTGAGATGTCCTCATTTCACTTCCCTATAGGTGAAGCGATAGTGACCCTAGAGGATGTGTGGCACATTCATTGATTGTCAATCCACAGAGAGAGGGTAATCTATGATGTGGATGTCAGGAGATACACCTGCTACGATGTTATGGGACTTGATGAGATCATTTTTGCAGAGGGACAAATCAAGCTAGAGTGATACAGGCATGCAGTGCCCATCTTCTGATTGACTGTTGTTGTGATCATCTCAGGTCTTGTGGCACCAGATCGGCGTGGTCGATACTTCATTCCAAGATGGGGTCATATCTAGGAGTAGATGCTCTGATCGAGAGAGTTCTTTGTGTGGGGGCCAGTGATACTGGCCTCACTCTACCATGACTTACATGATTTTTCCTATTTAGATAGCAAAGTGATTGGGTCCAGAGTGATACTTTTTCACATCTGGGCCTGGGAGTAGATTGCAGTGCTTCGTCCATGAGTTACACCAATTTATATGGAGCCAGATGATCTGGTGGTCTCAAGATATAGGGGTGTTTTATCTTTCACTCACATAGGATAGGTTGAAATCCCTCATTAGAGGAGGGTGATTGATGAGATGACTATTTTTACCTAGAGGCCTTGGCTCGGTATGCCCACCTAGTACAATGACATTCAACAACTATTCTTCGTGAGGTAGGACTAACTTATGCAGGGTAGGGAGCATACCATGATAGAGTGTTACCTATTGGATCAGGTGGTGAGATAGTTTGGAGATACACAGGATAGGCCCAATGACTCGTATGTGGCCATATTTATACGTACTATGAGGGAGACCACATGGGGTCAGCCGATCCTAGTAGAGGATGTGGTTGCTTCGTTCAAATAGTTGGTGGCTAGACCATGGCCATATGATCAAGGGTAGGAAAATTTTAGAATGACACAGGCATACAAAGATTTGTTTCATCCACCGGTCAGATTGATAGTGTCAGGAGTAGGCTTACCACGACAGAGACCCAGAGGTCAATTAGCACGGTTAGGGTAGGGGCGAGGAGGTAGAGGATACAAAGATGGGGATGGATATGGGGGTAGAGGAGCAGGTGGACCACCTCTTAAACAACAAGATCAAAGGGATCTGAAAGACCCAGTTCCTAGAGATCAACAGAGAGATGGGGACCAGTAGAGAGATGCCCCAAGGGATCACTAGCAACAACCACCTCCCTAGCCAGACCAAAGAGATGATTTGATCTAGTAGTTACAGGCATAGGTTTCCACATTGACAGCCAAGAGGGACCAAGCTAGGTAGCAGGTCTAGGCCCTGGCAGCAGAGTGAGAATAGGCCATTTGGTGTAGCCACGATAGAACGATCCTCAAAGAGAACAATCTAGACTATGTGATAAAAGTAACACAATAGAATCAACACAAAATATGGAGGAAAATGCAAATTAAAACATTCTCATTAACAAAAATCTCAATTACATTTGGCCAGCAACATCTGGGCTTACAAATTTGGCTCACAAGCCTGATATAACAAGTTAAGAAATACAACATCCCTATATGCTCCTTAATGCAAGCTAAATTCTAACAAATAAAACCTATCTTTCTTAATGCTACTTCCTAATGATCTATTACAATGATTTATACCACATCCAGGGATCTAGAATCACCCATGTCAACCAAAGATTATTACAATCTCCAATGAAGAAAAATTAATGTGTGCATGAACAGGTCAGCCTAAAATTTGAATTACTCCTCGGTGAATGTATGGGATGAAGTGTCCAGACCTATAATAAAGGTCGGGGACACTCCATGGAACAATTAAAATCACATTGTCAAGATCCCCAAGTTATAGAAATGATCCATGAATGATCAAATTAGTCGTTAGGCTTGAAAATTATTCTGGTGTCAGTTCAAGAAACTTCCATAAAATCTGGAATCAATAACTTTCTAGAAAAATATCCAATCACACTCAAATCTTGGAATAAGGAAAATGAACGTATCACAATGAAAATGTAGATCCATAAGGTCTAGTGAGAAAATATGATGAATCCACCAACTCAATTGAGTAAGAACAGAACAAGACCAAAAACTGAAAGAAAATATTTTTGGTTGATGCAAGATTTCCAAGAACCAAGGATGCTTCTGCATCAAACATCCGAGGTTATTGAAAAGTGAGTCCCTCACTTTACTAGGGCTAAAGGGAAACTAAGATGGTCTACCTTAGCTTGATAAATCCAAGAAGAATCCACCACTGGTCTACCTTTTCACTTCACCAGATATTATGTGTATTATCTTCCACAAGTTTTCTTTCCATCTCTGATATCTAGAATCTCTTCAATATCATATGACTATTGTTTAGGAAATTGATTCTCCAATTTTGCTTTACTATTTTCACTTAATTCCACTTTATGGTACTGATGTAGATCTGTAATGTTGAATATAGGTGATATACCCATGCCATCTATTAACTCCACTTCATATGCATTTCCTGAATCAAATTTCTTCAAAATCCTATAGGGTCCAAACTTCCTCATATTCAGCTTATTCTATGTGCCAAATGGAAATCTCTCCTTCCTCAAATATATCATCATTTCATCTCCCACTTTGAACTCCTTATGTCTCCTCTTTTCATCTGCTCACTCCTTATAATTCTGGTTCATAGCTTCTAATTTCTCCTTCGCTTGAGCATGCACTTTCTTCATATGTTCTACAAATTCCTATTCTTTTGCACTCCTTTTATCTTCCACACTGATGTCTCTCAACTCTGATATATCTCTAGGATGAACTCCAGTAACAATCTAAAAAAATTTATTTCGATACTCCTATTTGCTGAATTATTGTAAGCAAAATTTTCTTGTGCAAGGACTAAATCCCAACTTTTGATCTCTCCAACCAAGCATCTCAACAAATTCCCCAAAGTCCTATTTACTACATCTGTCTATCCATCAGTCTGTGGATGAAAAGTAGAACTAAACTTCAAATATGTCTTCAACTTCTTCCAAAATGTCTTCCAAAAGAAAGCAAAAAACTTTACATCTCTGTCTGAAACAATACTCCTAGGTAACCCATGCAATCTGACCACTTCTCTGGAAAATTTTTTTTGCTACATGTACTCCATCTATTGTCTTCTTACAAGGTATGAAATGTTCCATTTTAGAAAATCTGTCCACTACCACAAATATAGAATCATTACCTCTTTGTATCTTCAGCAAACCAAGTATGAAATCCTTACTGATATCCTCCCAAGGTCTCTCTGAAACTTTCAAAGGCTTATGCAATATAGCATTGTAACTACCTCCCTTTGCAACTTGACAAACTATGCAACTCTACACAAATCTCCTAACATCCCTATGAATCTAAGGCCAAAAATAATTCTCACTTACCAATGCTACTGTCTTATCAACTCTAAAGTGTCTTGACAATCCTCCACTATGATTTTCTTTCACCAAGTTATCCCTCATTGAACTTTGGGGTATACACAACTGATTACCTCTAAACAACATTTCCTCCTGAATGAAATAGTCCAACCACTAACTTTTTTCCTCTGAAACTGATTCTTTACAAGCTCTCCAAGGTTCTAAAAAATTTGGGTCTCCTTTATACAAGTTCTTCAATTCACCAAAGCCTAATACCTCCACCCTCATCTCTGTTAGTAAATTCCTTCTCCTACTCAAAACATCAGCAACTCTATTTGACTTTCCACTCCTATGCTTCAAAACAAAAGTATAGCTCTACAAGAATTCTACCCATCTCATATGTCTTTGATTCAACTTACCTTGATTGTTTAAATACTACAAAGCCTGATGATTCGATTACAACACAAACTCCTTAGGAAACAAGTAATGTCTCCACTTCTTCAAGGCTTAAACTATGGCATAGAACTCTCGATCATATACTAAATATCTTCTCCTAGCATCATTCAACTTCTCACTAAAATAAGCTACTGGTCTCCCTTCTTGACTCAATACTGCTCCAATTGCATTTCCCCTTGCATCATAGTCTACTTGAAATACCTTATTAAAATTTGGTAAAGCCAACATAGGTTCCTCAGTCACCCTCTTCTTCAACAACTCAAAAATTTGGTCTGCTCTAGACGTCCACCTAAAATACTTCTTATCTCTTCTCATTATTTTTTTCATAGGACTACAAATAGAACTGAAATTCCTAATGAACTTCTGGTAGAAACTGGCCAATCCATGAAATGATCTTACCTCTCCAATGCTATCTAGTGTAGGCCACTCAACAATTTCTCTTACCTTCTCAGGATCCATCTTCAATCCATCCACTGATATTACAAATCCCAAATATACCAACTCTTCCTTCATGAAAAGACACTTCTTAATGTTTATCAACAACTACTCTTCTCTCAACCTCTACAAATCTTGCCTTATATGCAACAAATGTTCTTCTCTACTCTTACTAAAAATCAAGATGTAATCCAAATAAACAATCACAAACTTACCCAATAATTCCTTCAATACCTCAATCATCAACCTCATGAAAGTACTCGGTGCATTTGTTAGTCCAAAAGGCATCACCAACCAATCATACAACCCTTCATTTGTCTTGAATGTTGTCTTCCACTCATCCCCTTCTCCGATTCTGATCTGGTGATATCCACTCTTCAAATCTATATTTGTAAAGTATTAAGCTCCACTCAAACAATCCATAATGTCTCTCCATCTGGGGAAAAGGAAATCTATACTTCACCATGATTTTGTTTATGGGTCTAGAGTCTATACACATCCTCCATTCTCCATCCTTCTTAGGTCCTAACACAACAGGTACTGCACATGGACATAAGCTTTCTCTGATCAAACCCTTCCTCAATAATTCTTGCACTTGTCTATTCAACTCTTCATTCTCTATAGGTGTCATCTAGTGTGCTACCTTATTACGTAAACTAGCTCCAAGAATTAGATCCATGCAATAACTAATACTCCTCACAAGTGGTAATCCATCAAGTATATTATCTAAAATGATCTCTTCATACTCTATCAACAACTCCTTTATCTTTTTCAAATTTTCTTCTACATGCTTCAAGTCTTCGGCCTTCTTAGGAACCAAGGCATAGCACATGTTCTCATGTCTCAGTCCATCCAAAAATCTCCTTCTATCAACCAAACAAATTCTAGTACTCGTACAAACCTCAACTTTAGGAACATCTTCCAATGGAAACAAAGTATGTTTCATCCCATTAGCAACAATGGTATATGTGTTCTTCTTTCCATCATGATTAGCCTTTCCATCATATTGCAAAGGCCTTCCCAAAAAAACATGGCATACATCCATAGGCATGATATCACGTAAAACATCATGAAGGTAATTTCCTATCTTCAATTTTACCAAACATTGTTCACTTACCAGTATCTTATGCTCCTCTTGAATCCATGCTATCTGATAGGGCTTTAGGTGTTTCAATATTTCTATCTTCAATTTGGTCACCATTTCTTCAGAAACCAAGTTCTTTGAGCTTCCACTATCAACAATCACTTTGCAACATTTACCAGCTACCTTACATTTGGTCCAAATTAAATTCTTTCTCTGCAATGGCTCCTACTCCATCTCACTTTGACACAACACTCTTCTATTCACCAACACTTCTCCATCTTCCAGTTTGTTAGATGACTCAACATGTTCTTCCTCAACAAAGGTTGTCCTTCTATTGTTTTTTTCCTTCTTTCTTGTCTCTCCTTGATTGCATTCAAATGCTCTATGTCCTTCTCCGCCACACTTATAACAAGTTCCCCTGAATACTCTTTTATCATCCTTTCTATAACCTTCATTCTAGTGACCACCATATCCTCATCTTCTGTAATATTTTCCATCACCTCTATGGTATGAATTGTCATTCTTACTAACCTCCTTATCCTTATTCTGATCTGGAAAAGATCCTCTTCCTCCTCCAGTAAAAGTTCTTCCTCTTTTAAATCTTCCACCTCATCCTCTCTATCTCTACTCATGTCTTTTATTCAACTTTTCTTCTACTTTAAGGGCACACTGATATGCTTCTTCCACACTCTAGAACTTAATCAAACTAATTTTACCCTATATAGATGATCTAAAACCATTCACATATTTGGCTACTTGCTTGATCTAATCCTTTGAATATCCATATCTGATATTTAACTTGTAGAACTCATCAGTATACTCTGTCACACTTGATTCCTTCTGCTTCAAATTTTGCAACTTCTGGAACAAATTGATCTGATAATTTGTAGGCATAAACTTTGTATTCAACTTGTTCACCATCTGATCCCATGATCTTATCTTTTCTTTTACTCTTCTTTGTCTATCTATCTGCAAACTTTCCCACCAAAGGGATGCATGTCCTTTCAACTTTGTACAAGTGAATTTTACCTTCTTATCTTTAGTGGTACCTTCAAAGTCAAAATAATTTTCCATCTTTGTTATCCAATCAGGCAATTCATTTGAATCCAACTTATCGTTATAATCTGGTGGATTGAAATGTGGTTTTGTATTCTCTCTAGTTAGGGATTTTATGAACCTCTCTTCACCCTAATCCAGTCTAGGTTGATCTTCTCTTCCTCTTTCTTCCTACAAATCTACCTCTTCATCACTTACATCATTAACTAGCCGACCTCTTCTCTGGGCTATTTTGACTGCATCTAATCTAGCAGCAATTCCTCTCAACATCTCCATTAAAGTTGGGTCTGAATTTCCACACGCTCCATTTCCTCTAACATTTCTTCTTCCCACCATCTTTACACAAGTCCTCTGCAGATGTAGGTTGGATCCATAGTCACCACCCCACAACAAATCTTTAATAGGACTCCACAAATTCTGACGGCCTCACAGAGATCAAATCTCACTCTGATACCAATTTGGTGCATCCATGATAGTAGGGTCCTCAAAGAGAATAATCTAGAACATGCAGCAAGAGGAACACAATAGAAGAAACATGGAATATGGAGCAAAATTTAGATTAAAACATTCGCATTAATAGAAATCTCAATTGCATTCAACTGGCAACATCCGGGCTTACAGTTTCAGCTCATAGGCCTGATATAACAAGTTCGGAAATACAACATCCCTATATGCTCCTTAATGCGAGCTGAATTCTAACATATCAAACCTATCTTTCTCAATGCCACTTCCTAATGATCTATTACAATGATTTATACCACATCTAGGGATCTAGAATCATCTGCGTCAGCCAAAGATTATTACAATCTCCAATGAAGAAAATGTAATGTGCACATGAACAAGTCAGTCTCAAATATGGGATGAAGTGTGGACCTATAATCAAGGTCAAGGACACTCCATGGAACAATTAAAATCACACTGTCAAGATACGCAAGTTACGGAAACAATCCACAAACAATTAAATTAGTCGTTAGACTTGAAAATTATTCTAGTGCCGATTCAAGAAACTACCATCAAATCTAGAATCGATAACTTTCCAAAAAAGGATCGAATCGTGCACATATATTGGAATAGGGAAAATGAACACATCCACAATGATAATGTAGATCCACAAGGTCTGGTGAGAAAATATGATGAATCCAACAACACGACTGAGCAAGAACAAAACTAAAAGAAAATATTTTCGATTGATGTAAGATTGCCAAGAACCAAGGATGCTCTTGCATCACCATCTAACAGTGGTAGGCTACAGAGCTGCAGGTAGTGTAGGAGATGGGTCAACAATAGCAGCTTGAGAGTATGGTTGCATCCTCCTCTAGGAGCATAGTGTCTATGTGGGCATACCGTGAGGCCATTAGAGAGGATGAGTACTACTGGGTGCATTATCATCAGAAAGTGCCTCGAGCGGCTCAAGTTCCATATTTTTAATAGCAAACTAGATACAAGCCTCCAGAGGATCATGGGGAGAGATTGGTTGGCAAGGGGCGCAGTCAGCAAGGCTAGCTCTTATTTTTATTAGAGACACCATTCTTTTTGCAATCCATGGGCAATTGTATTATATTGATTGATATACACAAACATTTGATCCTGATTCGTTTACCATGACAGTTGTATTTTTATTTTGATGATATATGATATGATATGGTTCGATCTTGAGATGTGTCATTTTCTTATTTATGCATGATGGATGGATGTATTTAATTTCCTATATGCAATGTGATGATATGATATGACTTTATTTTATGTGATGCAATGTGATGATTCTATTTTATGTGATGTTATGATGTGATGTAGTGATTATTCTGATGTTTATGGATGGATGCATTTATTTTTTAGTATCTTTCTATGCACTTTTTTATGATGATGAGTGGATGCAAACAAATCTGTATTATGCACCTAATGGATGATGATGATAAAAATTATGAGATGCTCATTTTCATTTTCAGTACTTGTTCCAATATGGATGCATGACCTGATGATGCACATGATATGACATGATAATATTTTCATTATGATACCTATGTGATGATGCAAATAAATGATATGATGATGCAAATGATATGATGGTGTAAATGATACAATGATGTATATGTGATTATGCAATGGATGTTTATTTAATGGATACAAATGTATAATTTATGAGATACTTAGAATAACCAATCTATATTATGCAATGATGAAATGTAATGCATGTGAGATGATTAATGTTTCCTATATGATATGATATGATATGCATTATGTTGATGGTTTGTGGATGTAGGATGGATGCATTGGTGATGTTTTTTTATTAACTATCATGGTACCATGTTGGCGTGGAAAGAAGATAGAAGAAATAAGATAATGAAAAGAGTATCCAACAAGCCTACATTATTAATTATCATGATGATGATGATGATGATGATGATTTTCTTACCATGAATTGGGACTTTAAAAGGGCCATTTACCTTATGTTTGATAATACACATAGGCATGATGCATGAAGGTATAAAGAACCAAGATGGCATTGTACCTAGTATGATGGAATTTGACTCGACAATCAGATAGGAGTACTCCTATTCACACTTGACATACATAACCTTATCTTAAAATGTAGTTTAGCTATTTCAAATATCTCAGACCAAAACATAGAAAGGAAAGCCTTCCTATGTGGTCAACAAGACACCTAAAACATCCTCCCTTCACCCAAACAAAGCACATGTGACCAAGGTTATATTACAAGAATATCCAACAAGTATAGCAGAAAAAAAGATAATGATTGTTTCCCCATTCCTTTCTCTATAAATCCCTTTGTTTGGACATCATTGAGAGGTCATTGGAATGAGCACAATAAGATAAGCCAAAAGAAAAAGATAAAGTAAACAAACAAGCTAATGTTCTTCATACCGCTAGCCAAGACTAAACTATGGTGATGCTTGATGTTGATGTCCATTGTAGGAAGGATGCATCCTAGGACATGATGTTATTAGATGATTTGGGACAAACTGGATGATTAGCTATTGATACGAAAAGTTGACCAACTTGTTTACTTACTGACCTAGACTTGAGACTTTGACAATTGTGTTTTCACTTGTAACCTACTAAACTTGTTTCTGATTGTTTCACCAAAGGTTGAGGGTGACGATGATTTATTAGGAGTGCATTTTTATTGTGGGTGAAAGTGAGATGGGATGGATGAATTTTTTCAAATATTTTGATTTTTTTGATATTTTTGAAATGTTTTGATGTTGTTTTGTAGTATTTTTGAGATTTTAAAAATGTTTTGATTTTCAAATTTTTTAATGTTTTGGGGTTTTCTGAGATTTTGACCAAGAGACTAACCTAAAGACCTATCCTAGGGGCCTTGGGGGTTGAACACATAGAGACCACATAGTTTGACTAACACAAACTCAATTATTGATGAGATATGAACAAATGGATTGCCAGTTTATTATGACGAACTCCTAGAGGACTGACCTAAGTGTCTCGAGAGAAGATCAAAGATCAACCTTTCCTACATTCAGAGCTCAGAGACCTATAGTTTGACAAGATGACTCTGTTTTTGACTTTTTGATTGAATTTTTGACCTATTTTTTTATTTTTTTAATTTTTGATGTTTTTGATTTTTTTATTTTATGAATGTTTTTGTATTTTTTTTATTTTCTGACATTTTTTGCTTTTCTAATTTTTGGAAGACTTCAAGAATATACACGAATCCAATTCATGTGAGAACATGCCCCGAACGTGATGCAATAGACTACTCTGATATAGGTAGGACAAATTGACCTTAGAATGGGTTGAGTAGTACTATGAGGGATCATGATACGAACATAGGACCAAGCTATGATGTGGATGTAGATGGATGATGGATGGAGATATGGAATGTGATGGATGATGCAAAATGAGCCATGAAGATCCTAGTGGATGGAAAGTGCTTATTTACACAAGGTACTTGCCCAAAGCACCACCGAAGTGGTTCTCACTATAGGACAATTTCTCTCTTTACTGTTATTAATCCTTTTTCTTTTTTTTTTGTATTTTTATGTTTTTTGATTTTTTTGTTGTCAAAAAGATGCCTATTTTCTAGGTTTTTATTAGGGTGACCTTTTTTTCAAGAAATTTTCTCATTTTTTTGTATTTTTGGTTTGATACCTTGAAATATTAGGCATAAAAATTTCTGAGATGAGAGTTGTTCATGGGCTCCTGCAAAGGCTCCCCTTCTAGTGTTGATAACTGATATGCCCCTGACTTGTAGCTTGTTGTGATGACAAAGGGTCCCAACCAATTGGGTTCAAATTTTCCCTTGTTGTCTAGATTTGGAACATTTTTCTGATTCTCCTTTAGCACAAGCTCACCGACTTGGAATGTCTGACTCCTAATCTTCTTGTTGTAGCTCCACTTGAGTGGGTTTTGGTAGACTTGCAAATGGTTTAAGGAATCCATACGTCAGTCATCTAGTAATTCTAGCTCATTCAATCTTGACACCCGATATTCTTCATTTGTGATGAGATTCTGCAATGATATTCTTAGTGACGAGAGCTCGATCTTAATGGGGATTATGGCTTCTGATCCGTAGACTAGGGGGAATGGAGTGGCACCTATTGGTGTGCAGATGCTTGTTCGGTAGGCCCATAAGACAAGATTTAGCTATAGATGCTAGTCACAACCTACATCATTCACTGTTTTCTTGAGGATTTGCAAGATGGTCTTATTGGTAGCTTCTACTTGACCATTGCCTTGGGGATAATACAGAGTGAAAAAGTGATGTTGGATTTTGAATTTTTGGCATAGGTCATGGACATCCTAATTCTTGAAAGGTGTCCCATTATTTGAGATAATGGCTTAAGGAATACCATAGTAGCATATTAAGTAGTTCAGGATGAACTTGGATATCTGCTTTCCAGTAATGTAGGTCATGGGGATGGCTTCCACCCACTTTGTGAAATACTCTATGGCGGTGATGATGAGCTTATGTTCACTAAATGAGGTAGGGGTAATTTTTCTAACAAGATCAAGCCCCCACTATGAAAAGGGCCATGGTGTAACAATTGGGTGAAGCTCCTGAGCTGGTGCATGGATGAGATCCCCATGCTACATACACTACAAACACCTTTTGACATAGTCATGTGCTTCCCTTTCCATTGTAGGCCAATAGTACCCAGTCCTTAGCAATTTCCTAGCCAAGGTCATTCTGCTTGAATGTGAACCACAAATACCATGTACCTTAGTTAAAGTAGTCAGGGCTTCCTCAACATTTAGGCAATGTAACAAGGTTCCTTCAATGCTTCTACAGTAAAGGGTATCTCCTAGGATGAAAAAATGGGATGATTTTTTGACAAAGGCTCTCTTGAGGTTCAAGGTTATGTTTGTAGGGAGGACTCCTATTCTCAAGTAGGTGTATGTATTATGGTACCTGGGATCACCGAGACCAACAATTTTGCACACAAATTTAGACTTTGGTACCTTGAATGTTGGTATGAGAAGCTACTCTATGAGGAATTCTTGTTTTGGGACATTGTGTGGGACATTTAGAAGTGATCCAATTGTTGCCATGGCGTCTACTACTTTGTTATTTGCTCTTGGTAGCTGCTCAAATGTGATATCAATGAAGAAATCCTTAAGGCTTTCCACCAACTTCTTGTAGGGATTCCACTTGTCATCCTTTGTTTGGTACTCAATTTTTACCTGGTTGATTATGAGCTATGAATCTCCATATACCTTAAATTCCATGATCTTCCACTGCACTGCAATTCTTAGCCCTATGAAAAGAGCCTCATATTCCACAATATTATTCGTGCAAGGGAATGACAGCTTGTATGATTTAGGTATGTATTCCCCTTGTGGAGTGATGAAGAAAATTCCCACTCTAGATCCATGTTGTGTATAGGATCCATCAAAGTACATTTTCCAATGATTCACTACACTTAAGTTGAAGATTGATTTGTTAGGGAACTCTGATATAAAGTGGATTTTCTACATATATGGGTGCTTCTACCAGTTGATTTACAATTGCTTGTCCTTTGATAGCCTTATGTTCCACATACTCAATGTCATGCTTTGTGAGGATCCTAACCCACTTAGTCGTTTGTCTTGTGAGTGTTTCTTTGGACAGTAGGTACTTGAGAGGATCTATTTTTGCAATGAGTTTGATCTGGTGCGCTAGCATGTAATGTCTGAATTTTTGAGCTGTGAAGATGATTGTTAGGCAAAATTTCTCAATAGGTGTGTAGTTTAGCTCATGCCCCACCATAGTTCTGTTGATGTAATAAATGGCTCTCTTTTTCTTAGTGTTGGTGTAAATAAAGTCTTGTACCTAGTTAGTTTATTACTAGGGGACTTATTTACATCTTAGTTAAGTTTACTTAGGTCATAGGAAGGAATCTTTCTAGAAGATGTTAGTTGTCATTAGTTGTTATCTTATCCTTTGACAACTACTACATGTGAACCTAGGTAAGTGTGATTAGTTGTCTCATGTCATATGATTAAGACACTTGTCATAATCCTATGACATCTTGCATCTCACCTTGGCTATATAACCAAGGGGTCTCTCTCATTGTAAATCAACAGTCATATCATTGACATTGAATACAGTCTATTCTTGTCATATTCTCTCTCTCTCTCTCTTTTTGTGCTTTCCATTTGGTCCATAGATCTTGGAATCCATAGCCAATTCTAACATGGTATCAGAGTAGGTTGGGTGCCATTGGAGAGTCTTTTTCTGAAGAGAGATTCCAGATTTGGGGAAGTTCCATTTTGTGGCTCTTTGTTGCAAGTTCATATCAAAGATTTTTGGTGCAAATCTAAGCTCACCATTAGGTCTGAAGTGTTCGAGAAAGTTGATTTTTCCTTTTGTTTTGTCCAAATCAGACATACAAGGCCAAATCTATGAGGGTTTGAAGCTGAAGTGTGATTGCCAGATCCAGAAGGTAGCTGCAATTTTGGAGCATTTTGGGTCAAATCCGACCCTGTCATCACATCCAGAAGGGCCAAAAACCCTAAGATCGACTACTAATTCATCCAATTCAAAGCAAGTCATCCGATGAGGCAAAAATATTTTGCCCAAAGAGTCATATGACCCCAAATTGTCATTATGACGTCGATACGAATTTTGTGAAAAATAATTTATTTATTTTCTAAATTTTTTTTGAAAACTTTTCAATTTTGGGCCATTGAATTGTTTATTGTAAATTTTTTTATTAAAAATAAAAAATATATATAGTAGTCTGGTACTGCTTGCGCAGTACTTGCATAGCTAGTATGCAGACTCATACCCATCAGGTACTGTGGGCTCCACACTGCCCACGCAGTACCATCGTGGCCCCTGTGGGCCCTCCACATCCACCACCAGTGCTTCATTCAAAAAATCCAATAGCAAAAAGCAATCCGATCGGTCTTCAAACTTAAAATCCGACGTCTCCCACAGAACCGGCGGCAAATAAACAGAAGAATATTCTAAGAATTCCATTCCAATGGTGACAGCTGGAACCTGTCAATTTCAAGCTCAGTGTAAGAGAATATTCAACCTAGGGCATATTCTAGTGAAAGGAGTCTTTTTTAGTGTGACGGCCATATAGCCATCAAAATTAAGCTACTTTTGCATGTGACGACCACCGAAACATCAAATTTATGCACAGGGTTCCAGTGAATATTCTGCAGGGGTCCGAGCATATTCTTTTTTGATGGTGGTGAAACCATCAAATTTAAGCCTGCATGTTGGTAATGTCAACCTGTGTCATCATTTAAAAAAAAAAAATCTCCCCCTCAGCGTTTGCATTTTGATTTTTGAAGGAAAACTTTGAAGCTCAATATCTCAATCATTTTGGCTCCTTTTTTTAAGAATTTTTTTTTATTTGGGCTAATTTTTTGTGCTATACACAATTTTGCAATCATTTTCTAGTTTTGGTGTCTGGTTTGTCTAGAAATTTCATATTTTCACAAGTGTTGTTGCTTTGTCCTCATTTTGGGAACTTTGGGAGCTCATATCTTGCTCCTACAGTAACATTTTTGGGTGAATTTTTTTTAAAAGTGCATAATTTTTTGTGTACTTATCTATGGTATGAAAAAATTGATCTCATTTTGTACCAAAAATTGTACTTGATTTTGTGGCCTATTTTGGCATTTGCATGTGCCAAGATCAAAGACCACTTCGCTGGTTTTGGCAAGTGGCAACTGTAAACGCACTAATTATAAAGTGCCAAATTAGATATTTCTTAGGGGGTTTCTTGATTGAGTGATTTGGGGGCATAATCTTGTAGTGATCGCTTGCATTCTTTTGCTTGGTTTGTGTTCTTGCAATGGGGAAATCTCAAATTGAACCCCTAAATCCACATAATTATGCTATATGGAGAAAATCAGTATGGAACTATCTCATGATGAAAGGTCTAATAGGTCATCTAAAAGACACAATTCAAAAACCCATTGATGCTAAAGAATTGGCAAGGTGGGAGATTGATAGAGAAAAAACACTTGGATGCATATGTTCATTAGTATCTTTTGATTTGCAATTTCATATTGAATCATGTAATACACCTAAAGAAGCATGGGAGACTTTTGAAAAATTGTATGGTAAAATAGATAAGATTAGAGGTTATCAGATTGATAATGATTTGATGAATCTTGATCCAAATTTTTTTGACCACATCCAAGACTACATCCCCAAAATCAAGCAATTAAGAACACAATTGAAAGAATGCAGTATTGAAAAAGAGGATTTGCAATTGATTCTGAATGTGTTATCCAAGCTTGGTCCTAAGTATTCAATATTTGTTTATGGCTTTCATACCCATCAAATTTCTATGGGATCATCATATGTTGATCCTAAGTTTGATGACTTTGCAAATCTCCTAATTCAAGAGGAAGCTAAGTTAATGAACATGGGTCTAATCAAGTCTTCCAAGCCACAAGCATTGGTGGCAAACGAGTCTAAGGTACAAAAAGAATTGGGGAATCTTGATAAGAAGCAAAAGAAGAAAAAGAACAAGCCACATAAAAAATTAGAATTCTCATCATCAAAAAGAGAAACATCTAAGAAGGAGAGGCCTTTTTGTGCATATTGCAAGAAGGATGGACATGAAGAACACTATTGTTATAAGAAGGATATTGATGAGTTGAAAAATCTTCTAAAAAAGAAGCACATTGATTTTCCTTCTAGAATTTCTGAATCTTCTTCTCCTTCTACTTTAAAACAGTCTAAAAAGGATAAAGGTCAAACATCTACATCAAGATATAAAGGACAAGCTCTTTGTGCTCTTTCGGGTCTAGGATCAGGGAGATGGCTTCTAGATTTAGGAGCATCACATCATATGGCATCTTCACAGACTATATTCTATTCATTTCAGCTTTGTACTATGTCTCCTATCTTGATGGGTGTTGATGGGTGTTTTGTACACTTTCTCAACACATGCAGTACATAGGTGTACTACCTCTCTTGAAAGGAAATCTCCAACTGCAAGCTACTAAAAATCTCCCCAAGGTCTCTCAAGTGTTAGGTCATGACTTGCATGGAACTCCTCAGTTGATTTTGTTGTGATTTTGCTAGTAATCATAGGGTGGACTTACGTAGTTGGATGCGAGGTAGATCTTCAAATTCAAAGTTTCTGAGATGGAGGTCAAGTTTCACTTTGTTGTAGGTTCGGAAAGCGGTCCAAAGCTTTGATGTTTTCTTCAAGTTTGGCTTTACAATGTGCAATGAACTTTAGCACAAGCTATTTCTAAAAAAAAAAGGGAAAAAGAGTAGGGAAGATGGAAAGTTCTTAGATCTACAACTAATTATGAACAGTAATTATGGAGTTCCTGCAACGGACAACTTCCTGGAAACAATATTTCACTTAACCAGAAATCTCACACTCTCATGAAATTTGTGCTATCTTCTAAGGTCTACAAATATTTCACCTTTCATTCACCATATGCATACATGAACAAAGATAAAAGTGTGGGGCAGTTTTGAATTTAAGCCTAGACTAACTTTACATAGCTATCTACCAGCAACAAATAGCAAAAAGTATGGAATAAGAAGGCATCTACACAGTAGGAATTTTCACAACTACAGAATAGCATCACTAAAATATATAAAAGCAAGAACACAGCTAACTAGAGCAGCAATATAAATCTAAGTAAAACATTTAACAATGAAGGTTGAATCAAGTAACATGTGAAAAACTCAGAAAATGCACCAAGTCAATGTATTTTCATTATAAATTTCTGCAACATGTCTTTACAACAACTCAACTCCCTCTTGCAAATGAGAGGAGACCCCTATTTATAGTGTCCAAAAAGTTAAATGAATGGTGAATATTAATTCCCATTTTGTGGCCAAGAGTCATTACAAAATAGGGTTTCACCAACCCCCAATATATTACAATTTAAAATTACTTTCTTGTCTCCTTCCCTATTTTGTCCTTTAGTGATGGCACTGGAGCATTTTGTCTTTTGTTGATTGCTCTTTTGTTGTAGCTATTCCTTTGGAAGCTCCTCATTGACAATAGGGTTGTCCTCCTACTACTTCGACGCTATATACTCCATGAATTTTAGAATGACTGGCTAGATCTTGTCTACCTCAATGATCTCGTACTGCAACATCTAGTAGTTCCATTCCTTTGCATTATCTTCAAACTTTCTCTAGTTTTCCTCATAATTTATGCCCTGATCTCTAAACAGCTCCGATTGGTCAAAGCCACGGGTAGCAAAACTCATGAACTCCACTATTATTTCACTGGACATCTCATCCTTCATCTTCTTTTGAAAGTAAGGATTTATTTTCTCTGGATCCATCTGCACTACAGGCAGGTCATACTCTGTCATCAGCTTGAGATATTGAGTGCATTCCGCCCTAATTTCCTTGATCCATTCGATGTCTGGATCCACCTTACTCATTATCTACTCAAACCTTTCCTTCGTGTTGTCAAAATATCGCCTCCACACATCCATCAACCAGTGGTCACTCCTTTTCAATGCAAGCTCCTTTTCCCATGTGGCTTTTTGCAAATGTAGGATGGCCTCAATCTTTGGATAGGTGGAATTGTACATTGTAGGGAAGTTGGTGCAGAGCTTCTTCATGCTCTCAAGAGATTATTGTAGGTCCAAGAACTTGTTGGCCATTCGAACAACCTGGCTAATACCCATGTTCCCGATGTACAGGACCTGTTGGAACCAGCTCTCTGTAGTCTTGTCCACGTTCTTTCTTCTTTCCAACTTGTCAATTTGTTCTTTGGATAGTAGTTGGGGTGGAGCTATGGATGTGGTAGGCAGGACATCTACTGAGGACCATTTTTGGATGTAATCTATCAAGGCAACTACTTGTGCCTTAAGCTTATCCTTCAAAACCTTGTCCTATTTATTAGGTGCACTACTGTAGCCACTGGCTCCTCAAGATGCCCCACTTTCTGCTCTCTAGTAGCAGTTCCTAGATCAATGGTGGAGATTTTCTATCTTATTCCCTCCCTACCCACCACTGGCATGACTATTTGCACTACTCGAGACCTAGAAGCATCCATTGTTACCTTGGATCTGATCTTAGGCTTCTTCTCTTTTCTAGTTGTGATCTGCGATCAAGCTAGGATAGCCTCCAGCTTCGCTCTTGGGTCCTTTGGTGCGGGAGTTTTCTTTTGAAGCTATCTCTCCAGCCATTCAGGCATAACAGACTTTTCCTTAGGTGATCCATGATCACCCTCACCCTCCTCAGCCAAGACTTATTTTCTTATCTCCAGGGGCCCTTTCTTCCATTTTAGCAACATCTCCTTCTTCTTCATCAGAGTCCTGGATGAACACAAGGTGTTTGACGAGAGGCTTGGTAGGTAATTGTTGTCGGGGACTTTCTTCTTTCTCTATTTCCTTCCCCTTCTTTTCTCCAGTTTTCTCAACCTCGTGCACATGCTCCTTGGGTTCTTTAATTTCGAGGCCTTTGATAGTTTGAGTCTCACCCTTAGGCTTATCTTCTCCTGTCTTGTCTTCTTGTTGATGTCCCTCTTCTCTAAGAGGTGACCTTTCTGCCTCTTCTTTAGTGCCCTTCAGCTATCGAGCCATCTCTTCTTCAAGATCATCATTAAAGGTTTTCACGATGACCCTACCACTGGCATCCTCCTCCTCATCTCTGCTTTTCGAAGAGCCTATCCCTTCCTCTTCGTAGGCCACCCTATCAATTGTCTGGTGCTCATACTCTGGGTTTCTGTGGTATTCATCGGCTTCCTCCTCAAATGGCTTCGAGGCTTCTTGCTCCTATCTCTCCCATTCCTCAGAAATCAACATGGTGGCCTCCATAGCCAGTGGTCCTGTCAGAGGCTTTGAAGGTTTGGCAGTAGCAAGGACCTGTGCTAGGGCCGCTTGAAGAGTGGGGTCCATAAGGATCTGGGAGAGCTCAGAAGGGAGATTTTCCAAATCTTTCAAGAAGGTCTCAAGCAAGACAGAAGTGGATATTAGTGTTGTCACCATAGCTAAAGGGAGCGATGTGGTAGGTGACATGGTAGCGTAGGAAGGAGGATTCAATCACTTTTACATGCTCGGCTAGAGGTGAAGTGGCAAGATGGACTGATATTTCCACTACCAGTAGGGATGTGGTGACCATGGCTAGGGAATCAGATGATGGGGCAGTCGAGATAGGGGGAGCCAAAAGAAGGTCTAGCTGATCTGTCCCATTTTCTTCTTCCTCTTGGATTACGGGTTGCTCCATGGTGGCCCCTGTTTACTTAAGTCTTTTAGAAGGTGAGCCTCCTAGATCTTTCCTTGTATATACTTTGGGACCCAGAGATTGCTTCGTTTATGTTCTTTCTTCTTGGATCTGGTGATTGGAGGAGACTTGGATGTTCCACCCATTGAAGTAGTGGCAAAGGCCTCCTCCGTGGCACTTGGCTCACTTTTGAGCCCTTCATATGTCAGGACCACCTCTTGATGTTTTAATTGGGCCACTTTCCCATCAACCCATTCTTTGGTATGGGCCAAGATTGGCTTGGTTATAATGTTGAGGTCATCGACCTCCTGCTCATCCCAGTCTATTGTTGGTAACGGAAAGTTGGTGACTGGAGGGTATATGGGGTCCATTATGGTGCTTTCGTCCTCTTCGACCTGATTCGATATGGGAAATGGTTGCACCCTTCTTATGAAGTACGTAGTCATCCACATGTAGTGCCTTGCACATACTTCCTTGTCATCCTAACAATCTCCCCAAAAGTCCTCAATGTGGTGCAGATGAGCGAACCCCGGCCCTAGTTCTTTCCTTATATGCCCATATGGGTCCATTGATGGGCGAGCAGTGTGTAGGTGAAAAAGATAATCATTCAATTCTTTCTCAAAATTCCTAGCTCACTAGGAAGTTTGTAATTTATACATTCCTTGTTGAAAGTTAAGGGATAGGAGATCCCTACCAAGTTTTTGCTGCTAAAGACAGATTGTATGTGTTGGAGCTATCGGGAAAGTTCCAATAGGATGATTCGATCATTGGGGTATCGAGGAAACTTATTTGGTCTTTCTGTGAAGCCCTAGGTGAAAATGTACGTGAAATTTGGGTACTAAATGAAAAGGAAGGTGTATTGCTTCAGGAATGCCCGAGCACTGTGAGAGACCCTTCCCTTGAAATCCCCTACAATCATTTTGATGATATGACTGATGAAGGTGTCATTGACCCTGCAATACTCCTTGAAATTTTGGAACTAGAACTGGGGGTACTTGTCATAGACCTTCAATTTTTGACCCTACTCCTTATGAGGTGCCACAAACAACCCGTTGTGATGCCTTTCGTCTACCAATGAGTAGACCAGATAGGAGGTCATGTAGAACTTGAAGTTTTTCTTCACATTGATGAACTGCTCATGAAAGAAGTTGCTTATTATGCCTCCCCAGTAGAAAAAGGATTTCATGGTGATGTCCTCATTCCCACAGAGGATCTGTTCAATGAACTACACCATCCACTCCTGAAAGAAGGAAACAGTAAGGAGACCCATTACCCTACTTAGCATAGTGACTAAGTCATGGTAATCTTCATAAAAATCACTACGGAAGAGTTCCTGAGGAACCTTCGTAGTGTTGCCCCGTTTCTCTTTAAGCCAGTGTTGATTTATCAACTTCTTGCAGCCTGTCAGGTTGTCATCCCATGCTACTTTGCATTCCTCTATGGTAGGCATCTCCATCTCAATGAAAGTGGGAATGTGGAAGGTCTTTGTGAGTCCCTCAGCTGACAAGTCAGCAAGAATGTTACCATCTTTGTCGACAATTTTCCTTGTATTAGGTTGATAGGCCTGCCGATAGGCCATGACTAACTTAGGGGCCATGAGGGATGGAGGGAACCCGTGGCTTTTTCCATTCCGCTTTTCCTAATCAGCCTTGCATTTTTGGTTGTCGGGTTGACTCTAACCCTTCTCTTAAATTCATCAATATCAATGTGGCCGATATTGGTATCTACAATTTCTTTCCAGTCGGTGAAAAATTTTGAGTGCAAAGGTTCACCTTGGAACTGGTACTTCTAGTCTTTGTCCTCTTTTCCACGAGGATTCTTTCCCGACTTCTTTCCTTTGTCCTTTTCCATAGCTCCCCCTGAGGGTCCTGCACCTGATTCCATATATCCTCCGAGCAAAGACATAGTCAGTGCAACCAATCATGAAAGCTTTGATGTTAGTTAAAATCTCGATGATGAAATCAAATTTGGACAATTTATCATTCATAAAAATCATATTTTTACTTCCATATGTCATTAGTCCTTCAATTGAAGGGTTTCGAACAATCCGGGCCTGGAAGCCCGAACTTCCTCGGCATGAATGCTATTTTGAAAGGGCAAACGGGGTAGAGCGATCTAGGAGATTTTACCAGACCAAATTTTGGTGGTTCGAAAGGCTCATATTGAATAGGGCTGAATTTGAACACGTGGGTCGAGATCAGATTTCAAATTTGAGGTCATTTGGATCAATTTAAGAGCATTTGCAAGTACAGGGCCAGAAAGCCATCCGGGGTTAGCTGTGTGAAATGGCCGAAAAAAAAGGGAATTCTGGAGACAAAGTTCTGGGGTCTAGGACCCGAGGGGTCCAAGGACGGCCGTGGCTTTGGAGGTGCTCAACCCTGGAGAGTCAGGAAGTTGCCCCGTGTTCGTCGTTCGGAACGACAATCACCAGGCGGAAGTCTGGAGGGAGCGGCCCAGCGAACTAGACCCAATAACGAGGTTGGGCTTCAGATTTTCCATGTTGATTTCTCACGTCGAGCAAGAGGGTGGTGCCTGAAGGTTGGAAGGGTGGGGGAGCTTTTCCCTTTAGGATGGCGGAGATGGGACAAAGTCCTAGTGGTCAGAGCCCGGCAAGGGCGAGGACGGTACAACTAAGTTTTCAGTCCTGTGGCGAATAGAGGATTGGGGTCCGAGGGGTGGAAGGATGCCAATGGTTTTCTATTTGAGATGACAAAGCTGTCACAGAAATCTGTGGTCGGAAGTCCATGGACAGGGACCCAAAAAAGTGACAAAAGGATGAGCTTGCACGAATCAACAGATGGTGGGTGGAAAGGTGGGCCCCAGGAGCTAGACAGACGTGGGTCAAAGGCCGCCGTGTGGGATAGTGAAATCATCATGGAATTCCGAACATGGAAGACTAGGGACCTGGGCCCAAAAAGCCAAAACAAAGGTCGAACTTTGTATAAATTTTCAATTTGATGGAAATTAGACAACGGAGGTTGGAGGATCTAGGCCCGAGAGGGAAATTCTCCATTTGGAGAGTTCAATTTATTTCAAAGTTTTGATGGCCATCAGAAGACCCAGACCCAAAGGACATGAATGCCCTTGGCGACGAACGACCACGACGAGGTGAAGTTTTGGACCGATTTTGAGGGTGTTTTGGACATTTTTTGAAGATTCTAGAACATGGGTTTTATGCGTTTTATTAAGTTTTATCAATTAAATGTGTTTTTAACCCATGTGTTCATCATTTTAAGCATTAAACTCATAAAAAATATCTCAGGAGAGCGGACGACAAACCTACCTCGAAAACTCGATGAGGCAAGATGTGAAATCTGCTAAGAGTCAGTAAATGACGGCAATGGGTGCGAAGGCGATGATCGACGAAGGAAGTGGACTCCTTCGGCAAGCTCTCTGATCCCTCTAGAAAACCTGACAAATGAAAATCATAGGTTGGGATCCAATATTTATACCCCCCCTTCCATTAATGGTCTCATTAAATACAAGTACAACAAAAAATTTGGTTGGTGGATTTGAACTCGCAGACGATGGCAGGAGGTCTGGGGTCCAGGGGCCGGTAAGATGCAAGGCGATGGCCATTTAAAATTCATTTTGTAAACCACCGGCGGTGAGGGTGAGCTCGAGGCCCGGAGGGCAGAGTTCTGTCGATGTTTTTCCATTGGAACGACAAAGTACGCACGAAGTTTCGGATAGTCGGGCTCAGATGACGCAAAGGCAAGCCAGAATGCTTTCCAGTTTCACTAGACAGAAGATAGGGAGCTGAGTCCCAAGGCCCGGGAAGGTGGAAACCTACCGCAGTTTGGAATGGCAATCACAAGGGGGAAACCTGGCCAGGGAAACCCAGCAGGGCAGGTCCAGCGGGCTCCAAGGCCGCTAGCAGAGGAAAACTGCCAAGAAGACCTTGTAAGGCACCAAAATTTGACAAAATTGGAGTGGCAAAACATGGTCAACTCAAGATGAGACTTTGGAGGTACGTTGACCACCCAAGACACTAAAACAGGGGCATGCAAAATGAGGCGGCGATAAAAATGACCCAACAAGAAGGAAGAAAAAGAGTGTCCTTGTTCTGAACGGGGCGTGTGTGATGAGGGCGCAACAAATGGATTGGCACTAGAAGGAGGGCCTTGTGAAGCTGGATCGAATCGAATCATTCTCCCTGGAAATATTTCAAAAAATTTTATGGTCGACACTGAATAAGGGAGAATTCCAAGAATTGCAGTCTCCTACAAAGGCAAAACGAACTAAGGGAAGTAACGTTGCTTCTTCCTCATCCTCCATTCAACCCACTTCCTTTCCATCTTCACCCTCATTCGGCTTGTTTCCATCTTCCACTTGACCATCTGAAACTGTATTTTCACCTCCCATCTCTGGCAACCAAGAAATTGCCTCTCTCCTAGTTGTTTGGACTCAAGATACAGTCCAAACAGCCATAGCCCAGGTTGCTATCCTACTCCAAGCGCAACCCCAACTTGTTTTTCAATAGCAGATACCACCTCTACCTCCCGCCATGGCTTGGTTGGCACAAAATCCTTCACTGATACATTTCACCATTTACCATGATATGCCCAAGAATTCGGAAGGCTTTTGTTCAAAGTTCAATCCTCGTGACCCAGAAAGAACAGTTGAAGAACATATAAAAATATTTGAAATATCAGTCACTGAAATGCAAGTTGATCATGAGGATGTAGCATGCTGCCTTTTTCCACATTCGTTGGGCAAGGAAACCTTCTATTGGTACATCAATTTGTCAAGGGGGTCCATTACCTCATGGGACCTAATGAAGAGTACTTTCTTGTAGAAATACAAGATTCCAATCAGCCCTTCAGAACTATACCAATAGTTTGTCTATCCAAAGGGAAGTAAATGAGCCTATTGGGTCCTTTAACGATTGCTTCCACCATTCCTTCATGAGGCTTCAGGATCCGTACATACAATGATGTTGCAACCCTCTCCATCTATTATGCAGTGTTAGACAATCTCACATCGACGCTAGTGAAAAGAATGCACCCGCCACTCACTATGCTAGTGACCACCTATGTAGAGACTGTTGTCACTAGTGAAGATTTGGGGCAAAATATCTCTGGTCCACTACCATCATTGGGACCGGTGGCTCACCCGATGCAAGTTCAAGGGTTGAATCAGGCATTCACCAATCATACCCCTCTCATGAACCAAGTGCCTCAGTTACCCATCATTTCGCACCCGAGACAACCGATGAATTACGCACCTCCCGTGCCTTACTATTTGCAGCCTCAACAACAACAAAGCTATCCTCAAGCTACCCAACAACAGCAAGTGTATTCTCAGCAACCCCAGGTGCCATTGTACCTACCGGGGCCTGAATTTCCTTCAGCACATTAGAATCTACCGACAGCCCCACTTGTCTTTCTCCAAAATCCAATACCATAGCCAAGTAGCAATGCTGAGAAAGACAAAATTGATGAGCTGACCGAGATGATAAAGAAAATATCTGCTAAAATGACACTTAAAGAACCAAAACAATCAGTTATAGGCATCCCAGCATAACCTTCAAGCCAATTTTAATCGAGATAGCCAAGACAATAGGGATGGTAGGGACAACCGGGAAACAAGCACCTCTTTGAGGTAGAATTATGATAGAGGGTAGAATTCAAATCAATGCTTCAAAAGGAGGCCTTCTCAGAGGCAAAGCCATACATGGAATACAAGGCCCAATAATGGAAGTGTCCCTACTCCTCTTGACCAGCCAACCAGCAATGAAAAGATGACCAGTGGAGTATACCTAGCCAAGGCAGCTTTGTCTGGATGGTGCCAGATTCATAAAACCAACACACTTTGAGTTGGATTGCCCTGAATTCCAAACAGCTACTGAGATATTCCAAGTAGAAGTACAAAATGTTGTTGATAATGCAAGTTGCAGAGACATTGTCCCATCTGAGCCTTATGACTCCTCTTGTCCCATGGTCAACCAAGAACCGTTTTCATGAGGCCACTGCAATGAGCTCGAAGTTGAACCCGCCCCCGTTAGGAGTGAAGAGGTGCAAGAGGTAAGTAACAAGCAAAATTTGGCTCAGCTTTTTGATTCTATAGATAATGGTCCAGTAGATGAGGAGGAACTGTATATAGTTGAATTTCACATGTTCCACCAAAGACCAACTCCCTACTTCCTCAGAAATAGGCAGGCAGGTGGACCCCTTACAACCTCTACTCCAAATAATTTTACCACCCTGCCTGACCCCAATGTTGGCAATAACCCTGGGCTTCCCCTTGTACCCACCCAATATTTTAACAAGAATGGGCTTCAAAATTAGTCCCAAAATCAGCCTCAAGGCTAGCCCCAAAACTAGTAAAGCCAAACAAAATTCCAACCTCCCAGCTTTGCAATAGGTCAAGCCTTTGGCTCTAAGATCGAGCAGATGGGTGAATATGTGGCAGAAGAGTTCAAGAAAGTAAGAATCAGTTTGTCTACCTTTGAACTACGCAGGGTCCCTGCCATGAGGCACAACTTCTTTAGGGTACTCAATGGGACCCCATCCTCCAACATAATGCTGAAAACATTAGCTAAGAGAGTCACCTTTGAAGAGCCTAGGAAAGAACTTGTGATACAGGATAATACCAGGAAAAGGAAGGATGTTCCCTTAAATCAATCTATAGGTAAGCAGCTGAAAAAGGAACTAGATTAGAGTAATAGGAAGATTCCCAACGACCAACCAATTAGGAAGACCAAGGATAAAGCTGGTGATAAGAACAAGGGTCAAGTCGCTCACATAGACACACCTAAGGGCCTCTTCCAAGGAAAACTTAAAACCCCTCCTTTCCTCGTTACCATCTGGATATTCGAGAAGAATTTGCACAACTGCTTGCTCGATTTAGGAGAATCTGCCAATGTTATGCCCTTGGAAATATGTAAGGCTCTTAGAATTACTCCCACACCCTCTAGAAGGAAAGTCACCCAGCTGGACAAAACAGAAATCAACATTGTGGGAGAAATGAATCGGATCCCAATGCAAATTGCTATAGATCTGAGGATACAACAAGTCATTGATATTCAAACTTGGCTGACATTCTCGATGCATATGGGATCATCTTGGGAGGAGAATTCACTAAAACACTAAATGGATATGCTGCCATGGACCATTCTCACATGTGGCTGCCATGGAAAGGGCTTCCAAACCAAATCCATGTAGATCGAGAGCCCCGTATGAAATTTATGATCACGAAGTACAACCTGAATGAGGTACTATTTTTCAAGATAGAATTGGGAAATCATTGTCCCTTGGAATGTCAAGATGAATTCAAACCTCAAGAAGAGTATGTCGTGGAAGTACTCTTGGTGCAGTGTAGTCCTCCAACCGACTTTATTCAAATACCTCCGAGTACAGAAATGTTGATAGAATCAAGCAATAAAACTGATGAAGGCGACAACTAGGGACTACTCAGTGGTTTCTAGGAGTTCATAGAAAAGTCTGCAAGGGATCAACTTAGCTTGGGCACCTGAATGAATTTCCAGGATCTCTTATTGCCAAACCGATGTAGGATTCACAATGCTGCCCACTTCAAGTTTGATTGTTTCTTGCGTCAAACATTAGTAGAGTATGTTAAAAAATTAGTTGTCCTTCATAAGGAAATGCCAAAGGAAGTGCTAGAAAAACCACCCACTGTTCAACACACTAAGCTAAAAGATTCCCCTAAAATTACAGAGACAACCACCCAGCCAAAAGGAAGTAAAAGCTTAGTTGGACTCGAAGTCAAAGAACTTTCCAAATTTTGGACGCTTTGATTTGATGGGTCCAAGTCAAAACAAGGAGTTGGTGTCGAGTTCGAACTCATTGGCCCAACGGGTAAGACCTTTCTTGCTGCCCATAGATTGCAATTTTATTGCACCAATAACGTAGCAGAATACGAGGCATTAGTCCATGGTCTTCTTATGGCCTTCAAGAAAAATGTCAAAATGTTGCAAGTTTTTGGGGATTCTAAACTCGTAGTCAAAAAAATTAGAAAATTATATTCCTACCATGACAGAAGACTTGCAAACTATAGGCATAGGGTTTGGTATCTCTTAGAAGGTTTAGATGCATTCAATATACAATTGATCTCTCATTCTCAAAATAATATAGTTGATGCCTTGGCTCAAGCAGCCAGCACTTTGCAACCCCTCTCTTTGTCTGAGCTTAAGAAATTTACAAGTTGAGTTGACATCTACACCATCGGTCCCAGATAATGTCACTCATTTTCAAGTCTTCAATGATGACAAACATATCCTTGAATTCATCATGAGTTCTGATATCTTCGCAGCCCAAATAATTGATGAAGCCAATCCGCAAGAAATCGAGTGGGATATAAAGGGGGTTATCAACCTCAAAACCAATATGATTCCCAGGGGCATGGTTCAGCTCGAACACATATTTGATTTGGACCAAATCAAACACCAGAATCAGCAAATGAAGAAAGAAGCCATAAACAACCAGTGTGATGCTCACAACCTCGAGACAACCAAGGAGACCAAGAATGTGTTTATTGGCAAAGTGTGCATGCCCGAAGAAAAGAAGGGAATCCTTGATGTGTTGCAAAAATATCATGATGTGGTGGCATGGAGTTACAAGGATTTAAAGACTTATGAAACCTCCATCATCATGCACACCATCCCTCTCAAGACAGAAGTGAGGCCTTTCCGCAAACGGCAGCATCTTATTAACACCTTGTTGGAACCCATCATTTACAAAGAGGTGCAAAAGTTGCTTTCGGCAAGGATTATCTTCCCAATCAGGTATTCTACATGGGTGGCTAACTTGGTCCTGATAAAAAAAAAGAATGGAGAAATCATATTGTGTGTAGACTTCCGCAATTTGAACCAAGCTTCAGAGAAGGACAACTATCTAGTGCCTTCATTGGACAAGGTGTTGCAGATAGTCAACAACTCCCAAATGATGTATTTCCTCGATGGATACTCCAGGTACAACCAAGTGATGGTACAGTATGAAGACCATCATAAAACAACATTCACCACTAAGTGGGGGACCTTTGCTTATAGGAGAATGCCTTTTGGGCTAATTAACGCTAGGGCCACCTTCCAACATGCCATGGATATCACCTTTAAAGATCTGATTGGTAAATGCATAATCATCTACATAGATGATCTAACCGTGTTTTCTAAAAGGAAAAGTGTTCATGTCTTCGATTTATGCAAAGTGTTTCAGAGGTGTAGGGAGTTTGGAGTTTTCGTTAACCCCAAGAAGTGAATTTTCAGTGTGACTAAGGGTAGATTGCTCAGACACATCATTTTAGAATAGGGAATCTCCATAGACCCTAAATGTATCCAGTCTTTGCTGAAAATCCCACCCCCAGGCAGCAAGAAAGAATTAAAATCCTTCTTCGGAAAGATCAAATTTTTTAGGAAATTCATCATTGGTTTTGTGAACATTGTTAAGCCCCTCAATGCTATGTTAAAACAGGATGCCAAAGTTGAATGGACTCCTGAAGCCAAACAAGCCTTTGAAGAAATCAAATAGGCCATTGCTAAGGTTCTTGTACTAGTCAGCCTAGATTATCTGAAGTCATTCTATATCTACTCATTTGCTTCAGAACATTCTTGTGCTCGCATTTTTACTCAAAGAGATGATGAAGGAAATGAGCACCTGATCACCTTCATGAGTGCTCCCCTGAAGGATGTTGAATTGTGATACCACAACATAGAAAAGCAGGCATATGCCCTTGTTAGAGGGGTGAGGAAATTTTGGCATTATATATTGCACAATAAAGTGTTTGCCATTGTCCCCGACCCAGCAGTGAAAATGTTGTTTATGCAAAATGAATTGGGTGAACGAATAGATAAATGGGTCACCTTTCTCCAATAGTATGATATGGAAATCCAATCGATGAAGTTGGTAGGAGGATAGGCACTTACCCACATGATTGTTGAAGTGGCAGCAGAGGCCGAACCCTAACTCATGGTGCAGCAGTACCAGCTCGAGGATGTTTCCCCAGGAGAATGGTACGAGAATGTCGTCTATTATTTGTTGAACCATAAGTGTCTGCCTCACCTGCAGGGAGTCCAAAAGTGTGCTCTTAGATTGAAAAGCAACGATTATATGTTGAAAGGGTCCATTTTATACAAGAAGAATCATGAAGGCATCTACTTAAAATGCCTTGGTAAGAGAGAAGCAGACCGGGTCTTAAAATAATTTCATGACAAGTTTGGCACTGGCCATGGATCTGGTCCTTCCACTACACATCAAATATTGAGAGTAGGATATTATTGGCCAACTTTCTTCAAAGATGCTCATTTTCACATTCACTCATGTCACACATGTCAGACAGCCACCACCAAGGAGAAGAATGTTGCTATCCCACTGTATCCCATGTTGGAGGTGAGACCGTTTATGCAATGGGGCCTTGATTTCATTGGTCTGGTAAGCCCTCCATCATCTATGGGACATAGGTATATTCTTACCGCTACTTATTACTGCACCAGATGAACATAAGCAATTGTATGTAAGCAATGCATAATTGAAGTAGTTACTAATTTTTTGGAAACTTTCATTTTAAATCACTTTGGTTGTCCTTATACATTGGTGTGTGACAATGGGCCTGCATTTTCTTCATTAACATTTTCTAGTTGGGAATTCGACTAAGGGATTGCCCTTAAGTTTTTGTCTAATTACTACCCCCAAGGAAATGGCCTCGCTGAGTCCATGAATAAGAACCTAATCACCATGATCAAGAAACTACTAGATAGGAATCCCAAGGATTGGCATACCCAGCTCCATTTCGCCCATTGGGAAAACCGCACTTGCCATAAGGTTTCCCTTGGCGATTCCCCATTTCATCTCATTTATGGCCTAGAGCCCATATTCCCCATCCACCTAAAGATTCCCACTCTCCAGTTTATCAATGACTTTTATGAGGGAGGAGATCATAGAGAATCTTAGTTAGTTGAGCTCTTGCATTTGGAAGAATTCTGAGACTGTGCCATAGAAATTTTTTCCAAATATCAGGGTGTGGTTAAGAGATGGTTTGACTTCTGAGCAAAAATCAAGGCCTTTAGAATTGCAGATTTGGTCCTGTAATGGGACAAGGCCCATGAAAAGAAAGGGGGACACAACAAATTTGACAAGCTTTGGCTTAGCCCCTTTCAAATAGCTAAAATTTTTGGAGACAATGCTTTCCGCCTAAAGACCCTAACTAGTGAGGACGTCTCATTGCCAGTCAACGGGCAACACCTGAACCATTACTTCCAAGCCTGAGCTCTCTCGAGCTCCTCCTTGTAAATATTTGTATATAGGTTAGAGTAGGTTTCCTTTTGGTTTGCTTGCATCTTGTTGGTTCATGTCACTTTGTTTGTGTGTTCCCCCGGCTATTTTGTTTTGAGCAGGGTGTTCTCTGTCCCCTTGTGGTGGTCATGCTCACTCAACAAATGGCCTGATTCATTGTTCATCCTTAGTGTTCTCTAAATAAGCATTCATTCCTAACTATTAGTCTCTGAAGGCTGCCTAGGACTGATTTCCTCATTTGAACTTTGCCTTAGAACTCGACCCTTAGTTGGATCTCTTTACACATCTCAAATCTCGCAAAAAACACATAATCATTTCTAAAGAACTGTACCATGGTTGCTATGACATCCTAGTAAGTGAAAAATATTAAGTCTGCTCTAGTGACTACTGTGGTCCCAAACCCATTATAGGCTTCAATGCTTACCCAGTCGAGCAAAAGATAAGTGGGAAACAAGACATTGAGAGAAATATCAATACAAAAGGAAAAAAGAAAATCTGAAAACTAAGCGACCAAATGGGTGTGTGGATAACTCTATCGGGGCTATGGACGCCTGACCGAAAGTAGAACAATATTCATGGGGATCACAATGACAACTTTGTTGGGGCTATGGACGTCTGACTGGTAGTGGAGCAATGTCTAGGTTACTTTTGGTGTTGGACGGTTTATGTAGCTTGCTTGGTTGGATTAGCAGCCACTAGTCACAGTCCTACGGAAAGGAATTAATTCACTACACACACTTCTGAGATGTCCTGTAGACTGACCCAATTAAGGATCCTGTCTTCCCAGTTCAACTTTGGAAGTCCACTTCCAATCTACAAAACTAGAGATTCTGGGTCCTGGATAAATGCTTATCCTTAGAATGCTCGGGAGCGTTTCCCAGCGGAGTCACCATTTGTTGTGCCCTCAGCACACATGCCCCATTCGAAACAGGGACCCTCTTTTTCTTTCATCTTGTCAGGTTTTTTTTTTTGCCACCTTGTTTTGTGTGCCCTCGTTTTAGTGTCCTAGGTGGTCAACGTACCTCCAAAGTCTCATCTTGAGTTGACCATGTTTTGCCCCTCCAATTTTGTCAAATGTTGGTGCCTTGCAGGGTCTCCTTGGCAGTTTGCCTCTACCAACGACCTTGGAGCCTGCCAGGCCCACCCTGTCGGGTTTCCTTAGTCGGGTTTCCCCCTTGTGATCATCGTTCTGAACGGTAGAAGGTTTCTACCTTTCCAGGCCTCAGGACCCGGCTCCCTATTTTTCGTCTAGTGAAACTGGAAAACATTCCGGCCTGTCTTCGCATCGTCCGGGACCGACTATCTAGACTTTCGCTCCCGGAACTTCGTGTGGAATTTTCCATTCCGGAAAAAAAATTTTGATGGAACTCCACCCTCTGGGCCTCAGGCTCCCACTCACTGCTGGTGGTTTACAAAATGAATTTCAAATAGTCATCACCTTGCGTCTTCTTGGCCCCCAGACCTCGGACCTCCCGCCACCATCTGAGAGTTCAAATCCACCAACCAAATTTTTTGTTGTACTTTCATTTAATGAGGCCATTAATGGTAGGGGGTATAAATATTGGATCCCAACCTATCATTTTCATTTGTCAGGTTTTCCAAAGGGATCAGAGAGCTTTTCGGAGGAGTCCACTGCCTTCATCGATCGTTTCCCTCTCACCCATTGTCATCATTTGTCGACCCTTAGCGAATTTCATGCCTTGCCTCATCAGGTTTCCGAGGTAGGTTTTCTATCTGCTCTCTTGAATTTTTTTTTTGAGTTTAATGCTTAAAATCATGAACACATGGGTTAAAAACACATTTAATTGATAAAACTTAACAAAACGCATAAAACCCATGATCTATAATCTTCAAAAAATGTCCAAAACGCCCTCAAAATCGGTCTAAAACTTCACCTCATCGTGGTTGTTCATCGCCAGGGGAATTCACATCCTTCAAGCCCAGGTCTTCTGATGGTCGTCAAAACTTTGAAATAAACTGAACTCTCCAAACGACAAATTTCCCTCCCGGGCCCGGATCCTCAGACCTCCGTCATCCGATTTCCGTCAAATGTAAAATTTATACAAAGTCTAGCCTCAGTTTTGGCTTTCTGGGCCTAGGTCCCCAGACTTCCATGTTCAGAATCTCGTGATGATTTCGCCATCCCACACGGTGGCCATTGACCTGTGTCCGTTCATTCACGCAGGTTCATCCTTCTGTCACTTTGCTGGGTACCTATCCGAGGACTTCCGACCATGGATTTCTGTGACAGCTACATTGTTTTGAACGGAAAACCATTGGCATCCTTCCACCTCTTGGACCCCATCCTCTATTTTTCGTGGGATCAAAAACTAAGTTGTAGCGTCCTCACCCTTGCTAGGCTCCGACCACCAAGACTTCGTCCCATCTCCGCCATCTCAAAGGGAGAAACTCCCCCGCCCTTTCGACCTCTGGGCTCTACCCTCCTGCTCGTTGTGAGAACTCAACATGGAAAATTTGATGCCCAACCTCATTACTAGGTCTAGTCCACTGAGCCACTCCCTCCAGACTTCTGCCCAATGATCATCATTTTGAACAGCAAATGCAGGGCGACTTCCTGGCTCTCCAGGCTCGATCGCCTCCAAAGCCACGATCGTCCTTGGACCCCTCGGGTCCCAAACCCTAAAACTTCATCTTCAAAATTCCCTTTGTTTTTGGCCATTTCAAATAGCTAACCCCAGATGGCTTTCTAACCCTGTACCTGTAGATGCTCTTAAATTGATCCAAATGACCTCAAAATTGAAATTTTATCTCGACCCACGTGCTCAAATTCAGCCCTCTTCTATACGAGTCTTTCGAACCACCAAAATTCAGTTAGGTGAAATCTCCCAGATTTCTCTACCTCATTTTCCCTTTCAAAACAACATTCCTATCGAGGAAGTTTGGGCCTCCAAGCCCGGATTGTCTAAAACCCCTCAATTGAAGGACTAATGACATCTAGAAGTAAAAGTATAATTTTTATGAATGATAAATTGTCCAAATTTGATTTCTTCCATAGGATTTTAACTAACATTAAAACTTTCATGATCGGTTCCACTGACTATGTCTTTGCTTGGAGGATATATGGAATTGGGTGCAGGACCCTCAGGGGGAGCTGTGGAAAAGGACAAAGGAAAGAATTCAGGCAAGACTCCTCATTGAAAAGAGGACAAAGACTAGATGAAGTACCAGTTCCAAGGTGAACCTTTGCACTCGAAAGTTGTCACCAACTAGAAAGAAATTATAGATACCAAAATCGGCCATGTCGATATTGATGAATTTAAGCAAAGGGTTAGAGTCAACCCAACAACCAAAAATGCAAGGCTAATTAGGAAAAGTGGAATCACAAAAGCTGTGGGCTTCCCTCCATCCCTCATGGCCCCTGAGTTAGTCATGGCCTGTCGGTAGGCCTATCAACCCAATACAATGACAATTGTCTACAAAGATGGTAACATTCTTGTTGACATGTCAGCTGAGGGAATCACAAAGACCTTCCACATTCCCACCTTCATTGAGATGGAGATGCCTACCATAGAGGAATGCAAAGCAGCATGCAATGACAACCCGACGGGCTGCAAGAAGTTGATAAATCAGCAATGGCTTAAAGAGAAACGGGGCAGTGCTGTGAAGGTTCCTCAAGAGCTCTTCCACAGTGATTTTCATGAAGATTACCATGACTTAGTCACTATGTTGAGCAGGGTAATGGGTCTCCCTACTGCTGCCTTCCTTCAAGAGTGGATGGTGTACTTCATTGAATAGATCCTCCGTGAGAATGAGGACGTCGCCATGAAATCCTCATTCTACTGGGGAGGCATAATAAGCGACTACTATCATGAGCAATTCATCAATGTGAAGAAAAGCTCCAAGTTCTACATGACCTCCTATGTGGTCTACTCCTTGGCAGACCAAAGGTGGTACAACGGGTTGTTTGTGACACCGGATGAGGAGAAGGGTCAAAAATTGAAGGTCTATGACAAGTACCCCTAGCTCCAATTCTAGAATTTCAAGGAGTATTATAGGGTCAATGACGCCTTCATCAGTCATATCATCAGAATGATTGCAGGGGATTTCGAGAGAAGGGTCTCTCACAGTGCTCGGGTGTTCTTGAAGCAATACACCTTCCTTTTCATTCAGTCCCCAATGTTCGTGTACATTCGCACCCAGGGCTTCACAGAAAGGCCAAATAAGTTGCCTCGATACCGCAATGACTGAATCATCCTATTGGAACGTTCCCAACAGCTCCTACACATACAATCTGTCTTCAGCAACAAACACTTGGCAGGAATCTCCTATCCCTTAAATTTTGGCCAAGGAATGTATAAATTACAAACTTCCTAGTGCGCTTGGAATTCTAAGAAATAATTGAATGATTATCATTTTCACCTACACACTGCTCACCCATGAATGGACCCATATGGGTATATGGAAATCACTAGGGCTGGAGTTCGCTCATCTGCACCACATTGAGGACTTTTGAGGAGATTATCAGGATGACAAGGAAGTACATGCAAGGCACTACATGCGGATGGTTGTGTACTTCATAAGAAGGGTGCAACCATTTCCCATACCAGATCAGGTCATAGAGGATGAAAGCACTGTAATGGACCCTAGATACCCTGCAGTCGCAAACTTGCCACTACCAACAATAGACTGGGACGAGCAAGAGGTCAATGACCTCGACATTATAACCAAGTTGATTTTGGCCCATAAGAAATAATGGGTTGATGGGAAAGTGGCCCAATTAAAACATCAAGGGGTGGTCCTGACATATGAAGGGCTCAAAAGTGAGCCAAGTTCCACGGAGGAGGCCGCTACCACTACTTCAATGGGTGGAACATCCAAGTATCCTCCAATCACCAGATCCAAGAAGAGGAAATAAACGGAAACAGAGCAGTCTCTAGATCACAAAGTATATACAAGGAAAGATCCAGGAGGCTCACCTTCTAAAAGGCTTAAGCAAATAGGGGGCACCACAGAGCAGCCCATAATCAAAGAGGAAGAAGAAAAGGGGACAGATCAGCTAGACCTTCTTTTCACTCCCCCTGCCTCGACTGCCCCATCATCTACCTCCCTGGACATGGTCACCACATCCCCACCGGTAGTGGACATCTTAGTCCATCTTGCCCCTTTACCTCTAGCCGAGCATTTAATAGTGATTGACTCCTCCTCCGCCATGACTACTCCTCCTTCCTCAGCTGCCATGTCACCTACCACATCTCTCCCTTTAGCTATGGTGACAGCACCAATACCCGCTTCTGCCTTGCCTGAGGCCTTCTTGAAACATATGCAAAATCTCCCTTCTGAGCTCTCCCAGGTCCTTATGGACCCCACTCTTCAAGCGGCCCAAGCACAGGTCCTCGCTACTGCCAAACCTTCATAGCCTCTAGTAGGACCACCGGCTATGAAGGCCACCATGTTGATTTCCGAGGAATGGGAGAGACGAGAGCAAGAATCCTCGAAGCCATTTGAGGAGGAAGTCAACGAATACCACGAACACCTAGAGTATGAGCACTAGACAATTGACGGGGTGGCCTACAAAGAGGAAGGAACAGGCTCTTCGAAAAGCGGAGATGAGGAGGAGGATGTTGGTGGTAGGGTCATCGTGCAAACCTTCAACAACAATCTTGAAGAAGAGATGGCCCAGCAGCTAAAGGGCACTCAAGAAGAGGCAGAAAGGTCACCTCTTAGAGAAGAGGGACAACAACAAGAAGAACAGGAAGGAGAAGATAAGCCTAAGGGTGAGGCTCAAACTATCAAAGGCCTCGAAATTGAGCAGCCCAAGGAGCACATGCACGAGGTTGAGAAAACTGGAGAAAAGAAGGGGAAGGAAATAGAGAAAGAAGAAAGTCCTTGACAACAATTACCTACCAAGCCTCCCATCAAATTCCTTGAGTTCATCCAAGACTCTGATGAAGAAGAAGGAGATGTTGCTAAAATGGAAGAAAGGGCCCCTAGAGATAAAAAAAATAGAGGTCTTGGCCGAAGAGGGCGAGGGTGATCATGGATCACCTAAGCAAAAGTCTTCTATGTGTGAATGGCTAGAGAGACAACTTGAAAAGAAAACTCCCACACCAAAGGACCCAAGAGAAAAGCTTGAGGCTATACTAGCCCGAGCGTAGATCACAACTAAAAAAGAGAAGCCTAAGATAAGATCCAAGGTAATAATGGATGCTTCTGGGTCTCAAGCAGTGCAAATAGCAACACCAGTGGTGGGCAGGGAGGGAATAAGATACATCTCCACCATTGATCTAGGAACTACTACTAGAGAGCAGAAAGTGGGGCATCTTGAAGAGTCGGTGGCTATAGTGGTGCACCTAATAAAATAGGACAAGGTTTTGAAGGATGAGCTTAAGGCACAAGTAGCTGCCTTGATAGATTACATCCAACAATGGTCCTCAGTAGATGACCTACCTACCACATCCATAGCTCCACCCCAACTATTGTCCAAAGAACAAATTGACAAGTTGGAAAGAAGAAAGAACTTGGACAAGACTACAGAGAGCTGGTTCCGATAGGTCCTATACATCGGGAACATGGTTATTCATTGGGCTATTTGAATGACCAAAAAGTTCTTGGACCTACAACAATCTCTCGAGAGCACAAAGAAGCTTTGTACCAACTTCCCTACAATGTACGACTCCAGCTATCCAAAAATTGAGGCCATCCTCCAGTTGCCAAAAGCCACATGGGAAAAGGAGCGACCACTAGTTGATGGATGTGTGGAGGTGAGATTTTGACAACGGGAAGGAAAGGTTGGAGTAGATAATGAGTAAGGTGGATCCAGACATTGAATGGATCAAGGAAATTAGGGTGGAATGCACTCGATATCTCAAGCTGATGACGGAGTATGACATGCCTGCAGTGCAGATGGATCCAGAGAAAATAAAACCTTACTTTCAAAAGAAGATGAAGGATGGGATGTCCAGTGAAATAACAGTGGAGTGCATGAGTTTTTTTGCCCATGCCTTCGACCAATTGAAGTTGTTCAGAGATTAGGTCATAAAGTATGACGAAGACTGGAGAAAGCTTGAAGATAATGCAAAGGAATGGAGCTACCAGATGTTGCAGTACAAGATCATTGAGGTAGACAAGCTCCAGCTAGTCATTATAAAATTCATGGAGTATATAGCATTGAAGAAGTAGGAGGACAACCCTATTGTCAATGAGGAGCTTCCAAAGGAATAGCTACAACAAAAGAGCAATCAACAAAAGACAAAATGCTACATTGTCGTCACTAAAGGACAAAATAGGGAAGGAGACAAGAATGTAATTTTAAATTGTAATATATTGGGCGTTTGTGAAACCCTATTTTGTAATGAATCTTGGCCACATAATGAAAATTAATCTTGGCCATTCATTTAACTTTTTGGGCACTATAAATAGGGGTCTCCTCTCATTTGCAAGAGGGAGTTGAGTTGTTGTAAAGACATGCTGCAAAAATTTATAATGAAAATACATTGACTTGGTGCATTTTCTAATTTTTTCACATGTTACTTGATTCAACCTTCGTTGTTAAATGTTTTACTTAGATTTATATTGCTACTCTAGTTAGTTGTATTCTTGCTTTGATAGATTTTAGTGATGATCCGTAGTTGTGAAAATTTCTGATGTGTAAATGCCTTCTTAGTCCATACTTTTTGCTATTTGTTGCTGGTAGATAGCTGTGTAAAGTTAGTCTAGGCTTAAATTCAAAGTTTCCCCACACTTTTATCTTTGTTCATGCATGCATATGGTGAATGAAAGGTGAAATATTTTTAGACCTTAAAAGATAGCACAAATTTCATGAGACTGTGAGATTTCTGGTTAAGTGAAATATTGTTTCCAGGAAGCTATCCATTGTTGTAACTCCATAATTACTATTCACAATTAGTTGCAGATCTAGGAACTTTCAATCTTCCTTTCCCTTTTTCCCTTTTTTTTTTAGAAATAGCCTATGCTAAGGTTCATTGAACATTGTAAAGCCAAACTTGAAGAAAACATCAAAGTTTTGGACCACTGTCTGAGCCTACAACAAAGTGAAACTTGACCTCCATCTCAGAACCTTCAGATTTGAAGATCTACCTTGCCTCCAGCTACGTAAGTCCACCCTGTGATTACCAAAAAAATCACATCAAAATCAACTGAGGATTTCCATGCAAGCCGTGACCTAACACCCGAGAGACCTTGGGGAGATTTTTTAGCAGCTTGCAGTCAGAGATTTCCTTTCAAGAGAGGTAGTACACCTGTGTACTGCCTGTGTTGTGAAAGTGTACATAACACCCATCAACAATGGGAAACAATACATACATGAGTGTAATAGGGAAGGGATCTATTAGCATTGGGAACAACACTTTTCACGATGTCTTGTGTGTTCCTCATTTGACAAAAAATCTTCTTTCCATTTATCAAATTACACATGGTGGAGATGGGAGAACTATGGAGTTCACACCTGATTCAGTCATCATTCGAGATTTGGAGACTCAAGAGATCATTGCTACTGGTCTGGTTGATCATTCATCTTGGTTATACACCTTTGCATAGTTTTCTTCTGATGATGACATTGTTCCTACGACTGTTGATCATATGAACCATGATTCAGAGGAAACATTTGGCTTCTTGAACTTGGGATTTCTAACATCAGATCGAGTCCTTAAGCCATGCACTCTATCTCCTCCATCTACTGTTGTACCTGATGATGCTTGTGGTGCTATAGTTTTGGCTCCTAGTGATTCAGTGCAGCAAGACATATATAGTCTTCCAAATATGGCTACCTTGGATGGCTTCTTGACAGGTATTTTAGACTTGTTTGTGGAGTCTCATCTTGCAGATTTGGAGGACACCATTGATAGCATTCATCTTCTCTTTGATGAAGATGCTCCTTCTTCAGTTGTTGTGAGGGAACACCATGACCCTCTTGTTCATTCTCTACATGATTATTCTTCACAGATTGGCATGAGTGTAGATTCTTTTGGACAACATTTGGAGGAGGTTTCTTTGTCTTTAGAGGGGATATCTTTTTCTTTGGATTATGTTCTACATCAGTCTCTACTAGATGTTGGATTGTCCTCTTTAGTTGTGTGGCCTAGAATGCCTGTTTGGAGTGTGGCAGCTTTCGGCATCGACATGGACACACTTGAGCATGCTTGAGAGACATCTCACATCATCCATATTCTTGACATCCATGGTTTTATTTCTTGCTAAGGGGAGGAATGTTGTTTGGAGAGATTGGATCATCTTCAGCATTTAATGTCGAGCTTCTACCATCATTGCAGAAGACTCAACATTGAGGGGGGGCTACCTTGTCTCTCTTCTACTTCTCTCTTATGGGGGGGTCTTTTTCCTCACTTGGGGTTTTTACCTTCTCATTAATCATTGAGATAATTTCTTTTTTTTATTTCATCTCTCTTTTGGAGAGGAGTTTTGTCCCACTGGGTTTTCTCCTTTTCTCCGTTTGTGAGAGATTGCATTGATTGCATTGCATATGTACATGGGTACCTAAAATGGCCTAGTATCTGGGACCCATCTTTTCATCTTTATGTCATTTGCATAATAATCTGCTACTCCCTAAGTTGCACTTAAGGGGGTGTTGGTGTAAATAAATTCTTGTACCTAGTTAGTTCATTACTAGGGGACTTATTTACATCTTAGTTAAGTTTACTTAGGTCATAGGAAGGAATCTTTCTAGAAGATGTTAGTTGTCATTATTTGTTATCTTATCCTTTGACAACTACTACATGTGAACCTAGGTAAGTGTGATTATTTGTCTCATATCATATGATTAAGACACTTGTCATAATCCTATGACATCTTGCATCTCACCTTGGCTATATAACCAAGGGAACTCTCTCAATGTAAATCAATAATCATATCATTGACATTGAATACAATCTATTCTTTTCATATTCTCTCTCTCTCTCTCTCTCTCTTTGTGCTTTACATTTGGTCCATAGATCTTGGCATCCATATCCCATTCTAACATCTTGTTTCATTGTGTTGTGCTAGGAGAGTGCCAAGAGCTTCTGTTGTTGCTAATATGTATAAGATCAAGGGTTTTCTTGGAATAGGTGGCATGAGGACTGGAAGTGTGAGTAAGTAATCCTTGATCTTGTTGAAGGCCTAATTACACTTCTCATCCCATTTGTATGATACCCCCATGTGGAGTAGATGAGAATACGAGATAGCCTTGTTTGCTAGTTGTGCTATGAATCAGTGGATGGATTGGAGTCTTCCTTGTAGGCCTCTTAGCTGCTTTAATGTTTTCAGTGCCTCCATTTCGAGAATTTCCTTTATCTTGGTTGGATCTACCTCGATTCCTCTCATGGATACAATGTACCCTAGGAGCTTGCCTAATTTTACCCCAAAGACACACTTTTTTGGATTTAGTCGAACCTTGTACTTTTCTAGTATGTTGAAGATGGAGCTCAATGCCACTATGTGATCTCGATGTTTCTTCGACTTGGAAAATATTTCATCCATGTAATCCTCCATAGTCTTGTGAATCGTATCATGAAATATTAGTGTCAAGGCCCTTTGATAGGTTTCTCCTACATTCTTCAACCCAAACGACATCATATTCTAGCAATATGTTCCCCACAGACAAGTGAAAGTCGTCTTGTGTTGGTCCCCCTTTGCTATCATGATCTGGTTGTATCCTGAGAATCTGTCCATAAAAGATTAGATCTCATGTTATGATGTCATATCCATGATCATGTCAATGTTTGGTAGTGGAAATTCATCCTTGGGACATGCTTTGTTCAAGTCTCTGAAATCTGTGTAGATGTAGATTCCCCCAATGGGCTTTGAAATAGGTACAAGATTAGAAACCCATTTCGAATAATCAATCAACCATATGAATCTTGCATCTAGGAGATTTTTTAATTCCATTTTTACCAACAATGCTATCTGGGGATGCATTTTCCTTAGTTTTTGTCTTAATGGCTTTGCTTCAAGATACATGGCTAGATGGTGGACTGGATCCTCTGGATCAAGTCCAAGCATGTCAGCATAGATCCATGCAAAGTTGAACTTTCTCTCTTAGGAACGTAGCTAGGAGTTCATGTTCTTCTATTAAAAGAGACTCTACATATAATGTTATGTGTGGCATTTCTTCCATTCCCAAGTAGACTGGATTGCATGTTTCTGCCATAACTACTGACTTCTCCTGATGAATGGCACTGAGAGGAATATTGAATCCTTCATCCTCTAGTGCCTCAGAGAGGTTTTCACCATTGGATGTGTCTTTTATTTTTACTATTTTTGAGTTAGAGAGTGCCACAATGTGGTTTTCACTCAAATACCTATAGATTATTCTTAGATTTTCACATTTGTGACTGAAGGATTCAATCATTTCCTTGTAATAGGCATGTTTGTCTAGTATGATGTCAAACCTAGCTTTGTGATCTCCACATGGTACAGTATCATGTAATCCCATGAATTCCAAGAGTGCCTCATCATTTTTGAATGTATCCAAAATTGGTAGTCCTCGTTGGTCATAATCGATGAGTTGGGGATAAACTAAGTTTATCTCATGGGTTTGGTTGTTTGACTCAAAAGATAGGGTACTAATAATGAGAAGAGAGGAATCATTGAATAGCATAAGTAAGTTGGTTATAGGCTCTTCCTCATCACTACTACTACACACATCAATTATCTTGAAGGTAAAGTTATCTATGACTCGACTTGTGGATACGGGTAATCGAAGAGTAGTTGTTGATAGTTGAGGGGGGATTTTGACTATTTTAACCAAGGGACTTCTACCATGTATGGTTACCTTTGGAGGGGTACATCCAAGGCTAAGATTTCTCATATGCCTTGCAAGAATGAGTGGTACTAGAAGACCATTGTCATTTTTTCCAAGTCTCTTGTTTCTATCATAGGCCATGCCAAGCATCATTTGTAGTTATTTGTTGCTCTCATCTATTGGAAGATCAGGAACGGGCCTTTTATCTTGGTATAGCAAGCTTGATATGTCTCTTTCATCTACCACTTCTCAACTTAGGTCTCCCCAACTTCTAAATTTGGAGGAGTCTACTCTGTAGGTTTGGGATGATGTTTCAGCTAGTTGGGATTTCCTGTGAGACCTAGGAGATTGAGGTAACTCTCCAAAAAAAACTCTTCATTTTATAATCCCCACACCCATTATCTTGGATAATGACCTTGATTTCAAAGATATCATAGATGGAGGGAGTCTTTGTCTCAGAAGTGGAGGCCAAAGTAGCTAGATCTACATATGGGGTTGAAGGGACTTCATCATTCTTTGGGACTTGGGGGATTTTTTAGTACTTTTCTTCCAAACTATTACAATAAGAAAAGGGCTTGAGATCCCCATGAATGGTGACCTCTTGGTTTTGGTATGGGAATTTGACGCATTGATGAAAATTAGATGCAACAACTTGCATCCCATGGATCTATGGATGCCCTAAGAGGATGTTATAAGGAAAATCAAGGTCCAAGACCTAACAAGTGGTTTCCATAATGGTTGGCCCTACTTTAATAGGGAGTTGGATAGTACCCTGAGACACTCTTTCCTGATCATCATAAGCTATGATTGTGATGCCCTTGCCTTTTTCAATGGATTCCTCAGAGAATCCCAAATTCTTTATTAGTTTGAGAGAACAAATATTTAGACCTACACCCCCATCCACCAAGACCCTTTTGAATTTGTTTTTTGAACCAAGAATTCAAGGTGGAGTGCGCGATTATGAGATGGTTGGTCAAGAAATTCCTAATTAGAGAACGTGAGGAGATTTGGTTTGGTGATGTGTCTGACCATAGCCTGGAACTAGTCAATGTCAAGATTGGCGGAGATGGTAGATGAAGCCAATGCTTCCTCAAGGATTTTTCTATGGGCAGATGATATCTTAAGTAACTCCATGATGGAGATTTGAGCAGGGGTTCTTTTTAGCTGGTCCAAAACACTGTAACCACTGGGAATGGATTTTGGATATGAGATGGATTCTCTAGGTGGTTGTGATGATCTAGCAATGGTGACTTTTTCACCGCATGTGGTGACTCCACAATCAACTTTGGCTCCCTTGATGTTTATAACAGTGATCCATTTATCTAGGGATGCAACAACATGGTCATACACATGGTTTACATTGACATACTTTTTCTTTCCATTTTTGTTCCCTTTGTTATGATCTGGCATCAGATTTGTGTATATTTTTAGGTCTTGATTTCCAACTGGTTGTTCAACATTTATGATCTTATCATTGATGAGGTCTTGTATCATATTTTTCAACCTAATACAATTGGCCATTGTGTTCCCCTTGATCTTATGAAAATCACAAAGGTAGTTTTCATTGTACCATGGTGGTTTCACTTGGGGTTCTTGATAATTTCATATGTGGGTATTTTGTTGAGATTCTCATTTACCAACTTCTTCATGATCAATTTGATTGAATCCCCAAGGGTTGTGTACTTTCACTTGGGGGGATATTTGTTTCGTAGGGGTGGTCCCCTTTGATTATTCAAATTGTTGACTTGATTGTTGGGTGGTTTTTGTGATACCACATTGGTTTTCATGTTGTTTCGATTGTTGTTTTGTGGTTGCTGGTATGATTGGGTGTTTTGTTTTGGAGCACTAATTATGACCTTGGCATCGAGCACACCATCATTAGTGACATTTTTGTTTCTCACCCATGTGTGATTTTTTGTTATAACTAATGGAAGGTAGTTGTCTTGATTTTTTGGATATGTGGGTGTCCCCCCTTGTGTAATTAGGGCTCTTTTGATGTTGAGCACCTTAGGGATCAAATGGTCATATGCGGTGATGCATTCCATCTTAAGATGGAATGACAAGGTTTTCTCAAGATTGGAAATGATGGTGCGAACTTGTTTTTTTTTTGCATGGCCCATTTGCTCCTATTGGCCTTGGATTGCCATCATTGTAGGAAGGAAGTGAATGTTTCCCCCTTACCTTGTTTGAGCGTAAATAGTTCCTCTAGACTAACATCCATATGAATGTTGAATGCGTAATTTTTTATGAATGCATCTACAATCTCTTGGAATTTTTTGATGCCAGGAGAAAGTAAAGAGAACCATTCCATGGTAGGAACAGCCAAACTTTGAGGGAATAGCCACATCAAATATGTATCATCATATGCAACCTCCATGCAATGTACCTAGAATCCCCTGATATGATCTTCAAGATTACCAAGCCCATGATATTTGTCAAATTTAGGAATTTCAAACCCCTTTGGGAATGGTACCATTGCAAGGCTCCCATTGAATGGATAGGGGCACAAATTTCTTGGTGTTTTCATTATTTTCCCTGATTGGAGATCAAGCACTTGCTGCGAGAGAAACTTGATTTTTGTTGTCACGTCTTCTTGCATATCAAGAGGTGGAGTGATTGTGTTTTGAAGTGGTCAAGGTGTTTGAGTGATGGGTGGAGTGTTGGGTATGTTGGTGGGAGTTTTTTGCAATCTCTATTGTGTGATCAAGGCTTGCTGATATGCATGCATTTACCGTTGCGCCAACAATGCTTGTTGTTGGTCTTGTTGCTATTGTGCCAACAACGCTTGTTGTTGGTCTTGTTGTTGTTGCGCCAACAATGCTTTTTCTTGGTCTTGTTGCTATTATGCCAACAATGCTTATTGTTGGGATAATATTTGGGTCACTTCTTGTTGTGCTTGGTACTATTGCATGGCTTGTTGATATGCTTGTTGTTGAGCTACTTGAAGTTGTGCCTGGTATTAAGCTTGCACTTGTGCTTGTTGAGCTTGAGCTTGTTGGGGAATTTGTGCCACCTGGGTAGCCTGGGTAACCTATGCAGTTTGAGTGGCTTGAGCTACTTGCAAAACTTGGGAAGCTTGGGTGGCTTGTTGTTATTGCCACAAAGCTTGAGTTTGGGCAAATTGTTGTTCTTGTTGTGTAGCTAATTGCACTTGCACTTGTTGGGCAGCTAGTTGTGCAGCTTGTTGATTTTGAATTTGTTTAAGTGTGTTTTGATAGGTAGGTTGTTGAGCTACTTGCAATGTGATGCTCAATGAGTTTGTCATGTTTTGTTTTGGTGGTGATGGTGGTGGATTCAGAATGGTTTTTTTTGTTGTAATGAGAGGTACCATTGTATTGATGATAGAGATTTGTGTAGTGGATGATGTTATTGATATGCTTGGTCCTTGAGAGACCACATTTATGGATGGTGCAATGATTGCTTGGGTTGCTTGGATGGTTACCATCTACTGTTGTGATATCGATGGAAAGATCAGAGGATTTGGTACGATGTTTTGATTTATAATTGGGGGTTTTCTTTTATTATGTTGATTGAATGGTGGTAAAGGGGGGAGCCCTAAACCGAGAGGTGGTGTGGATGTTAATGGAAAAGGTGGAAGTGGTGGAAAAATGGGTGGTGTGTTCCCTTGAGTAAATGACAATGATGAAGGATCAAAGATTCATCCTAATCCAAATAGCCCACCTTCTCCTTGTGAAGTCATAGGGAGAGAGGTTTCTGTGTTGAGAGGATATGTTGGTGTTTAATGAAAAGATGATGATGGGTCATTGGGGTCTTGAAAGGTGAGTGGAACATATGGGTGTAGCAGATTTAATGAAACAAATTGACCCAAAATAGTATTTTTGTCCAAGTATTTTTTGTTAATAAGAGGATGTTTTTTAAGAGCATCTAATAATCAGCTCCCCTTGTTGACAATTGGTTGAGTTGGAGCAATGGATGATGCAATTTGTGGGATGGATTAAGTGATGCTTTGGAATGAAGATGGAGTGAATGAAATCAATAGCATAATCTCAAGATTTTTCTCCACAAGAGTGCTCAAATCACAGACAAAAGGGAGTTTAGCCCCTTCTTTTTCCAATTCAAGCATGTATTGGGAGGGATTGAGTCTCATCATGGTATTGACAATTCTATGAGTTTCAAGATTTTGGACCATCTCAATGATTTCATCTTGTGTCATCCCTAAGACATTATATGTGTTGTCTTCCACTTGACCTTCCTCTTGATTATTGTGTGATGATAGAGGAAGATTGGGTAGGGGATTTCTTGATCCAATAGTATTGATTTTGGAAGTGGTTTGAATCAAGTCACTCGAAGTTGATGTTCCTTTGGTGGTTTCCATGTTCTTCTTGTGTTGAGATCAAGTTTGTACCATAAAATAGGGATAAATTTTCAAGAATGTGTGAGATGAACCTCTAATTCTTTATATTGATCTAACTTTAGGCACAAAAAATAAAATCTAGGATGATTAAGGATGGATGATGTGAATGTTTGAACTCTTGAGAAATCTTGAAAGAGACTAGACTTTGGGACTTTGGACTTTTGATTTGGTTTGATTTGACCTTGACTTTGGCTTGATTGGATTTGGTTTGGATAGTGAACTCATAAAATCTAAGAGGTTGGATGTTGTCCTAGAGTAAATTTGTACACAAGATGATAATTTGACTAAGTGTGTAAAGAAGGATTCATCTAGACACACCTAACCAAACAAGATGATTTTGGTTTGATTTGATTTTGGATTTGGATGATGAAATCATAGACCCCAAGATGTTGGATGATATCAAGGGATAAACTTGTTCACAAGGATTTGATAATTTGACTAAATATGTGGAGAAGGATGCATCTACACACATCTAATCAAACAAGATGATTTGGATTTGATCTAGAGGATTTTTCCAAAAGCCTAGCATGGATGATTTTTTCAAGATTTCCAAGAGTTTTTGGTGAGATGATTTTTGGATTTGATGTTTCAGGGATGGATGAAAGTGATAAGTTTGATCCTAAATTAACCTAAAAAGACTCTTGTTTACAAGACCTCGGTGTTGAAGAACATGCAATACTTCCTATGTGAGATACTCAAACCTTTGAAAGAGACTTGGATTTTGATAATAGTAAAATAAATGAAAATTTGGATTGTTCTTTGATGCTCGTTTGTAAAATTTGAAGGTCAATCTTTCTCTAAATTCATAAAACATAGACAAACATTTCTTGCAAGCTTTTTGACTAATACCTTTGGACTTTGGTTTTTGGATTTTGATCTTTCAGGAAATCATTTGGAAGAGCACATGTGTGGGATTCAATTGTTTCTTACCTTTGCTTAATGACTTCCTTTTACCAAAAACATTCTCTTGATTAGATTTTCAAACTATATGTCTAATGTCCTAACTTGTTCTCATCCCACAAAGTGTATTATGTGGAAATCAAGGAAATCAAGGCAAAAGTTTCCTATTGTTGACCTTAGTGAGAGAAAATTGTGATGTAAATTCAAATGCTTAGAAGCCTCTAAGGATAAAATCCCTAGGGAAAGCAATAGCACTTAAATTTTGTCAAAGGTATTTTCTCCTCCTAAGGGGTTTGAAACTTGATATTCATGTTGAATGTTTGTTTTCCAATGTTTTAGATCCAAGCAAAGTGTTTTGATTCCAAAGTGATGCACAATCCTAGGATAAAATGAGACAATATTTGTTGAGTTCCCACTTGGATAAATCTAACTACGCCTACTCTTAGTAGATGATTAGATGCTTGACCACCCTGGCTCCCCTCCATGACACACAATTCTTAGGTCAGCCAAGTATCAATTCCCATGAAACTCCCATGGCATACTTCTCATCTCTACTAAGAGCCATAAAAATGTGGGATAGCTTCAAAACGACCATTTTTGCACCAACAAATAGATAAGGATTTTACCTTCTAAACCAAAGGTTCTAGTATAGGCATTTCATTCATGGGGGATCATCCATATAGAAAGAGACCATTGTTTCCCTTCTTGTCACAACAATCCTCATGATACTTGAACTTTCCCCAAGTACCCACACTTATATACTAGTTGGAAGTCACTTGGCTTTAGCGTGTTCCTGGTTGGGTCGTTCCCTGGGGTGATTACTTTTTCCCATTAGTAAGACCCTCTAAGGATAAAAAAAAGTGATAAAACACATCCGTAGTCTGATCAATCTTTGTTTAGAAACAAAGAGACAACACAAGCGATATGCTCCACTCACACTCAAACTTTGTTCAATTTTAAGAACCCAAATGAAATGTGGAGGCAATCACTTATACAACTTAATATCACAAAATTCCTTTTGATTCTCAAGATCACCGTGAGGCACAAAAGAAGCGCATATGTCTTTTAAATGATATTAGTTTGGATAAAGGATTACAAAGTGTTGATGGTGTTTTCTGCACAGCAACAACTCAGACAGAATACAAAATCCTATCTCTCTTGAAAGGTAATCTCCAATAATGAATTACTGAAAATCACCCCAAGGTCTCTCGGGTGTTAGGTCATAACAATGCGTAAAACAACTCAGATGAAATGTGAAATTGCTGGTAATCACAATCGGACCTTACTACAAGCAAGCTAGACCTTTTCCATTTACCAGATCTAACAATATGATGGTCTTGAATCCTAAATCTAACCGAATAACAAAGAAATTGCAAAAGATAGGGGTGCAGGGAAGGTAATAAAATCTAAATTATTGAACAGACAAGCAATGCAAATGACATATATTTGGAATGGACCTATCTCAAATAACCAATTCCTGTTCGACCCACAAGGCAATCTCTACAAGAACAGTGCAATCTTCTGAGGAGTATAAATTTTCAAATCATAGACTTGCATCTACAACCGAACTTAAGCACATTTGAATATATATGGTCCAGGTTGACTTCACCAGCCTACTACAATCAGATAGTTACTGGGAGTGTAGACCAAAGATAGCTACCAACATTCCAAATATGAAATCACATACACCATTTATCTAACTAAACTAATTTATTTCTAAATAATAAACCCTAGATCTTCAAGCAATGTGAAAGATAGAACAAAAGAACCATGCAAGATGAGATAACACAAAGGATTCCACCAGGAAAACCACAATGTCTCCAATTGTATTAATCATCAAATACTGCAACAATTTCAACTGTTCTGAATATGATATCTGCTTTAAGAAATTCTAAAACTCTAACTATTGCTCTTGCTAATCTCTACTATCAAAATCTTCTGAACTGTTACAATAAGGCAAAAATGCCTATTTAACAAATTTTCCCAGAACATGTCGGCCCAGCCAAACATTTTACAATAAAGATAATAACAAAACCGCCAAAACAGGTCGGCCAGGGAAACAAACTAAGGCACACATTTAATGCCATCATCCAAGTCGGCCAAGGCACAATCCCCAAGGAAATCCGGTCCAATGCATGCCCTATGATAATAGGGAAGCACAAATCTCGAGATAAACACTAACCGCTGCTTCCCTTGTCCTTTCTCCGCGCTGGTGACCCTTGGACCCTCAAGAAAACTCCTTCCAACTCAGCAACAGGTGGCAATGGCAAAACTTTGAGCCGGCATTTAATTGACTCAATCCCCTCATTGGACCGCTCAATGGTCCCCTTCCAATCCTTTCTGCTGGTTAGGTATCTATCTATCACTGCCAAATATGTAGCCGCATCATCAAGCATATGGCCAGTGACAACCTCATCAGAATCCGGGGCATAAACCTCATGCCACCATTCCTTCAATTGATCCAAACTCAGGTACTTGGGAGCTATCTTATTCCTCCCTGTCATCACTTCAAAAAATGCAATGCAACCCTCATAGATTGCAGTAAGGTCGGCATCAATGGCCTTTCTTCGTTTCTTTATCTTTTTCAGGGCTCCCTGCCTGATCTGTAATGCTTCGAACCATTCCCACGGTTCATCCAACCTGGAAGAGGGAAGAATTCCATCCCTGCCCAATTGTTCCCTGCCATGTCCCAGAATAACCTTTGTCTTCTGCAACAGAGAATCGACATCATTCATATCCTGAGAAAGGATACTTTCCATTAGCTCTTTTCTTTGGACTGCATCCTTGCCAACTGACAGGATCTCCTTAATAGCTTCATCTCCTTGTGTCCGAACACTCATCAACCAGTCCATGGCAGCTTGTGTGGAAGCCTTCATCTTCTCTATACCAGAAATTGTTTCCTTCGGCAGAAATCCGGGAGTAGAAGAGGAGGACGGATGGAGGGACTGTAGAGGTTTCATGACCTCTTCTAAGCTTTTCCTCAACCTTTCATTTTCCCTTTTCAATTCCCTCTTTGTCTGAGTCTCCTTCCTCAACCTATCCAGAATCACAGCACTCGACCCCTCGAATTCCTCAATGTCTTGTTCTAGGGAAGCTGGCCCAAGGTTGATGGTTTGGACACTGTAATCCTGGCCTATTACCTCTTCTCTTGTTTTATCTGCAGCAGGGGTGGCGATGTGTACTACACGGTTATGCACCTCATCCCTTTCCACCCGGGAAATTATCCTAGCTGCCTTCTTCTTTTTCCCCTTTCCAATCTGAGATAACATTGCATCCCAGTCGAGAGGAGTGTCCTCTACTATCACCTGTTTCTTCCTTGCTATTTCTTTTTCTAACCAGTCCGGGGCTACAGGGTCCGTCCGGATTCCTTCTGTGTCAGTTTTCCCCGGGTCTTCTGTGGCTTTCTCCTCTTCTGTTACTGCCACCTCGACTTCTCCTTCTTCTGTTGCCTTGTCATCATCCTTCTCTGGGGGGTGTTCAGCTTGGTCCATCTCCTCAAATCGCAACTCAGGAAGCACCGGCGATGGAGTTCCAGCGGGGATGCTCTTCTCTGGTTCTGGAGATCCGCGGCCCTTCTCACTCTCCGGAGAGTCCTCGTATTGCACCAAGGGAGAAGTGTGCCCTTCTTCTGTCTCTACCTCGAGCCCGGCAGCCTCACTGAATAATGCCCCTTCCTCAAACGGCTCTGCTTCTCCGCTGATTTCCTGCTCATCCGGATTTACCGGTTCTGTTACACCCTGCGGAGGAGAGACAGGCCTGTCCTGTTCAGTGGCTGGCGATATTGGAGAAGAAACCTTTGGCTGTGCAGCATCCTTTGGGGACGGAGTTCTGGATCTTCTGGTGTATACTTTGGTCTTCTCCCCTCCGGAACTTTCTACATCCACAACCGGAGGCTCATCCTCCGAAGTCGTTTGGCCTTTCTTTTTCGCCACCCTTGTAGTTCTGGCCTTCTTGGGCGGTGGAGGAACATCCTCCTCCTCAGCTTTCTCTACCTCCTCCTCGTCCGAAGACCTGCTGATAGTCAGGGTCTTCCACCTGCGTTTGCCGATCGGTTTCCTTTTCGCTGCAGGTTGAGTCCCCTTAGGGCTTCTGACCTTGATTTTGAAAGGAGAGGCTTTGGCTGTTTTCCCTTTGGGGTCCTCTTCCCCGGATTCCTCTGAAGTGGACATGGGGTTGAGATTCCCCATCAGGTCGAAAGTGAGGGGAACATCGGCATTTTCCAACACCCAGACCTCATGTTTGATCCAAGCAAAGGTATATTTTAGCACCGGAGCCATTAAGTCCTCCAACTCTGTCACCTCAGGCTCATTCCAGTCAATATCCGCTACTGACCTATCCTTGATGGGCTCATAGACATGGTCTTGGACCAATTTTCCATCATCCTCCAGCTGATCCAGAATCAGCTTCACATTGTACTGCCTAATTGCCCCCACCGGCAGCCGGGAATACCTTTTCCTTCGTGCATCAAGGTCATCCTTGATGTTGACCCAGTAGTCCTCCAAGTCCTCCTTGTGCCTGTATTCCCGGGTAGCCCTTTTCTGTGCCCCTCCGGTGATGTCAAAATTCATTCTCTTTGAATGGAAAGAGAATCCATAGGCTGCCAATTCCTCACCTGCAGTATGAGCTGATTGAATGGAAGGACACATCACATCCACGCCAATCCCAAGAGGGAAGTCACCTCCAAAACCAGTTTTATGTTTCTCCTTCTTGACCACCGTATCGAACTCACAAATTTGTCTTACGACCTCCAGTAGCACTATGTGGTCAGTGGGATACCTGGGCAATCTGTAGGGAGCAACGGGGCATCCATCAATCCGGAGATAAGTGAAAGTGGGGAACTGGATGAACCAGGCCCCATAATTCCTAATCAACCCCCTAGCCCCATCGGACAATCTGATGTGCTCCGCATTCTGAAGGGTCCGGGTAATGTGCATAGTGAAGGCATCGTTGGCCCTCCTATAATCTCCGTGTCCGAGGTGCAATTCCGGATAGACCTCATAGATAATGTCCTGTCCAATAGCTCCTGCCGGAGTCAGTCCCTTATAGGGATAAGAGATGGCCAGTATATATATAACAAAGGAGGACATGGTGAACTTCTTTCCTTCCAAAACATTCCTCAGTTGCCTATCTATTTCCGCACTGATAAGTCCTGCCCAGTGGTAATTCGTTCCTTGGCCTATCTTGGTGATCACATGGACCATCCAACTTTCCAATACCCCGGCAGTTTTGAGTCCGGCCACCCTGCTCAACAGTGTGATAGCATCATAAATATCTGGCCTGAACTTCACCCTGTGCAACTGTTTGGGCAATTTAGAGTGGTGAGACTTGGGCTTCTCAAGCCATGAGTTGATAAGCTGTTGAGCCTTAACTGGCTCGTTCTCATAATACATGCGAGCAGTGTCAATGTTTAGGGCGCAAACCGAGGGGAGATCCGGCATGCTGAAAGCTCGGGCAATGGAGGCTGGACTAAAATTTGCCAACACCCGCCCCTCAGTACTAACTACCATCTGTGTGTCAAAGGCGTACTGCCTAGCACACTCCAAAATCAGCTCGTAACACTGGACTGCTGGAGGGAACCCTGCCACGTGTACCAACCCTGAGTTCATCATCCCTTGCCTCAATGCCGATTGGTCCTTCTCAGCTGTTCTCTGTTTGAATTCTTCATAACGCCAGGCACCAACGTTGGTATCAGACACATCTGCCCACACGGAAGATATCTTACTCTCTGGGACCTGACTCCTCATGTCTAATCTCAATTTTTCTGTCTCGGAAACTGCAGATGCCCCCGCACCACCTTTGGACTTCCCAGCAGCAGCTTTGCTTGATTCAGCCTGCACATCCAAGAACTATTATTAGAATCTAATTATTAAGCTCATATTCATCCAAAAGGTTAGCATACATCATACAAATCCATTAAAACCAAATGCCAATTGCCAATTTTCCGAGATCCGGAGAAATCAAATAATCCGGGAAAATCGTATAATCCGGGAAAATACATTCGGGGCGGAATTCCGGAGAAATCCGACCCAGACGGACTCCTGCCACCAAAGCACTATTAGCCATGTAAATCATTAATATGCTCGAAATCAAAGGAAAATCATCAATTTTACTCTTTGGCAATCAAGAAATAGGCATCAACAATCACTCCACCAATTCCCTCATCGAAATATACAAAAGAATGCAATCAGACAGGAAATCCGGAAAAATCCGAATGGGACGGACTTTCGCGGACAGCATCAAATGCACCGGAAATTAACTCTGTCCGCGGAATAAAAGGAAACCGGGAAAATCCGGGAGACCAGAAATTCCGCGACAGCCTCGGAAACCCGAAAAATGGCAAAACGTGCACCAACACAGGAGCGACCACAAGATCTTCAATATCAAAGCTCGAATGAACCCAAAACCGACGACAATTACCAGACTCGAATATGCAAAGAGTGTCCAACACTCAGAAGCACTCAAAGGAAGGATCCCATACTTAAAATGACGATGCCCTAAATCGAACAATCACATATCCGCCATTAGAACCAGAGCAAGCTTTTAGGGTTAAAATATCAGTTCGGGATTTACCTAAAAAGCCCTCTAATCCTCACAGGACGGGGAAGCCAACATAAAACGAGGCGAAAGTCATTCAAACACAAGATCAAATCATCGCACTAGCCGAGACACCCAGAAAACCCTAAATTCGCATGGCAACACATCCCGCACCCAAAACAATTAAGCAACACGACCCAGAATTCCGTCTAAAGTGTAAATATGCAATCAAGCGGATAAACGGAACTCATAGGGCACGAGAGATGGGCTTCAAATAAAAAAAACGGATCAAACCGACTGAATAAATACGACACCCAAAGCCAAAATATGAGCCGACCCCAAAATTTAACAACGCCCAGTACAAGAAAATCTGAAATCACCATGCAAACAAACGGAAGGGCGACGAATACATACCATGGATCAAGACGAGCAGAAATCGAGCTTGGAAAATCAATCCACGTGACAACACGTCCAGGCAACGAGATACTCAAGCAATCCACGCGCAAACAATCCAAGACCAAACCCCAAAGCTCAAACGAAAGTTCCGAATCGCCAGAGCAGAAAACAAGGAAGCAGTCGAAGTTAGAATGAATCAGAAAACGCCCTAAATTCGCCCTTATACCCGTCTGAACCAAGATACCTCAGCCATTAATGCGCGAAAAGACGTTTCTGACAAGTCCGGAAACCCGTGCCCCAAGTGGAATTTCGGAAAATCCCAGAATCGCGGAACCGGATTCCGCGGAAATGAGGAACCGGGGAAATCAGGAAGATCGGGATTTTGACGGAATCCGGGAAAATCCGACCGGACGGAAAATCCCGAAGTCGAGGAGAAAACCCGGAATCGGAGAATTCGGCAAGAGGCGGACAAGAAACCAGGGCGAAATCCGCCGAGAAATCCGGATCCAGGTGAAAACCCGGATTGGCCAAAACTCAATTTTGATCAATTGCAATCTTAGGGCAAGGGCAAAGCCAGCAAGACCAACAAGTCAAGACCCTAAAATGATAAATCCAATAAAATCAAAGGTCAAAGACACCAAAAGGAGAGGGTCCCCACTCCCAGTGGGGCGTGTGTGCAAAAACTGCACAACAAATGGCGACTCCGCTGGGGAAATGCTCCTGAGCATTTCGATGACAAACTGAAATCCAGAACCCAGAACTCTGGTTTCGTCGCAAGTACCTAGCCGCCACCCTAAGTTAAAACAAAGAAATTCCCAGACATTCAGACATTCCTATACCAGGGTCCAAGTGTGTGCAGGTGCATATATTACCCACCTTCAGTTGCAAAGAACCAGACTTGGTATGAACAGGCTACGTAAGGATTCTGACCCTAAAAGTAACCTGGATAGAGCCTCGCTGCCAGTCAGGCGTTCATAGCCCCGACGAGGTTATCGCTGTGATCCTCCTGAACATAGCTCTACTGCCAGCCAGGCGTCTATAGCCCCGGTAGAGATATTCAGATCCCCCTGATGAGTTGAATTCGAACCTCAAGATTTTCAATATCCATTTCTTTTCTTTTGCTTCTTCTCTCTTCTTTTTTTTTTATACGAATATTTCTTTTTACTCAACTTATTCAACCTGTGAACAGTGAAGTTCACACTCAGGGCTGAGAACCACAGTGGCACTAGAGCAGAAAAAGATTTTTCACCTGTCCAGACCTTGTAAGGACCTTTTACGACTTCAGGTATATTTAAAGATTAAAGGTATAAGACCCCAATACATTCCTGTGCAGAGTGACCAGAAAATCTTCGCCTTACCACAAGGACAAGTGGCATAGGCAACGGAATTCATACCATAACATTCTGGAAAAAAGATTAAAGTTTGTAAAGGGAAATATCAGAAACATTAGACCTGTTTTGCCACCATTATCATACAGATACACCCACAATCCCACAAGGAGATAAGACCAAAAGCAAGAGCAACGCAAAGCAAAACAAACAAACCAAAGCAGACCTACTCTAACCAAACAAAACCAGCAAAACGAAAGGGAAACCTACCCTAACCAAAACAAACAAACAAGCAAAGAAAGCAACTTAACTAACTATTTACAGGGGAAAGAGCTGAGAACAGCTCAAGACTGGAAATAATGTTTAAGATACTGCCCATTAACAGGCAGTGGCATGTCCTCTCTCGTGAGAGTCCTCAGACGGAAGGCATTATCTCCCAGAATTTCAGCAATTTGGTAAGGACCAAGCCATAATCTATCAAACTTACCATGGCTACCCTTCTGATCATGCGGCTTATCCCAATACAGAACAAGGTCAGAAATCCTAAAGGCTTTGACCTTAGCTCTCCTGTCAAACCATCGCTTGACTACCCCCTGATGTTTGGCGAATCTTTCAAGGGCATTATCCCGTTTTTCCTCAAGATGCAGCAATTCAGCTAATCTCGCTTCCCTTCTATCACCCTCATCATAAAACTGGTTGATAAACTGCAGGGTTGGGATTTTAAGCTGGATAGGGAAGACTGGTTCCAGACCGTACACTAAATGATAGGGAGAGGTACCAATGGAGGATTTAACCCGAGTACGATCTGCCCAAAGAGCAAACCGGAGCTGGGTGTGCCAGTCTTTTGGGTTTCTATCTAACAGTTTTCGGATGACAGTCAACAGGTTCTTGTTAGAGGATTCAGCTAGACCATTCCCCTGAGGATAATAATTGGATGCAAATTTGACAACAATGCCATGATCAAAAGCCCAGTTTGAAAATTTCAAAGATGCAAAGGCAGGACCATTATCACACACAACAGCGAAAGGACATCCAAACCGATTGAGAATGGCAGATTCTAAGAAATCGATTACTACTTCTGATGTACACTGCCTACAAGCAAATGCTTCAGTCCACCTTGTAAAATAATCAGTAATGGTGAGAATATACCTGTGTCCAGCAGAAGATGGTGGATTGATGGGGCCGATGAAATCCATACCCCATTGAGCAAAAGGTTTTACCTCAATAACAGACTGGAGCGGGAGCGCTGCACACCTTTCCCGTGTCGCTGCAGCTTGACAAGTGTGACAGGTCCGAACATGATGATGAACATCCTTGAATAGTGTAGGCCAGTAGTATCCCGCCCGTAAAATCTGGTTCGTAGTAGCAATAGCAGAACCGTGACCGGTGCCATATTTCTCATGAAACTCACTTATTACTCTTTCTGCTTCCTGTTTTCCAAGGCATCTTAAGTAAATACCTTCGTGATTTTTCTTGTATAGGACGGCTCCTTTCAGCATGAAACCATCACTTTTCAGTCTTAAGGCCCGCCTCTGTACTGCATTTAAACGATCAGGAGCTCGCTGATTCAGCAAATAATAAACTATATCGTCATACCAGCCATCCGGTGAAACTGCTCCAACGTCATAATTACAGACGGACAATTCAGGACCTATCTCTGCCATGGTCTGGGTGAGTCCCTGTCCCCTTACCAGCCTCATGGGCTGGATCTCAATGTCATACTCCTGTAGCATGGTTACCCATTTAGCTCTGCGCTCCCCTAACTTGTTCTGCATCAGCAATAACTTAACTGCAGAATCAGGAACAATTGCAAACACCTTGTTTCTAAGGATATAGTGCCTAAATTTCTTTACTGCTCGAACAAGGGCATATGCCTGCTTCTCCACACATGGGTATTTCAACTCAGCATCCTTCAATGGTGCACTCATGAAAGCAATGGGATGCTCATTCCCCTCATCAGACTTTTGTGTCAGCATCCCAGCACATGAGTGGTCTGAAGCAAAGGAATAAATATAGAACGGTTTACCATAGTCTGGACTCACCAATACTGGAGCGTCAGCAATGGCTCTCTTAATCTCTGCAAAGGACTGCTTTGCTTCTGTGGTCCACTCGATCTTGGCGTCTTGTTTTAACATGGCATTTAGTGGCTTGACAATTTCAGCAAATCCCGTGATGAATTTCCTGACAAAATTAATCTTACCAAAGAAAGACTTCATCTCTTTCTTGCTGGCAGGCGGCTGAATTCTTAGGATGGCTTCCACCCTCTCCGGATCTATAGCAATGCCCTTTTCTGATATCACATGGCCCAGCAGTTTGCCTTCTGTAACTCCGAAGATACACTTCTTGGGATTCAAAGAGATGCCGAATTCCCTGCACTTCTGGAACACCTTACGCAGATCTGAGATATGATCCCCTCTGTTTTTGGAGAAAACAGTCAGATCATCCATGTAAATGATAATGCACTTTCCTATGATGTCCTTGAAAGCGATATCCATAGCTCGTTGAAACGTGGCTCCTGCATTGATAAGCCCGAATGGCATCCTCCTGTAGGCGAAAGTTCCCCACTTGGTTGTAAAGGCAGTCTTGTGCCTGTCCTCATACTGGACCATCACCTGATTATATCCTGAATAGCCGTCCAGGAAGGACATCATCTGCGATCCATTAACCACTTGCAACACTTCATCCAACGAGGGAACCGGATAATTATCTTTTTCAGATGACCTGTTCAGATTTCTGAAGTCAACACAGAGTCTAATTTCACCGTTCTTTTTTCTAACTGGCACCAGGTTTTCCACCCAAGTAGAATGCCTGACAGGAAATATAATTCTAGCGGAGAGCAGTTTCTGAACTTCCTTCTGGATGAGGGGCTCCAACAGCGCATTAATAGGTCTCTGCCTCTGTCTAAAAGGCTTAGCCCCTGGCTTGAGAGGTATAGTGTGAGTTATGATGGATGTATCGTAAGTCTTCAAGTCTTCATAACCCCAGGCCACTATGTCTGGAAAATCGTATAAGGCCCTAATTATTTCCTGTCTTTCTTCAGGTGTACAAACCTTACCAATGAAAACATTCTTCACATCTTCTCCAGTGCCTACATTGTGAGTGTCACACTGCCCACTGATAGACTCTTTCTTAGATTCCTGTTCCTGATCTCTGATTTTGTCCATATCGAAAATCCTCTCCAGCTGCACCATTCCTCTTGGAATAGTATTGGACTTCAAGTTTAGCACACCTTCCAGATCCAATTCTGCTTCCTGAGGTTCTGTTTCGTCAATGATCTGTGAAGCAAAAACATCCGTGTTCGTGATAAAGTCAAGGATATGCTTATCATCCTCAAACACCTGAAAATTAGTCACATTGTCAGGGACTGACGGGACAGGAGTTAATTCAACAGTAAACTTCTTCAATCCTGACAAAGACAGGGGCTGCAAAGTACTGGCCGCTTGAGCTAGAGAATCAGCAGTTTGATTCTTCTTCCTTGGGATCAATTGGATATTAAAAGCGTCGAACCCCTCAATGAGGTCCCACACTCTATGCCTATAGTTGGTCATTCTCCTGTCGTGGCAGGCATACTGCTTTCTTACTTGTTTGACCACTAATTCTGAGTCACCAAAAACTTGTAGGACCTTGACCTTTTTCTTGAGTGCCATAAGGAGTCCGAGAATTAAAGCTTCATATTCAGCCACATTATTTGTACAATGAAATTGGAGTCTATGAGCTGCGAAGAAACTCTTACCTCTGGGACTTATCAATTCAAATCCAGCTCCAGCCCCTTGCTTAGACTTAGATCCATCAAACTTGAGAGTCCAGTACTCCGCAGCGGTGGTCTTCTTCATTTTGTCTTTTGGTTTATCAGTAATAGAGGTTTTCACAACCACAACAGGTTTCTGATTCTCAGACTTTGCCTCCAGATTCTGTTCATCTGTACCAACTTCCTGAGATGGATTTATGCTTTTGTACACTTCTTTCACTGCTGTCTGACACAAGCAACACTCCAATTCTGAGTGAGAAGCTCCTTAAAACTTGTCCTCCTTCCCAAGTGAGTTTGATTTTCTACGCATTGCTTAATGAAATCCTGGAAGTTGTCCAGTAAGCTGATCTGTCTATCCTCAGATTCTTCTTCTTCCTCAACTGATTCTGTTAGGACTTCAACAAGACTGGACCCTGTTTCAGCGTCCACTGGCATCGCATGCAACATCAGCACCTCTTCTACATCTAATTCTTCATATGGGGCGGTCAGCAAGTAGTTTCCCATTCCAGCTTCTGATATGAGAACCTCGGTAGAAGTCTTTTGGTATTCTGTTATCATGTACTTCATTCTAGGCTCCCTCTCAATCCTTATCTGATTGGGCACTCCCTTCCAGGGAAGCCACATGTGAGAGTGGTCGGTGGACACATATCCATTCAGGGCCTTGGTGAAATCTCTTCCTAGGATCAAACCATATGCATCAGGAATATCAGCCACCTGAATGTTAATAACCTGTTGAATTCTCGGATCAGAAGCTATCTGCATCTGGATCATGTTGAGTTCTCCTACCACACTCACCTCAGTTCTATCCAACTGAGTGACCTTCTTCTGGGAATCGGCAGGTGTGATTCCTAGAGCCCTACAAACTCCTAGAGGCATCACGTTGGTGGAAGCACCAGAATCTAACAAGCAATTGTGAAGGTTCTTACCAAAGATTCGGACTGAGATCAGAAAGGGTGGAGTTTCTGTCTTTCCTTGAAACAAGGTGGGTTGAGTATCCACCTGGGCTACTTGAGTCCTATCCTTTTCTTTTCCCTTATCTCCAGGTGGTGGGTTGATCCGATTTTGGGTCTGATTTTGTGTGTTTATAGACTGAAAACTGGAAGTCTGGCCGACATATCCACTAGAAGACTTATCCAATAACTTCAAATTTGCATCATAGGTACCTAAGACAGCCTTCCTAATTGCAGGAAATCTTAATAACTCAAATGCAGAAAGATTTACCTTTAATTTCTTGAATTCCTCTGCAACGTATGAAGCCATCTGCTCCTCACTCATATCAGTAAAGACTTCCTTAGGTGGTTCCTCCAACTTGTCCTTGCCGGCTTGAACAATCTTTTCCTTTTGTGGTTCAGCCTGAGCTTGTCTGTCTTTCGAAAGGTACTGCTTGGAGACATGTGGATAAGATGGATTGTTGCTGGCATTAGGATCCGGAGGGGTACTGAAGTTGTTGGGAGGAATGGAGGTGGTGAACGGTCCTCCAGGCTGTGGGCGTCTATGAGGCATATCCCTCAGTCCCTGTCTCTGAAACATCTGTACTTCTTCAATATGAACTTCCTCCTGATCGAGGGGGCCATTATCATTTATTTCTTCGTTAAATAGCCGAGCAACCTCATCTCCATTACAAATCTGGTCTGTTTCATCCTCATGGGAATCGGGTTCCTCTGGTACATTTTCTTGGATGGCTGGAAAAGGAGCATGATTCAATACCAACACAGGAGAATCATAGGAGTTAGAGGGAACAATCTCTTGTGTATTCACATTGTTTTCCACCTCATACTGAAAGATAGAAGCAGCAGTTTGAAATTCTGGACATTCCAATTCTGAATGCTGGCTTGTCTTATGGAGTCTACACCACCCAGACAAGGCCGCTTCTGCCAGGTATACTCCAGTAGGAGGCTTATCTTGACTGACTGGTTGGTTTGCAGACTGATTAACAACCTGATTAGCTGGCTGATCCAGCGGGG
>VDFB02000017.1:559654335-559700751 GCA_007258455.2 Sequoia sempervirens
CACCATTGATAGCATTCATCTTCTCTTTGATGAAGATGCTCCTTCTTCAGTTGTTGTGAGGGAACACCATGACCCTCTTGTTCATTCTCTACATGATTATTCTTCACAGATTGGCATGAGTGTAGATTCTTTTGGACAACATTTGGAGGAGGTTTCTTTGTCTTTAGAGGGGATATCTTTTTCTTTGGATTATGTTCTACATCAGTCTCTACTAGATGTTGGATTGTCCTCTTTAGTTGTGTGGCCTAGAATGCCTGTTTGGAGTGTGGCAGCTTTCGGCATCGACATGGACACACTTGAGCATGCTTGAGAGACATCTCACATCATCCATATTCTTGACATCCATGGTTTTATTTCTTGCTAAGGGGAGGAATGTTGTTTGGAGAGATTGGATCATCTTCAGCATTTAATGTCGAGCTTCTACCATCATTGCAGAAGACTCAACATTGAGGGGGGGCTACCTTGTCTCTCTTCTACTTCTCTCTTATGGGGGGGTCTTTTTCCTCACTTGGGGTTTTTACCTTCTCATTAATCATTGAGATAATTTCTTTTTTTTATTTCATCTCTCTTTTGGAGAGGAGTTTTGTCCCACTGGGTTTTCTCCTTTTCTCCGTTTGTGAGAGATTGCATTGATTGCATTGCATATGTACATGGGTACCTAAAATGGCCTAGTATCTGGGACCCATCTTTTCATCTTTATGTCATTTGCATAATAATCTGCTACTCCCTAAGTTGCACTTAAGGGGGTGTTGGTGTAAATAAATTCTTGTACCTAGTTAGTTCATTACTAGGGGACTTATTTACATCTTAGTTAAGTTTACTTAGGTCATAGGAAGGAATCTTTCTAGAAGATGTTAGTTGTCATTATTTGTTATCTTATCCTTTGACAACTACTACATGTGAACCTAGGTAAGTGTGATTATTTGTCTCATATCATATGATTAAGACACTTGTCATAATCCTATGACATCTTGCATCTCACCTTGGCTATATAACCAAGGGAACTCTCTCAATGTAAATCAATAATCATATCATTGACATTGAATACAATCTATTCTTTTCATATTCTCTCTCTCTCTCTCTCTCTCTTTGTGCTTTACATTTGGTCCATAGATCTTGGCATCCATATCCCATTCTAACATCTTGTTTCATTGTGTTGTGCTAGGAGAGTGCCAAGAGCTTCTGTTGTTGCTAATATGTATAAGATCAAGGGTTTTCTTGGAATAGGTGGCATGAGGACTGGAAGTGTGAGTAAGTAATCCTTGATCTTGTTGAAGGCCTAATTACACTTCTCATCCCATTTGTATGATACCCCCATGTGGAGTAGATGAGAATACGAGATAGCCTTGTTTGCTAGTTGTGCTATGAATCAGTGGATGGATTGGAGTCTTCCTTGTAGGCCTCTTAGCTGCTTTAATGTTTTCAGTGCCTCCATTTCGAGAATTTCCTTTATCTTGGTTGGATCTACCTCGATTCCTCTCATGGATACAATGTACCCTAGGAGCTTGCCTAATTTTACCCCAAAGACACACTTTTTTGGATTTAGTCGAACCTTGTACTTTTCTAGTATGTTGAAGATGGAGCTCAATGCCACTATGTGATCTCGATGTTTCTTCGACTTGGAAAATATTTCATCCATGTAATCCTCCATAGTCTTGTGAATCGTATCATGAAATATTAGTGTCAAGGCCCTTTGATAGGTTTCTCCTACATTCTTCAACCCAAACGACATCATATTCTAGCAATATGTTCCCCACAGACAAGTGAAAGTCGTCTTGTGTTGGTCCCCCTTTGCTATCATGATCTGGTTGTATCCTGAGAATCTGTCCATAAAAGATTAGATCTCATGTTATGATGTCATATCCATGATCATGTCAATGTTTGGTAGTGGAAATTCATCCTTGGGACATGCTTTGTTCAAGTCTCTGAAATCTGTGTAGATGTAGATTCCCCCAATGGGCTTTGAAATAGGTACAAGATTAGAAACCCATTTCGAATAATCAATCAACCATATGAATCTTGCATCTAGGAGATTTTTTAATTCCATTTTTACCAACAATGCTATCTGGGGATGCATTTTCCTTAGTTTTTGTCTTAATGGCTTTGCTTCAAGATACATGGCTAGATGGTGGACTGGATCCTCTGGATCAAGTCCAAGCATGTCAGCATAGATCCATGCAAAGTTGAACTTTCTCTCTTAGGAACGTAGCTAGGAGTTCATGTTCTTCTATTAAAAGAGACTCTACATATAATGTTATGTGTGGCATTTCTTCCATTCCCAAGTAGACTGGATTGCATGTTTCTGCCATAACTACTGACTTCTCCTGATGAATGGCACTGAGAGGAATATTGAATCCTTCATCCTCTAGTGCCTCAGAGAGGTTTTCACCATTGGATGTGTCTTTTATTTTTACTATTTTTGAGTTAGAGAGTGCCACAATGTGGTTTTCACTCAAATACCTATAGATTATTCTTAGATTTTCACATTTGTGACTGAAGGATTCAATCATTTCCTTGTAATAGGCATGTTTGTCTAGTATGATGTCAAACCTAGCTTTGTGATCTCCACATGGTACAGTATCATGTAATCCCATGAATTCCAAGAGTGCCTCATCATTTTTGAATGTATCCAAAATTGGTAGTCCTCGTTGGTCATAATCGATGAGTTGGGGATAAACTAAGTTTATCTCATGGGTTTGGTTGTTTGACTCAAAAGATAGGGTACTAATAATGAGAAGAGAGGAATCATTGAATAGCATAAGTAAGTTGGTTATAGGCTCTTCCTCATCACTACTACTACACACATCAATTATCTTGAAGGTAAAGTTATCTATGACTCGACTTGTGGATACGGGTAATCGAAGAGTAGTTGTTGATAGTTGAGGGGGGATTTTGACTATTTTAACCAAGGGACTTCTACCATGTATGGTTACCTTTGGAGGGGTACATCCAAGGCTAAGATTTCTCATATGCCTTGCAAGAATGAGTGGTACTAGAAGACCATTGTCATTTTTTCCAAGTCTCTTGTTTCTATCATAGGCCATGCCAAGCATCATTTGTAGTTATTTGTTGCTCTCATCTATTGGAAGATCAGGAACGGGCCTTTTATCTTGGTATAGCAAGCTTGATATGTCTCTTTCATCTACCACTTCTCAACTTAGGTCTCCCCAACTTCTAAATTTGGAGGAGTCTACTCTGTAGGTTTGGGATGATGTTTCAGCTAGTTGGGATTTCCTGTGAGACCTAGGAGATTGAGGTAACTCTCCAAAAAAAACTCTTCATTTTATAATCCCCACACCCATTATCTTGGATAATGACCTTGATTTCAAAGATATCATAGATGGAGGGAGTCTTTGTCTCAGAAGTGGAGGCCAAAGTAGCTAGATCTACATATGGGGTTGAAGGGACTTCATCATTCTTTGGGACTTGGGGGATTTTTTAGTACTTTTCTTCCAAACTATTACAATAAGAAAAGGGCTTGAGATCCCCATGAATGGTGACCTCTTGGTTTTGGTATGGGAATTTGACGCATTGATGAAAATTAGATGCAACAACTTGCATCCCATGGATCTATGGATGCCCTAAGAGGATGTTATAAGGAAAATCAAGGTCCAAGACCTAACAAGTGGTTTCCATAATGGTTGGCCCTACTTTAATAGGGAGTTGGATAGTACCCTGAGACACTCTTTCCTGATCATCATAAGCTATGATTGTGATGCCCTTGCCTTTTTCAATGGATTCCTCAGAGAATCCCAAATTCTTTATTAGTTTGAGAGAACAAATATTTAGACCTACACCCCCATCCACCAAGACCCTTTTGAATTTGTTTTTTGAACCAAGAATTCAAGGTGGAGTGCGCGATTATGAGATGGTTGGTCAAGAAATTCCTAATTAGAGAACGTGAGGAGATTTGGTTTGGTGATGTGTCTGACCATAGCCTGGAACTAGTCAATGTCAAGATTGGCGGAGATGGTAGATGAAGCCAATGCTTCCTCAAGGATTTTTCTATGGGCAGATGATATCTTAAGTAACTCCATGATGGAGATTTGAGCAGGGGTTCTTTTTAGCTGGTCCAAAACACTGTAACCACTGGGAATGGATTTTGGATATGAGATGGATTCTCTAGGTGGTTGTGATGATCTAGCAATGGTGACTTTTTCACCGCATGTGGTGACTCCACAATCAACTTTGGCTCCCTTGATGTTTATAACAGTGATCCATTTATCTAGGGATGCAACAACATGGTCATACACATGGTTTACATTGACATACTTTTTCTTTCCATTTTTGTTCCCTTTGTTATGATCTGGCATCAGATTTGTGTATATTTTTAGGTCTTGATTTCCAACTGGTTGTTCAACATTTATGATCTTATCATTGATGAGGTCTTGTATCATATTTTTCAACCTAATACAATTGGCCATTGTGTTCCCCTTGATCTTATGAAAATCACAAAGGTAGTTTTCATTGTACCATGGTGGTTTCACTTGGGGTTCTTGATAATTTCATATGTGGGTATTTTGTTGAGATTCTCATTTACCAACTTCTTCATGATCAATTTGATTGAATCCCCAAGGGTTGTGTACTTTCACTTGGGGGGATATTTGTTTCGTAGGGGTGGTCCCCTTTGATTATTCAAATTGTTGACTTGATTGTTGGGTGGTTTTTGTGATACCACATTGGTTTTCATGTTGTTTCGATTGTTGTTTTGTGGTTGCTGGTATGATTGGGTGTTTTGTTTTGGAGCACTAATTATGACCTTGGCATCGAGCACACCATCATTAGTGACATTTTTGTTTCTCACCCATGTGTGATTTTTTGTTATAACTAATGGAAGGTAGTTGTCTTGATTTTTTGGATATGTGGGTGTCCCCCCTTGTGTAATTAGGGCTCTTTTGATGTTGAGCACCTTAGGGATCAAATGGTCATATGCGGTGATGCATTCCATCTTAAGATGGAATGACAAGGTTTTCTCAAGATTGGAAATGATGGTGCGAACTTGTTTTTTTTTTGCATGGCCCATTTGCTCCTATTGGCCTTGGATTGCCATCATTGTAGGAAGGAAGTGAATGTTTCCCCCTTACCTTGTTTGAGCGTAAATAGTTCCTCTAGACTAACATCCATATGAATGTTGAATGCGTAATTTTTTATGAATGCATCTACAATCTCTTGGAATTTTTTGATGCCAGGAGAAAGTAAAGAGAACCATTCCATGGTAGGAACAGCCAAACTTTGAGGGAATAGCCACATCAAATATGTATCATCATATGCAACCTCCATGCAATGTACCTAGAATCCCCTGATATGATCTTCAAGATTACCAAGCCCATGATATTTGTCAAATTTAGGAATTTCAAACCCCTTTGGGAATGGTACCATTGCAAGGCTCCCATTGAATGGATAGGGGCACAAATTTCTTGGTGTTTTCATTATTTTCCCTGATTGGAGATCAAGCACTTGCTGCGAGAGAAACTTGATTTTTGTTGTCACGTCTTCTTGCATATCAAGAGGTGGAGTGATTGTGTTTTGAAGTGGTCAAGGTGTTTGAGTGATGGGTGGAGTGTTGGGTATGTTGGTGGGAGTTTTTTGCAATCTCTATTGTGTGATCAAGGCTTGCTGATATGCATGCATTTACCGTTGCGCCAACAATGCTTGTTGTTGGTCTTGTTGCTATTGTGCCAACAACGCTTGTTGTTGGTCTTGTTGTTGTTGCGCCAACAATGCTTTTTCTTGGTCTTGTTGCTATTATGCCAACAATGCTTATTGTTGGGATAATATTTGGGTCACTTCTTGTTGTGCTTGGTACTATTGCATGGCTTGTTGATATGCTTGTTGTTGAGCTACTTGAAGTTGTGCCTGGTATTAAGCTTGCACTTGTGCTTGTTGAGCTTGAGCTTGTTGGGGAATTTGTGCCACCTGGGTAGCCTGGGTAACCTATGCAGTTTGAGTGGCTTGAGCTACTTGCAAAACTTGGGAAGCTTGGGTGGCTTGTTGTTATTGCCACAAAGCTTGAGTTTGGGCAAATTGTTGTTCTTGTTGTGTAGCTAATTGCACTTGCACTTGTTGGGCAGCTAGTTGTGCAGCTTGTTGATTTTGAATTTGTTTAAGTGTGTTTTGATAGGTAGGTTGTTGAGCTACTTGCAATGTGATGCTCAATGAGTTTGTCATGTTTTGTTTTGGTGGTGATGGTGGTGGATTCAGAATGGTTTTTTTTGTTGTAATGAGAGGTACCATTGTATTGATGATAGAGATTTGTGTAGTGGATGATGTTATTGATATGCTTGGTCCTTGAGAGACCACATTTATGGATGGTGCAATGATTGCTTGGGTTGCTTGGATGGTTACCATCTACTGTTGTGATATCGATGGAAAGATCAGAGGATTTGGTACGATGTTTTGATTTATAATTGGGGGTTTTCTTTTATTATGTTGATTGAATGGTGGTAAAGGGGGGAGCCCTAAACCGAGAGGTGGTGTGGATGTTAATGGAAAAGGTGGAAGTGGTGGAAAAATGGGTGGTGTGTTCCCTTGAGTAAATGACAATGATGAAGGATCAAAGATTCATCCTAATCCAAATAGCCCACCTTCTCCTTGTGAAGTCATAGGGAGAGAGGTTTCTGTGTTGAGAGGATATGTTGGTGTTTAATGAAAAGATGATGATGGGTCATTGGGGTCTTGAAAGGTGAGTGGAACATATGGGTGTAGCAGATTTAATGAAACAAATTGACCCAAAATAGTATTTTTGTCCAAGTATTTTTTGTTAATAAGAGGATGTTTTTTAAGAGCATCTAATAATCAGCTCCCCTTGTTGACAATTGGTTGAGTTGGAGCAATGGATGATGCAATTTGTGGGATGGATTAAGTGATGCTTTGGAATGAAGATGGAGTGAATGAAATCAATAGCATAATCTCAAGATTTTTCTCCACAAGAGTGCTCAAATCACAGACAAAAGGGAGTTTAGCCCCTTCTTTTTCCAATTCAAGCATGTATTGGGAGGGATTGAGTCTCATCATGGTATTGACAATTCTATGAGTTTCAAGATTTTGGACCATCTCAATGATTTCATCTTGTGTCATCCCTAAGACATTATATGTGTTGTCTTCCACTTGACCTTCCTCTTGATTATTGTGTGATGATAGAGGAAGATTGGGTAGGGGATTTCTTGATCCAATAGTATTGATTTTGGAAGTGGTTTGAATCAAGTCACTCGAAGTTGATGTTCCTTTGGTGGTTTCCATGTTCTTCTTGTGTTGAGATCAAGTTTGTACCATAAAATAGGGATAAATTTTCAAGAATGTGTGAGATGAACCTCTAATTCTTTATATTGATCTAACTTTAGGCACAAAAAATAAAATCTAGGATGATTAAGGATGGATGATGTGAATGTTTGAACTCTTGAGAAATCTTGAAAGAGACTAGACTTTGGGACTTTGGACTTTTGATTTGGTTTGATTTGACCTTGACTTTGGCTTGATTGGATTTGGTTTGGATAGTGAACTCATAAAATCTAAGAGGTTGGATGTTGTCCTAGAGTAAATTTGTACACAAGATGATAATTTGACTAAGTGTGTAAAGAAGGATTCATCTAGACACACCTAACCAAACAAGATGATTTTGGTTTGATTTGATTTTGGATTTGGATGATGAAATCATAGACCCCAAGATGTTGGATGATATCAAGGGATAAACTTGTTCACAAGGATTTGATAATTTGACTAAATATGTGGAGAAGGATGCATCTACACACATCTAATCAAACAAGATGATTTGGATTTGATCTAGAGGATTTTTCCAAAAGCCTAGCATGGATGATTTTTTCAAGATTTCCAAGAGTTTTTGGTGAGATGATTTTTGGATTTGATGTTTCAGGGATGGATGAAAGTGATAAGTTTGATCCTAAATTAACCTAAAAAGACTCTTGTTTACAAGACCTCGGTGTTGAAGAACATGCAATACTTCCTATGTGAGATACTCAAACCTTTGAAAGAGACTTGGATTTTGATAATAGTAAAATAAATGAAAATTTGGATTGTTCTTTGATGCTCGTTTGTAAAATTTGAAGGTCAATCTTTCTCTAAATTCATAAAACATAGACAAACATTTCTTGCAAGCTTTTTGACTAATACCTTTGGACTTTGGTTTTTGGATTTTGATCTTTCAGGAAATCATTTGGAAGAGCACATGTGTGGGATTCAATTGTTTCTTACCTTTGCTTAATGACTTCCTTTTACCAAAAACATTCTCTTGATTAGATTTTCAAACTATATGTCTAATGTCCTAACTTGTTCTCATCCCACAAAGTGTATTATGTGGAAATCAAGGAAATCAAGGCAAAAGTTTCCTATTGTTGACCTTAGTGAGAGAAAATTGTGATGTAAATTCAAATGCTTAGAAGCCTCTAAGGATAAAATCCCTAGGGAAAGCAATAGCACTTAAATTTTGTCAAAGGTATTTTCTCCTCCTAAGGGGTTTGAAACTTGATATTCATGTTGAATGTTTGTTTTCCAATGTTTTAGATCCAAGCAAAGTGTTTTGATTCCAAAGTGATGCACAATCCTAGGATAAAATGAGACAATATTTGTTGAGTTCCCACTTGGATAAATCTAACTACGCCTACTCTTAGTAGATGATTAGATGCTTGACCACCCTGGCTCCCCTCCATGACACACAATTCTTAGGTCAGCCAAGTATCAATTCCCATGAAACTCCCATGGCATACTTCTCATCTCTACTAAGAGCCATAAAAATGTGGGATAGCTTCAAAACGACCATTTTTGCACCAACAAATAGATAAGGATTTTACCTTCTAAACCAAAGGTTCTAGTATAGGCATTTCATTCATGGGGGATCATCCATATAGAAAGAGACCATTGTTTCCCTTCTTGTCACAACAATCCTCATGATACTTGAACTTTCCCCAAGTACCCACACTTATATACTAGTTGGAAGTCACTTGGCTTTAGCGTGTTCCTGGTTGGGTCGTTCCCTGGGGTGATTACTTTTTCCCATTAGTAAGACCCTCTAAGGATAAAAAAAAGTGATAAAACACATCCGTAGTCTGATCAATCTTTGTTTAGAAACAAAGAGACAACACAAGCGATATGCTCCACTCACACTCAAACTTTGTTCAATTTTAAGAACCCAAATGAAATGTGGAGGCAATCACTTATACAACTTAATATCACAAAATTCCTTTTGATTCTCAAGATCACCGTGAGGCACAAAAGAAGCGCATATGTCTTTTAAATGATATTAGTTTGGATAAAGGATTACAAAGTGTTGATGGTGTTTTCTGCACAGCAACAACTCAGACAGAATACAAAATCCTATCTCTCTTGAAAGGTAATCTCCAATAATGAATTACTGAAAATCACCCCAAGGTCTCTCGGGTGTTAGGTCATAACAATGCGTAAAACAACTCAGATGAAATGTGAAATTGCTGGTAATCACAATCGGACCTTACTACAAGCAAACTAAACCTTTTCCATTTACCAGATCTAACAATATGATGGTCCTGAATCCTAAATCTAACTGAATAACAAAGAAATTGCAAAAGATAGGGGTGCAGGGAAGGTAATAAAATCTAAATGATTGAACAGACAAGCAATGCAAATGACATATATTTGGAATGGACCTATCTCAAATAACCAATTCCTGTTCGACCCACAAGGCAATCTCTACAAGAACAGTGCAATCTTCTGAGGAGTATAAATTTTCAAATCATAGACTTGCATCTACAACCGAACTTAAGCACATTTGAATATATATGGTCCAGGTTGACTTCACCAGCCTACTACAATCAGATAGTTGCTGGGAGTATAGACCAGAGATAGCTACAAACATTCCAAATATGAAATCACATACACCATTTATCTAACTAAACTAATTTATTTCTAAATAATAAACCCTAGATCTTCAAGCAATGTGAAAGATAGAACAAAAGAACCATGCAAGATGAGATAACACAAAGGATTCCACCAGGAAAACCACAATGTCTCCAATTGTATTAATCATCAAATACTGCAACAATTTCAACTGTTCTGAATATGATATCTGCTTTAAGAAATTCTAAAACTCTAACTATTGCTCTTGCTAATCTCTACTATCAAAATCTTCTGCCCCATTACAATCAGGCAAAAAATGCCTATTTAACAAATTTTCCCAGAACATGTCGGCCCAGCCAAACATTTTTACAATAAAGATAATAACAAAACCGCCAAAACAGGTCGGCCAGGGAAACAAACTAAGGCACACATTTAATGCCATCATCCAAGTCGGCCAAGGCACAATCCCCAAGGAAATCCGGTCCAATGCATGCCCTATGATAATAGGGAAGCACAAATCTCGAGATAAACACTAACCGCTGCTTCCCTTATCCTTTCTCCGCGCTGGTAACCCTTGGACCCTCAAGAAAACTCCTTCCAACTCAACAACAGGTGGCAATGGCAAAACTTTGAGCCGGCATTGAATTGACTCAATCCCCTCATTGGACCGCTCAATGGTCCCCTTCCAATCCTTTCTGCTGGTTAGGTATCTATCTATCACTGCCAAATATGTAGCCGCATCATCAAGCATATGGCCAGTGACAACCTCATCAGAATCCGGGGCATAAACCTCATGCCACCATTCCTTCAATTGATCCAAACTCAGGTACTTGGGAGCTATCTTATTCCTCCCTGTCATCACTTCAAAAAATGCAATGCAACCCTCATAGATTGCAGTAAGGTCGGCATCAATGGCCTTTCTTCGTTTCTTTATCTTTTTCAGGGCTCCCTGCCTGATCTGTAGTGCTTCGAACCATTCCCACGGTTCATCCAACCTGGAAGAGGGAAGAATTCCATCCCTGCCCAATTGTTCCCTGCCATGTCCCAGAATAATCCTTGTCTTCTGCAACAGAGAATCGACATCATTCATATCCTGAGAAAGGATACTTTCCATTAGCTCTTTTCTTTGGACTGCATCCTTGCCAACTGACAGGATCTCCTTAATAGCTTCATCTCCTTGTGTCCGAACACTCATCAACCAGTCCATGGCAGCTTGTGTGGAAGCCTTCATCTTCTCTATACCAGAAATTGTTTCCTTCGGCAGAAATCCGGGAGTAGAAGAGGAGGACGGATGGAGGGACTGTAGAGGTTTCATGACCTCTTCTAAGCTTTTCCTCAACCTTTCATTTTCCCTTTTCAATTCTCTCTTTGTCTGAGTCTCCTTCTTCAACCTATCCAGAATCACAGCACTTGACCCCTCGAATTCCTCAATGTCTTGTTCTAGGGAAGCCGGCCCAAGGTTAATGGTTTGGACACTGTAATCCTGGCCTACTACCTCTTCTCTTGTTTTATCTGCAACAGGGGTGGCGATGTGTATTACACGGTTATGCACCTCATCCCTTTCCACCCGGGAAATTATCCTAGCTGCCTTCTTCTTTTTCCCCTTTCCAATCTGAGATAACATTGCATCCCAGTCGAGAGGAGTGTCCTCCACTATCACCTGTTTCTTCCTTGCTATTTCTTTTTCTAACCAGTCCGGGGCTACAGGGTCCGTCCGGATTCCTTCTGCGTCAGTTTTCCCCGGGTCTTCTGTGGCTTTCTCCTCTTCTGTTACTGCCACCTCGACTTCTCCTTCTTCTGTTGCCTTGTCATCATCCTTCTCTGGGGGGTGTTCAGCTTGATCCATCTCCTCAAATCGCAACTCAGGAAGCACCGGCGATGGAGTTCCAGCGGGGATGCTCTTCTCTGGTTCTGGAGATCCACGGCCCTTCTCACTCTCCGGAGAGTCCTCGTATTGCACCAAGGGAGAAGTGTGCCCTTCTTCTGTCTCTACCTCGAGCCCGGCAGCCTCACTGAATAATGCCCCTTCCTCAAACGGCTCTGCTTCTCCGCTGATTTCCTGCTCATCCGGATTTACCGGTTCTGTTACACCCTGCGGAGGAGAGACAGGCCTGTCCTGTTCAGTGGCTGGCGATATTGGAGAAGAAACCTTTGGTTGTGCAGCATCCTTTGGGGACGGAGTTCTGGATCTTCTGGTGTATACTTTGGTCTTCTCCCCTCCGGAACTTTCTACATCCACAACCGGAGGCTCATCTTCCGAAGTCGTTTGGCCTTTCTTTTTCGCCACCCTTGTAGTTCTGGCCTTCTTGGGCGGTGGAGGAACATCCTCCTCCTCAGCTTTCTCCACCTCCTCCTCGTCCGAAGACCTGCTGATAGTCAGGGTCTTCCACCTGCGTTTGCCGATAGGTTTCCTTTTCGCCGCAGGTTGAGTCCCCTTAGGGCTTCTGACCTTGATTTTGAAAGGAGAGGCTTTGGCTGTTTTCCCTTTGGGGTCCTCTTCCCCGGATTCCTCTGAAGTGGACATGGGGTTGAGATTCCCCATCAGGTCGAAAGTGAGGGGAACATCGGCATTTTCCAACACCCAGACCTCATGTTTGATCCAAGCAAAGGTATATTTTAGCACCGGAGCCATTAAGTCCTCCAACTCTGTCACCTCAGGCTCATTCCAGTCAATATCCGCTACTGACCTATCCTTGATGGGCTCATAGACATGGTCTTGGACCAATTTTCCATCGTCCTCCAGCTGATCCGGAATCAGCTTCACATTGTACTGCCTAATTGCCCCCACCGGCAGCCGGGAATACCTTTTCCTTCGTGCATCAAGGTCATCCTTGATGTTGACCAAAATGATCTCAGTCCTGCTTGTGCAGCAAGCCTGGGTGGCCCTTTTACCCCTCCAGGGGTGATGTCAAATTCATTCTTCTTTGAATGAAGAGAATCATAAAATTGTAATTCCTCACTGCGGTATGGGGGCGATTGAATGGGGAAGGACCCATCATCCAACTAAATACAAGAGAGTACCTCAAAACCAGTTTATGTTTCTCCTTCCTTGACCAGCATATGGCTCTAGTTTGTCTCGACCTCAGTGGCACACTATGTGGTGGTGGTGCAGGAACAGCGGGTGTCTCAATCCGGAGATAAGTGAAAGTGGGGAACTAGATGAACCAGGCCCCGTAATTCTTAATCAACCCCCTAGCCCCATCGGACAATCTAATGTGCTCCGCATTCTGAAGGGTCCGGGTGATGTGCATAGTGAAGGCATCATTGGCCCTCCTATAATCTCCGTGTCCGAGGTGCAATTCCGGATAGACCTCATAGATAATGTCCTGTCCAATAGTTCCTGCCGGAGTCAGTCCCTTGTAGGGATAGGAGACGGCCAGTATATATATAACAAAGGAGGACATGGTAAACTTCTTTCCTTCCAAAACATTCCTCAGTTGCCTATCTATTTCTGCACTGATAAGTCCTGCCCAGTGGTAATTCGTTCCTTGGCCTATCTTGGTGATCACATGGACCATCCAACTTTCCAATACCCCGGCAGTTTTGAGTCCTGCCACCCTGCTCAACAGTGTGATAGCATCATAAATATCTGGCCTGAACTTCACCCTGTGCAACTGTTTGGGCAATTTAGAGTGGTGAGACTTGGGCTTCTCAAGCCATGAGTTGATAAGCTGTTGAGCCTTAACTGGCTCGTTCTCATAATACGTGCGAGCAGTGTCAATGTTTAGGGCGCAAACCGAGGGGAGATCCGGTATGCTGAAAGCTCGGGCAATGGAGGCTGGACTGAAATTTGCCAACACCTGCCCCTCAGTACTAACTACCATCTGTGTATCAAAGGCGTACTGCCTAGCACACTCCAAAATCAGCTCGTAGCTGCTGTGGGCTGGAGGACACATACGTGCACCAACCACAGGTTCCATCCCCTTGCCTCAGTTGGTCCTTCTCATTTGCTCTGTTTGATTCTTCTGTGGGCACCAGCAGTATGGGACACATACGCCCACAGGAAGATGTCCTCTAGGACCTGTCATCTCAGTTTTGTCTCGGGCTGGGATGCCCCGCACCACCTTTGGGACTTCCAATGATGACTGCTTGATTCAAGAACTGTTATTAGAATCTAATTATTAGCTCATAAAATCAAAGTTGTGTGCAAAATATACAATCAGTTGATCAAATTTTCTGGGAATCAAGATACGACTAATCGGGAAAATCGTGCAATCAGGAGAAAGAGAAATACATTGGTAGGAATTCGGAGAATCCGACCAGGGCCGAGATCACCACTGCAACCACCATTATGTATACGATATTTGTATACTAAAATCAAAGGAAAATCATCAATTTTACTCTTTGGCAATCAAGAAATAGGCATCAACAATCACTCCACCAATTCCCTCATCGAAATATACAAAAGAATGCAATCAGACAGGAAATCCGGAAAAATCTGAATGGGACGGACTTCCGCGGACAGCATCAAATGCACCGGAAATTAACTCTGTCCGCGGAATAAAAGGAAACCGGGAAAATCCGGGAGACCAGAAATTCCGCGACAGCCTCGGAAACCCGAAAAATGGCAAAACGTGCACCAACACAGGAGCGACCACAAGATCTTCAATATCAAAGCTCGAATGAACCCAAAACCGGCGACAATTACCATACTCGAATATGTAAAGAGTGTCCAACACTCAGAAGCACTCAAAGGAAGGATCCCATACTTAAAATGACGATGCCCTAAATCGAACAATCACATATCCGCCATTAGAACCAGAGCAAGCTTTTAGGGTTAAAATATCAGTTCAGGATTTACCTAAAAAGCCCTCTAATCCTCACAGGACGGGGAAGCCAACATAAAACGAGGCGAAAGTCATTCTAACACAAGATCAAATCATCGCATTGGCCGAGACACCCAGAAAACCCTAAATTCGCATGGCAACACATCCCACACCCAAAACAATTAAGCAACACGACCCAGACTTCCGCCTAAGTGTATATATGCAATCAAGCGGATAAACGGAACTCATAGGGCACGAGAGATGGGCTTCGAATAAAAAAAACGGATCAAACCGACAGAATAAATACGACACCCAAAGTCAAAATATGAGCCGACCCCAAAATTTAACAACGCCCAGTACAAGAAAATCTCAAATCACCATGCAAACAAACGGAAGGGCGACGAATACATACCATGGATCAAGACGAGCAGAAATCGAGCTTGGAAAATCAATCCACGTGACAACACGTCCAGGCAACGAGATACTGGCAGCAACACTCAAGCAATCCACGCGCAAACAATCCAAGACCAAACCCCAAAGCTCAAACGAAAGTTCCGAATCGCCAGAGCAGAAAACAAGGAAGCATTCGAAGTTAGAATGAATCAGAAAATGCCCTAAATTCGCCCTTATACCCGTCTGAACCAAGATACCTCAGCCATTAATGCGCGAAAAGACGTTTCTGACAAGTCCGGAAACCCGTGCCCCAAGTGGAATTTGGAGAGTCGAGAATCGCAGCGGAGACAGTTGGCGGAAATCTCTTGAGGCAGGAAATCGGGAAGATCGGGTTGCAGCGGGTCACGGGAAAATCCCGGCTGGGACAGGTCCAAGTCAGGAGAAACCCGGAATGGAGAATTGTGAGCGGACAAGGAAACCGAGGGCCGGAGAAAGTGGTAGGGGCGAGAGAATCGGATCGGTGAAGACCCGGATTTGGCCAAAAACTTAATTTTGATCAATTGCAATCTTAGGGCAAGGGCAAAGCCAGCAAGACCAACATGTCAAGACCCTAAAATGATAAATCCAATAAAATCAAAGGTCAAAGACACCAAAAAGAGAGGGTCCCCACTCCCAGTGGGGCGTGTGTGCAAAAACTGCACAACAAATGGCGACTCCGCTGGGAAATGCTCCTAAGCATTTCGATGACAAACTGGAATCAAGAACCCAGAATTTCTGGTTTCAACTCTGATACCTAGCCACCATCCTCAGTTAAAACAAAGAAACTCCCAGACATTCAGACATTCCTATACCAGGGTCCAAGTGTGTGCTTGGGTGCCATAATACTACCTTAGGTTGCAAGAACCGGACTCGGGGTATGAGCAGACTCGTGAGTTCGACCCTGAAGTAACTTTGGATAGAGCCTGGCACGATTAAAATTTCATGGCACGACGAGGTTATCGTTGTGATCCTCCGAACATAGCTCTCTTGCCCGGCCCGGGCGTCTATAGCCCCGGTAGAGATATTCAGATCCCCCTGATGAGTTGAATTTGAACCTCAAGATTTTCAATATCCATTTCTTTTCTTTTGCTTCTTCTCTCTTCTTTTTTTTTTTATACGAATATTTCTTTTTACTCAACTTATTCAACCTGTGAACAGTGAAGTTCACACTCAGGGCTGAGAACCACAGTGGCACTAGAGCAGAAAAAGATTTTTCACCTGTCCAGACCTTGTAAGGACCTTTTACGACTTCAGGTATATTTAAAGATTAAAGGTATAAGACCCCAATACATTCCTGTGCAGAGTGACCAGAAAATCTTCGCCTTACCACAAGGACAAGTGACATAGGCAACGGAATTCATACCATAACATTCTGGAAAAAAGATTAAAGTTTGTAAGGGAAATATCAGAAACATTAGACCTGTTTTGCCACCATTATCATACAGATACACCCACAATCCCACAAGGAGATAAGACCAAAAGCAAGAGCAACGCAAAGCAAAACAAACAAACCAAAGCAGACCTACCCTAACCAAACAAAGCCAGCAAAACGAAAGGGAAACCTACCCTAACCAAAACAAACAAACAAGCAAAGAAAGCAACCTAACTAACTATTTACAGGGGAAAGAGCTGAGAACAGCTCAAGACTGGAAATAATGTTTAAGATACTGCCCATTAACAGGCAGTGGCATGTCCTCTCCCGTGAGAGTCCTCAGACGGAAGGCATTATCTCCCAGAATTTCAGCAATTTGGTAAGGACCAAGCCATAATCTATCAAACTTACCATGGCTACCCTTCTGATCATGCGGCTTATCCCAATACAGAACAAGATCAGAAATCCTAAAGGCTTTGACCTTAGCTCTCCTGTCAAACCATCGCTTGACTACCCCCTGATGTTTGGCGAATCTTTCAAGGGCATTATCCCATTTTTCCTCAAGATGCAGCAATTCAGCTAATCTCGCTTCCCTTCTATCACCCTCATCATAAAACTGGTTGATAAACTGCAGGGTTGGGATTTTAAGCTGGATAGGGAAGACTGGTTCCAGACCGTACACTAAATGATAGGGAGAGGTACCAATGGAGGATTTAACCCGAGTACGATCTGCCCAAAGAGCAAACCGGAGCTGGGTGTGCCAGTCTTTTGGGTTTCTATCTAACAGTTTTCGGATGACAGTCAACAGGTTCTTGTTAGAGGATTCAGCTAGACCATTCCCCTGAGGATAATAATTGGATGCAAATTTGACAACAATGCCATGATCAAAAGCCCAGTTTGAAAATTTCAAAGATGCAAAGGCAGGACCATTATCACACACAACAGCGAAAGGACATCCAAACCGATTGAGAATGGCAGATTCTAAGAAATCGATTACTACTTCTGATGTACACTGCCTACAAGCAAATGCTTCAGTCCACCTTGTAAAATAATCAGTAATGGTGAGAATATACCTGTGTCCAGCAGAAGATGGTGGATTGATGGGGCCGATGAAATCCATACCCCATTGAGCAAAAGGTTTTACCTCAATAACAGACTGGAGCGGGAGCGCTGCACACCTTTCCCGCGTCGCTGCAGCTTGACAAGTGTGACAGGTCCGAACATGATGATGAACATCCTTGAATAGTGTAGGCCAGTAGTATCCCGCCCGTAAAATCTGGTTCGTAGTAGCAATAGCAGAACCGTGACCGGTGCCATATTTCTCATGAAACTCATTTATTACTCTTTCTGCTTCCTGTTTTCCAAGGCATCTTAAGTAAATACCTTCGTGATTCTTCTTGTATAGGACGGCTCCTTTCAGCATGAAACCATCACTTTTCAGTCTCAAGGCCCGCCTCTGTACTGCATTTAAACGATCAGGAGCTCGCTGATTCAGCAAATAATAAACTATATCGTCATACCAGCCATCCGGTGAAACTGCTCCAACGTCATAATTACAGACAGACAATTCAGGACCTATCTCTGCCATGGTCTGGGTGAGTCCCTGTCCTCTTACCAGCCTCATGGGCTGGATCTCAATGTCATACTCCTGTAGCATGGTTACCCATTTAGCTCTGCGCTCCCCTAACTCATTCTGCATCAGCAATAACTTAACTGCAGAATCAGGAACAATTGCAAACACCTTGTTTCTAAGGATATAGTGCCTAAATTTCTTTACTGCTCGAACAAGGGCATATGCCTGCTTCTCCACACATGGGTATTTCAACTCAGCATCCTTCAATGGTGCACTCATGAAAGCAATGGGATGCTCATTCCCCTCATCAGACTTTTGTGTCAGCATCCCAGCACATGAGTGGTCTGAAGCAAAGGAATAAATATAGAACGGTTTACCATAGTCTGGACTCACCAATACTGGAGCGTCAGCAATGGCTCTCTTAATCTCTGCAAAGGACTGCTTTGCTTCTGTGGTCCACTCGATCTTGGCATCTTGTTTTAACATGGCATTTAGTGGCTTGACAATCTCAGCAAATCCCGTGATGAATTTCCTGACAAAATTAATCTTACCAAAGAAAGACTTCATCTCTTTCTTGCTGGCAGGCGGCTGAATTCTTAGGATGGCTTCCACCCTCTCCGGATCTATAGCAATGCCCTTTTCTGATATCACATGGCCCAGCAGTTTGCCTTCTGTAACTCCGAAGATACACTTCTTGGGATTCAAAGAGATGCCGAATTCCCTGCACTTCTGGAACACCTTACGCAGATCTGAGATATGATCCCCTCTGTTTTTGGAGAAAACAGTCAGATCATCCATGTAAATGATAATGCACTTTCCTATGATGTCCTTGAAAGCGATATCCATAGCTCGTTGAAACGTGGCTCCTGCATTGATAAGCCCGAATGGCATCCTCCTGTAGGCGAAAGTTCCCCACTTGGTTGTAAAGGCAGTCTTGTGCCTGTCCTCATACTGGACCATCACCTGATTATATCCTGAATAGCCGTCCAGGAAGGACATCATCTGCGATCCATTAACCACTTGCAACACTTCATCCAACGAGGGAACCGGATAATTATCTTTTTCAGATGACCTGTTCAGATTTCTGAAGTCAACACAGAGTCTAATTTCACCGTTCTTTTTTCTAACTGGCACCAGGTTTGCCACCCAAGTAGAATGCCTGACAGGAAATATAATTCTAGCGGAGAGCAGTTTCTGAACTTCCTTCTGTATGAGGGGCTCCAACAGCGCATTAATAGGTCTCTGCCTCTGTCTAAAAGGCTTAGCCCCTGGCTTGAGAGGTATAGTGTGAGTTATGATGGATGTATCGTAAGTCTTCAAGTCTTCATAACCCCAGGCCACTATGTCTGGAAAATCGTATAAGGCCCTGATTATTTCCTGTCTTTCTTCAGGTGTACAAACCTTACCAATGAAAACATTCTTCACATCTTCTTCAGTGCCTACATTGTGAGTGTCACACTGCCCACTGATAGACTCTTTCTTAGATTCCTGTTCCTGATCTCTGATTTTGTCCATATCGAAAATCCTCTCCAGCTGTACCATTCCTCTTGGAATAGTATTGGACTTCAAGTTTAGCACACCTTCCAGATCCAATTCTGCTTCCTGAGGTTCTGTTTCGTCAATGATCTGTGAAGCAAAAACATCAGTGTTCGTGATAAAGTCAAGGATATGCTTATCATCCTCAAACACCTGAAAATTAGTCACATTGTCAGGGACTGACGGGACAGGAGTTAATTCAACAGTAAACTTCTTCAATCCTGACAAAGACAGGGGCTGCAAAGTACTGGCCGCTTGAGCTAGAGAATCAGCAGTTTGATTCTTCTTCCTTGGGATCAATTGGATATTAAAAGCGTCGAACCCCTCAATGAGGTCCCACACTCTATGCCTATAGTTGGTCATTCTCCTGTCGTGGCAGGCATACTGCTTTCTTACTTGTTTGACCACTAATTCTGAGTCACCAAAAACTTGTAGGACCTTGACCTTTTTCTTGAGTGCCATAAGGAGTCCGAGAATTAAAGCTTCATATTCAGCCACATTATTTGTACAATGAAATTGGAGTCTATGAGCTGCGAAGAAACTCTTACCTCTGGGACTTATCAATTCAAATCCAGCTCCAGCCCCTTGCTTAGACTTAGATCCATCAAACTTGAGAGTCCAGTACTCCGCAGCGGTGGTCTTCTTCATTTTGTCTTTTGGTTTATCAGTAATAGAGGTTTTCACAACCACAACAGGTTTCTGATTCTCAGACTTTGCCTGCAGACTCTGTTCATCTGTACCAACTTCCTGAGATGGATTTATGCTTTTGTACACTTCTTTCACTGCTGTCTGACACAAGCAACACTCCAATTCTGAGTGAGAAGCATTGTGAACTCTGCACCAATTCGGCAAGAGTAACTCCTTAAAACTTGTCCTCCTTCCCAAGTGAGTTTGATTTTCTACGCATTGCTTAATGAAATCCTGGAAGTTGTCCAGTAAGCTGATCTGTCTATCCTCAGATTCTTCTTCTTCCTCAACTGATTCTGTTAGGGCTTCAACAAGACTGGACCCTGTTTCAGCGTCCACTGGCATCGCATGCAACATCAGCACCTCTTCTACATCTAATTCTTCATATGGGGCGGTCAGCAAGTAGTTTCCCATTCCAGCTTCTGATATGAGAACCTCGGTCGAAGTCTTTTGGTATTCTGTTATCATGTACTTCATTCTAGGCTCCCTCTCAATCCTTATCTGATTGGGCACTCCCTTCCAGGGAAGCCACATGTGAGAGTGGTCGGTGGACACATATCCATTCAGGGCCTTGGTGAAATCTCTTCCTAGGATCAAACCATATGCATCAGGAATATCAGCCACCTGAATGTTAATAACCTGTTGAATTCTCGGATCAGAAGCTATCTGCATCTGGATCATGTTGAGTTCTCCTACCACACTCACCTCAGTTCTATCCAACTGAGTGACCTTCTTCTGGGAATCGGCAGGTGTAATTCCTAGAGCCCTACAAACTCCTAGAGGCATCACGTTGGTGGAAGCACCAGAATCTAACAAGCAATTGTGAAGGTTCTTACCAAAGATTCGGACTGAGATCAGAAAGGGTGGAGTTTCTGTCTTTCCTTGAAACAAGGTGGGTTGAGTATCCACCTGGGCTACTTGAGTCCTATCCTTTTCTTTTCCCTTATCTCCAGGTGGTGGGTTGATCCGATTTTGGGTCTGATTTTGTGTGTTTATAGACTGAAAACTGGAAGTCTGGCCGACATATCCACTAGAAGACTTATCCAATAACTTCAAATTTGCATCATAGGTACCTAAGACAGCCTTCCTAATTGCAGGAAATCTTAATAACTCAAATGCAGAAAGATTTACCTTTAATTTCTTGAATTCCTCTGCAACGTATGAAGCCATCTGCTCCTCACTCATATCAGTAAAGACTTCCTTAGGTGGTTCCTCCAACTTGTCCTTGCCGGCTTGAACAATCTTTTCCTTTTGTGGTTCAGCCTGAGCTTGTCTGTCTTTCGAAAGGTACTGCTTGGAGACATGTGGATAAGATGGATTGTTGCTGGCATTAGGATCCGGAGGGGTACTGAAGTTGTTGGGAGGAATGGAGGTGGTGAACGGTCCTCCAGGCTGTGGGCGTCTATGAGGCATATCCCTCAGTCCCTGTCTCTGAAACATCTGTACTTCTTCAATATGAACTTCCTCCTGATCGAGGGGGCCATTATCATTTATTTCTTCGTTAAATAGCCGAGCAACCTCATCTCCATTACAAATCTGGTCTGTTTCATCCTCATGGGAATCGGGTTCCTCTGGTACATTTTCTTGGATGGCTGGAAAAGGAGCATGATTCAATACCAACACAGGAGAATCATAGGAGTTAGAGGGAACAATCTCTTGTGTATTCACATTGTTTTCCACCTCATACTGAAAGATAGAAGCAGCAGTTTGGAATTCTGGACATTCCAATTCTGAATGCTGGCTTGTCTTATGGAGTCTACACCACCCAGACAAGGCCGCTTCTGCCAGGTATACTCCAGTAGGAGGCTTATCTTGACTGACTGGTTGGTTTGCAGACTGATTAACAACCTGATTAGCTGGCTGATCCAACGGGGTAGGAACTCCCCCATTATTGGGCCCTGTATTCCAAGTTCTGTTCTGTCCTTGTGGTGACCTTTTATCAAATCCTGACCCACTTCCTTGGCCTCTGTCAAAATTCTGCCTCCTTTCGTTATTGAAACCTCTGTCATTGTTATAACCCCTATCCTGGTTATATTCCCTATCATTGTAGAACCCTCTGTTATTACGCTGTCCCCTGTCAAAGTTCTGTCCTTGTGAAAACTCCCTGTTCTGATTAGATTGCATCCCCTTCTGAGCAGCTTGCAACTGACTATTCTGATTTCTCAAGTAAGTCACTTCCAGATTTAACTTCTTTATTTGTTCGGCCATTTCATCAATCCTCTCCCTATTAGGATCTTGGTAGGGGATCTGGTTCGGGTTACTCTGAGGGGGAATAGTCATTGTGGCGGACCCCAAAGACTGGTGCAACACCTCAGAATTCTGCAGATAAGCAGGGAAGCTATTCTGCTGTGGCTGATACATGGGTTGGTTCACTTGTTGTTGGGGGAAGTTTGTCATAGGAGAGATTTGGTTCATGGGATGACCAGGGTGTGGTACTATGGGTAATTGGGGAACTGGGTTCATAATTGGGGTATGATTGGTGAGGGCCTGATTTACTGCCTGAATCTGGTTAGGATGTGCAACTGGTCCCAGGGAAGGCAATGGCCCAGTCAAGTGTTGCCTTAGGTCTGTGCTGAGCTTGACAGCCTCTGTATAAGCATTAGTTAGTGTGTCTGGAGGGTTAGGTCTCCACTTCAGGAAGGTTGCTGTCAAGCTATCCAGAGCTTCATAATAGACTCCCAGGGCCGTATCATCATCCAAAACGTATGGGTCTTGCAACCTGGTGAATGCCCGGTGAAACCTATTATTGAAACTGGCTATCGGCTCATTAACCTCTCTCTTGACTTTGATGAATTGTAGATATAACTCGTTGGCACTAATGGGTATTCGAAATTTTTGTAAAAAGGCAGTCTCAAGGTCGTTCCAATTAAGAATTGAACCAGCAGGAAGATGATTATACCAGTAAAAGGCCTCTTCTCCTAGTGAATAGGGAAACAGCCTGCAAGCAACATCCTCATGAACTATCCCCCTGTCCTTGAGACAGGTTTGGAAAATCCTTAGGTGCTCTTCTGCAGTCCTGTTCGGGTCATTAGCATGGAATTTGGAACAGAAGTGCTCGGGGTTTTTGGGCATAACATTGTAGGCTTGGAAGAATAGGGGCGATGGATTGTTGGCAAGGAAAGCCATTGGTAAAAGTGGGGGTGGTGGTGGTGGTTGATTATTGACAGGCTGAGGCTGTTGGACAGGAACGGCCTCAGGAATGGGTATAGCCCCCACCTCAGGATGTGAAGATGTGGATGATACTGGTGAAGGGATAGGTGATGATGATTCTCCCCTTTCTCTAGTCCTCCTTGACCTATTGGGAAATTGAAGTTCTTCTAAATCTTCCTCTCTGGCGGTGGACCTGGTATTTCTCCTATATCTCTCTGGAGAGATAGCGTTCAAGAAACGATCCAGTGTGCTCATTCAGGCCCTCCTTCTAGCGCCAATCTGTTGATGGTGTTTTCTGCACAGCAACAACTCAGACAGAATACAAAATCCTATCTCTCTTGAAAGGTAATCTCCAATAATGAATTACTGAAAATCACCCCAAGGTCTCTCGGGTGTTAGGTCATAACAATGCGTAAAACAACTCAGATGAAATGTGAAATTGCTGGTAATCACAATCGGACCTTACTACAAGCAAACTAAACCTTTTCCATTTACCAGATCTAACAATATGATGGTCTTGAATCCTAAATCTAACCGAATAACAAAGAAATTGCAAAAGATAGGGGTGCAGGGAAGGTAATAAAATCTAAATTATTGAACAGACAAGCAATGCAAATGACATATATTTGGAATGGACCTATCTCAAATAACCAATTCCTGTTCGACCCACAAGGCAATCTCTACAAGAACAGTGCAATCTTCTGAGGAGTATAAATTTTCAAATCATAGACTTGCATCTACAACCGAACTTAAGCACATTTGAATATATATGGTCCAGGTTGACTTCACCAGCCTACTACAATCAGATAGTTACTGGGAGTGTAGACCAAAGATAGCTACCAACATTCCAAATATGAAATCACATACACCATTTATCTAACTAAACTAATTTATTTCTAAATAATAAACCCTAGATCTTCAAGCAATGTGAAAGATAGAACAAAAGAACCATGCAAGATGAGATAACACAAAGGATTCCACCAGGAAAACCACAATGTCTCCAATTGTATTAATCATCAAATACTGCAACAATTTCAACTGTTCTGAATATGATATCTGCTTTAAGAAATTCTAAAACTCTAACTATTGCTCTTGCTAATCTCTACTATCAAAATCTTCTGAACTGTTACAATAAGGCAAAAATGCCTATTTAACAAATTTTCCCAGAACATGTCGGCCCAGCCAAACATTTTACAATAAAGATAATAACAAAACCGCCAAAACAGGTCGGCCAGGGAAACAAACTAAGGCACACATTTAATGCCATCATCCAAGTCGGCCAAGGCACAATCCCCAAGGAAATCCGGTCCAATGCATGCCCTATGATAATAGGGAAGCACAAATCTCGAGATAAACATTAACCGCTGCTTCCCTTGTCCTTTCTCCGCGCTGGTGACCCTTGGACCCTCAAGAAAACTCCTTCCAACTCAGCAACAGGTGGCAATGGCAAAACTTTGAGCCGGCATTTAATTGACTCAATCCCCTCATTGGACCGCTCAATGGTCCCCTTCCAATCCTTTCTGCTGGTCAGGTATCTATCTATCACTGCCAAATATGTAGCCGCATCATCAAGCATATGGCCAGTGACAACCTCATCAGAATCCGGGGCATAAACCTCATGCCACCATTCCTTCAATTGATCCAAACTCAGGTACTTGGGAGCTATCTTATTCCTCCCTGTCATCACTTCAAAAAATGCAATGCAACCATCATAGATTGCAGTAAGGTCGGCATCAATGGCTTTTCTTCGTTTCTTTATCTTTTTCAGGGCTCCCTGCCTGATCTGTAATGCTTCGAACCATTCCCACGGTTCATCCAACCTGGAAGAGGGAAGAATTCCATCCCTGCCCAATTGTTCCCTGCCATGTCCCAGAATAACCTTTGTCTTCTGCAACAGAGAATCGACATCATTCATATCCTGAGAAAGGATACTTTCCATTAGCTCTTTTCTTTGGACTGCATCCTTGCCAACTGACAGGATCTCCTTAATAGCTTCATCTCCTTGTGTCCGAACACTCATCAACCAGTCCATGGCAGCTTGTGTGGAAGCCTTCATCTTCTCTATACCAGAAATTGTTTCCTTCGGCAGAAATCCGGGAGTAGAAGAGGAGGACGGATGGAGGGACTGTAGAGGTTTCATGACCTCTTCTAAGCTTTTCCTCAACCTTTCATTTTCCCTTTTCAATTCCCTCTTTGTCTGAGTCTCCTTCCTCAACCTATCCAGAATCACAGCACTTGACCCCTCGAATTCCTCAATGTCTTGTTCTAGGGAAGCTGGCCCAAGGTTAATGGTTTGGACACTGTAATCCTGGCCTATTACCTCTTCTCTTGTTTTATCTGCAGCAGGGGTGGCGATGTGTACTACACGGTTATGCACCTCATCCCTTTCCACCCGGGAAATTATCCTAGCTGCCTTCTTCTTTTTCCCCTTTCCAATCTGAGATAACATTGCATCCCAGTCGAGAGGAGTGTCCTCTACTATCACCTGTTTCTTCCTTGCTATTTCTTTTTCTAACCAGTCCGGGGCTACAGGGTCCGTCCGGATTCCTTCTGTGTCAGTTTTCCCCGGGTCTTCTGTGGCTTTCTCCTCTTCTGTTACTGCCACCTCGACTTCTCCTTCTTCTGTTGCCTTGTCATCATCCTTCTCTGGGGGGTGTTCACCTTGGTCCATCTCCTCAAATCGCAACTCAGGAAGCACCGGCGATGGAGTTCCAGCGGGGATGCTCTTCTCTGGTTCTGGAGATCCGCGGCCCTTCTCACTCTCCGGAGAGTCCTCGTATTGCACCAAGGGAGAAGTGTGCCCTTCTTCTGTCTCTACCTCGAGCCCGGCAGCCTCACTGAATAATGCCCCTTCCTCAAACGGCTCTGCTTCTCCGCTGATTTCCTGCTCATCCGGATTTACCGGTTCTGTTACACCCTGCGGAGGAGAGACAGGCCTGTCCTGTTCAGTGGCTGGCGATATTGGAGAAGAAACCTTTGGCTGTGCAGCATCCTTTGGGGACGGAGTTCTGGATCTTCTGGTGTATACTTTGGTCTTCTCCCCTCCGGAACTTTCTACATCCACAACCGGAGGCTCATCCTCCGAAGTCGTTTGGCCTTTCTTTTTCGCCACCCTTGTAGTTCTGGCCTTCTTGGGCGGTGGAGGAACATCCTCCTCCTCAGCTTTCTCCACCTCCTCCTCGTCCGAAGACCTGCTGATAGTCAGGGTCTTCCACCTGCGTTTGCCGATAGGTTTCCTTTTCGCTGCAGGTTGAGTCCCCTTAGGGCTTCTGACCTTGATTTTGAAAGGAGAGGCTTTGGCTGTTTTCCCTTTGGGGTCCTCTTCCCCGGATTCCTCTGAAGTGGACATGGGGTTGAGATTCCCCATCAGGTCGAAAGTGAGGGGAACATCGGCATTTTCCAACACCCAGACCTCATGTTTGATCCAAGCAAAGGTATATTTTAGCACCGGAGCCATTAAGTCCTCCAACTCTGTCACCTCAGGCTCATTCCAGTCAATATCCGCTACTGACCTATCCTTGATGGGCTCATAGACATGGTCCTGGACCAATTTTCCATCATCCTCCAGCTGATCTGGAATCAGCTTCACATTGTACTGCCTAATTGCCTCCACTGGCAGCCGGGAATACCTTTTCCTTCGTGCATCAAGGTCATCCTTGATGTTGACCCAGTAGTCCTCCAAGTCCTCCTTGTGCCTGTATTCCCGGGTAGCCCTTTTCTGTGCCCCTCCGGTGATGTCAAAATTCATTCTCTTTGAATGGAAAGAGAATCCATAGGCTGCCAATTCCTCACCTGCAGTATGAGCTGATTGAATGGAAGGACACATCACATCCACGCCAATCCCAAGAGGGAAGTCACCTCCAAAACCAGTTTTATGTTTCTCCTTCTTGACCACCGTATCGAACTCACAAATTTGTCTTACGACCTCCAGTAGCACTATGTGGTCAGTGGGATACCTGGGCAATCTGTAGGGAGCAACGGGGCATCCATCAATCCGGAGATAAGTGAAAGTGGGGAACTGGATGAACCAGGCCCCATAATTCCTAATCAACCCCCTAGCCCCATCGGACAATCTGATGTGCTCCGCATTCTGAAGGGTCCGGGTAATGTGCATAGTGAAGGCATCGTTGGCCCTCCTATAATCTCCGTGTCCGAGGTGCAATTCCGGATAGACCTCATAGATAATGTCCTGTCCAATAGCTCCTGCCGGAGTCAGTCCCTTATAGGGATAAGAGATGGCCAGTATATATATAACAAAGGAGGACATGGTGAACTTCTTTCCTTCCAAAACATTCCTCAGTTGCCTATCTATTTCCGCACTGATAAGTCCTGCCCAGTGGTAATTCGTTCCTTGGCCTATCTTGGTGATCACATGGACCATCCAACTTTCCAATACCCCGGCAGTTTTGAGTCCGGCCACCCTGCTCAACAGTGTGATAGCATCATAAATATCTGGCCTGAACTTCACCCTGTGCAACTGTTTGGGCAATTTAGAGTGGTGAGACTTGGGCTTCTCAAGCCATGAGTTGATAAGCTGTTGAGCCTTAACTGGCTCGTTCTCATAATACGTGCGAGCAGTGTCAATGTTTAGGGCGCAGACCGAGGGGAGATCCGGCATGCTGAAAGCTCGGGCAATGGAGGCTGGACTGAAATTTGCCAACACCCGCCCCTCAGTACTAACTACCATCTGTGTGTCAAAGGCGTACTGCCTAGCACACTCCAAAATCAGCTCGTAACACTGGACTGCTGGAGGGAACCCTGCCACGTGCACCAACCCTGAGTTCATCATCCCTTGCCTCAATGCCGATTGGTCCTTCTCAGCTGTTCTCTGTTTGAATTCTTCATAACGCCAGGCACCAACGTTGGTATCAGACACATCTGCCCACACGGAAGATATCTTACTCTCTGGGACCTGACTCCTCATGTCTAATCTCAATTTTTCTGTCTCGGAAACTGCAGATGCCCCCGCACCACCTTTGGACTTCCCAGCAGCAGCTTTGCTTGATTCAGCCTGCACATCCAAGAACTATTATTAGAATCTAATTATTAAGCTCATATTCATCCAAAAGGTTAGCATACATCATACAAATCTATTAAAACCAAATGCCAATTGCCAATTTTCCGAGATCCGGAGAAATCAAATAATCCGGGAAAATCGTATAATCCGGGAAAATACATTCGGGGCGGAATTCCGGAGAAATCCGACCCAGACGGACTCCTGCCACCAAAGCACTATTAGCCATGTAAATCATTAATATGCTCGAAATCAAAGGAAAATCATCAATTTTACTCTTTGGCAATCAAGAAATAGGCATCAACAATCACTCCACCAATTCCCTCATCGAAATATACAAAAGAATGCAATCAGACAGGAAATCCGGAAAAATCCGAATGGGACGGACTTTCGCGGACAGCATCAAATGCACCGGAAATTAACTCTGTCCGCGGAATAAAAGGAAACCGGGAAAATCCGGGAGACCAGAAATTCCGCGACAGCCTCGGAAACCCGAAAAATGGCAAAACGTGCACCAACACAGGAGCGACCACAAGATCCTCAATATCAAAGCTCGAATGAACCCAAAACCGACGACAATTACCAGACTCGAATATGCAAAGAGTGTCCAACACTCAGAAGCACTCAAAGGAAGGATCCCATACTTAAAATGACGATGCCCTAAATCGAACAATCACATATCCGCCATTAGAACCAGAGCAAGCTTTTAGGGTTAAAATATCAGTTCGGGATTTACCTAAAAAGCCCTCTAATCCTCACAGGACGGGGAAGCCAACATAAAACGAGGCGAAAGTCATTCAAACACAAGATCAAATCATCGCACTAGCCGAGACACCCAGAAAACCCTAAATTCGCATGGCAACACATCCCGCACCCAAAACAATTAAGCAACACGACCCAGAATTCCGTCTAAAGTGTAAATATGCAATCAAGCGGATAAACGGAACTCATAGGGCACGAGAGATGGGCTTCAAATAAAAAAAACGGATCAAACCGACTGAATAAATACGACACCCAAAGTCAAAATATGAGCCGACCCCAAAATTTAACAACGCCCAGTACAAGAAAATCTGAAATCACCATGCAAACAAACGGAAGGGCGACGAATACATACCATGGATCAAGACGAGCAGAAATCGAGCTTGGAAAATCAATCCACGTGACAACACGTCCAGGCAACGAGATACTGGCAGCAACACTCAAGCAATCCACGCGCAAACAATCCAAGACCAAACCCCAAAGCTCAAACGAAAGTTCCGAATCGCCAGAGCAGAAAACAAGGAAGCAGTCGAAGTTAGAATGAATCAGAAAACGCCCCAAATTCGCCCTTATACCCGTCTGAACCAAGATACCTCAGCCATTAATGCGCGAAAAGACGTTTCTGACAAGTCCGGAAACCCGTGCCCCAAGTGGAATTTCGGAAAATCCCAGAATGCGCGGAGACACGGATTCCGCGGAAATGCAGAAACCGGGGAAATCAGGAAGATCGGGATTTTGACGGAATCCGGGAAAATCCGACCGGACCGGAAAATCCCGAAGTCAGGAGAAAACCCGGAATCGGAGAATTCGGCAAGAGACGGACAAGGAAACCAGGGCCGGAGAAATCCGCCGGGGGCGGAGAATCCCGGATCCAGGTGAAAACCCGGATTTGGCCAAAAACTCAATTTTGTCAATTGCAATCTTAGGGCAAGGGCAAAGCCAGCAAGACCAACAAGTCAAGACCCTAAAATGATAAATCCAATAAAATCAAAGGTCAAAGACACCAAAGGAGAGGGTCCCACTCCCAGTGGGGCGTGTGTGCAAAAACTGCACAACAAATGGCGACTCCGCTGGGGAAATGCTCCTGAGCATTTCGATGACAAAAAATCCAGAACTTTCGGGTTCGTCTGAAGTACCTAGCCGCCACCCTAAGTTAAAGCAAAGAAACTCCCAGACATTCAGACATTCCTATACCAGGGTCCAAGTGTGTGCAGGTGCATATATTACCCACCTTCAGTTGCAAAGAACCAGACTTGGTATGAACAGGCTACGTAAGGATTCTGACCCTAAAAGTAACCTGGATAGAGCCTCGCTGCCAGTCAGGCGTTCATAGCCCCGACGAGGTTATCGCTGTGATCCTCCGAACATAGCTCTACTGCCAGCCAGGCGTCTATAGCCCCGGTAGAGATATTCAGATCCCCCTGATGAGTTGAATTCGAACCTCAAGATTTTCAATATCCATTTCTTTTCTTTTGCTTCTTCTCTTTTCTTTTTTTTTTTTTATACGAATATTTCTTTTTACTCAACTTATTCAACCTGTGAACAGTGAAGTTCACACTCAGGGCTGAGAACCACAGTGGCACTAGAGCAGAAAAAGATTTTTCACCTGTCCAGACCTTGTAAGGACCTTTTACGACTTCAGGTATATTTAAAGATTAAAGGTATAAGACCCCAATACATTCCTGTGCAGAGTGACCAGAAAATCTTCGCCTTACCACAAGGACAAGTGGCATAGGCAACGGAATTCATACCATAACATTCTGGAAAAAAGATTAAAGTTTGTAAAGGGAAATATCAGAAACATTAGACCTGTTTTGCCACCATTATCATACAGATACACCCACAATCCCACAAGGAGATAAGACCAAAAGCAAGAGCAACGCAAAGCAAAACAAACAAACCAAAGCAGACCTACTCTAACCAAACAAAACCAGCAAAACGAAAGGGAAACCTACCCTAACCAAAACAAACAAACAAGCAAAGAAAGCAACTTAACTAACTATTTACAGGGGAAAGAGCTGAGAACAGCTCAAGACTGGAAATAATGTTTACGATACTGCCCATTAACAGGCAGTGGCATGTCCTCTCTCGTGAGAGTCCTCAGACGGAAGGCATTATCTCCCAGAATTTCAGCAATTTGGTAAGGACCAAGCCATAATCTATCAAACTTACCATGGCTACCCTTCTGATCATGCGGCTTATCCCAATACAGAACAAGATCAGAAATCCTAAAGGCTTTGACCTTAGCTCTCCTGTCAAACCATCGCTTGACTACCCCCTGATGTTTGGCGAATCTTTCAAGGGCATTATCCCGTTTTTCCTCAAGATGCAGCAATTCAGCTAATCTCGCTTCCCTTCTATCACCCTCATCATAAAACTGGTTATTCACTTCACCAAACTAATCCATAAATAGTATCTCAAGCTCTTTCCATGAACAAATAGAGTTCATAGGAAGATTATAAAAAGATTCCTTAGCATCATTTTCAAAAGTTCTTACATAAAAAATTATGACATCTTCCTCTACTATCTAACAATGCACCATCAAATTGGTAAAAATATATGGATGTTTTGATGCTAATTCTTCATGACCTCCTCTAAACTTAGGCAAGTATTAATTTATTTTCTTGGGACAGAGTGTGTATAACCTTATATTTTATTTAAATTTAGAGGGTTATATCTTTCTATAGAGAATTTTTTTCACTGAGGATATGACTGTGGTTCAGTAATGGTACCATAGCTTGTAGAGGGGGAATCAAAATTTTTATACATTTCTTCAAAAGAATACCAACCCCTCTACAACTATCCTTTTCATAATATCAAACCTTTCATCTTTGAGTGTTAGTGATGACCCAGTGGAGTGATTTTACCTGTTGGTGTTCTTCCCAATCTCAATGCATTTCACTGCTCCACTAGAAATTCCCCCTGCCTCTACCATACTCTAGCTTGGTAGTTTCCACCACCTGTCTAGGGTTGAGCCCTAGGATTTGATGATGAACTTGAAAAGCCACCTACAGACACTTTACACCTAATAATTCTGGATAACGCTTGCATCCTCTATTTTACCGTGACTGTTGGAACAAAGTTAGTTGATGCTTATTCCTCAGATACCATCATTTATTCTTCTTAGAGAAAATAAGTTTATGACCCATGAGTCTTCTTCCTTCACACGACATTGCTCCATCAAGATTTCACCCATTGCAGAAAATTCCTCACTACTACCTCCCATAGGAGTCTGGGCCATGTCTCAATCCTAGTGTGGCTGATCATCCTCTTAGACTAACTATTGATCAAAGCCTAAGTAATCCATTACCTCACCAACTAGCTAATTAGACGTAAGCCCCTCCTTGGGCGGTTTCCTCTCTTTTTCTCCTTGTCCTACCTCATAAAGGTAATAACTCTATGGGGTATTAGCAACCATTTCCAGCTATTGTTCCCCTCCTAAGGGTAGGTTCTTATGCATTACTCACCCATTCACCACTGGAAACACCACTTCACTTTCGACTTGCATGTGTTAATCATGCCACCAACGTTCATCCCGAGCCAAGATCAAACTCTCAATAAAATTTAGAGTTTCATTACTTATTACTTATATCTCCCTTCTTTGTGGACAAAGTCAATTCACAAATTATCTAGTTTCATTTTGAGTTCTCTCCACCAAAAGAGCACCAGACTTCATGAGGTACTACAAAAAATTTATTCTTCAAGTATGAAGGTCTTTTCAATCATATAACCCAAAACTTCACATGAGCAAAGATCTTGACTCTTTCCAAATGGATATGCCTCTATCTTCCCCAACAAAGCTACCAATATTTTGGTGTTTCCAACTAATTTTTTAGGTTTTCCTAAAGGTTAGATAATTCTTATGCTCAAAAATCATAGGTCAGTGGCCAATGAACAGGAGATAGGTTTTACAATTTCTCCTCTACACTTTAGGCTCTACAAAACCAAGGTGAGTTCCCTTATAACACCATTCAATGTATAACACTTATTTTGCAATGATGCCTTTGATAATAGATTCCTCACACTAATATGGTAGAAGGTGACTTGATGGGATAAATAATCTTTGAAACCCTCTATATTTTTTGTGGTTCTTTGTAGTGTGGTAATGGGCATAAAACAATAAAAAACAGAAAATTAAAAGTTTTGATTTCATTTTATGTTTGATTCTTCCTTAGCCTCAAATTATATGAATCACTTTGACCAGTCCCTTATCCACAATAGAGTCTAGAAAATAAGGTAAAATCCTACAATAGACCAACTCTTGGCTTCTTACAACCTCACTTCCTTGCAATGAGAAACCAACAAAAGAAAAAGGTTATCACACTACTTACAAATCCATACTACACCCACACAATCTCCAATGAATGAACTAAAAGAAAAGTTATTATATTCCTTGAATAGAAAATAACAATTCAAACACCCATAACACAAAGTATGATATCAGAACCTGTTGGTGTTTTTTAATGAACCAAACTTAATCTCAACAATTATCTATGAACTTTCCAAATTCAATGGTTGATAATTGTGAGGATTGGGCAAAGAATAGGTGAAAGCTTGCTAGGCTTTCCCTTTACACTTTGGGCCCTACAAGACCCAGGAGGGTGATCCCTACAATGTACCTTATGATACTTTTGTTCCAATTGCCACAAACATTGTAAATAATAGATACATTCTCATATAAATACAAATTAGATAAAATCCTTCAAGATCTAGCTAACTCTCTAACAACTAATCACCTAAATTATAGAATGGATGACCTCACATGAAACTTCAAATAATTTAAGGTGAATGAATGATATTCTTTATGATTTTTTTCTTTGAAAGGTAGGGCTGACTCAATGAATTCAAATTTAACTAAAGCAATAGAATAATGTCTTATCCATGGGTGACAAATTCAAATTTGAAACAGACTATAATACAATAGTAACATACTTAGCATTTTAGACTATTGTGATATCGCATTATAGTAAAACAGCTCAAATTTCTCATAACAGAAACTACTTATCAAATCATTATACCTAATCATACGAACCCATGATTTCATCAGAGAATTTTAATTAATTCCTCGAATTAAAGCAAAGACAAAATCATACATTCAACCAAAATTGAATTGAAGACTAATCATTGATCATTTCATTAATAATTTGTATGATAAAATATAAAAGGAGAGAATTTGCTTCAGAATTTGCACTTTCTCATTCAAATGCTAGTACTATTATAAGACCATTATGCCTATTACAAACTCAAATGCAAACCTAAGACTCAACTCTAATTCTATTTCTCTGTGCTTGTATTTCAAAATCCTTTACATGAGATCAAAATTCTATCAACCAAAGACCTGTACAATTGGCCCTGAATTTCCTTTTTATAAGCATAAGGAATCAAACAAGCCTCAGGGCAAATTATACATTATCACATTTACATTTGACATACATTTCAATTTCATTTCAAAACATCCCCAAAAGCAGTTATATTTGAATCCTTTGTTATAGAAGATAATTCTCGCCATCCAAAGGGCATCCTTTGTCATTGCAACAGCCTCAACCATGAGCCAAATATATTTTCCATAAGAAAAATTGTTGTCCACATGCCCACCAAGACTGCAAATTTTAAAAAATAGAAGCAATAAAAGAGGAAAAGCATAGACCACAGAGGTTTGAATTTTAGTCATTGATGCACCTGATTTAAAACTCAATCAATGGTTCTCCTTTATCCTCATGCTTTACTCCTTTTTATTTTATCACTTTGTTCTTTAAGATCATTGTGTTGTGAGTATGAGCTAGTTTGGTGGTGTTGTCATTAGTGTTATCATTGATGTCCACATAGTTCAGTGTGTTGCAGATTGTACATGTATGGTTGAGATGTTGTTGAGATGTTGTGAGTACATGGATCTATCTTTATGGCTTTACAAATGTACTAATTTGGTGTGTTTCTAAGTGCTTTTGAGAAAATTAATAAAGAAGAGAACTCAGAATGGTGAGTGTGTTTAGAATGTGCTCTAGTATGTGCTTTGTGTTTCTCCTATGTTGATCCTATACTTGTGCGGATCTGAAATTTTGATGATGATGGTATAGTGGTGATATCTCTTGAGTTTTAGCTTCTAGTGTGATGGTATGTAAAATTTATGTTCACCTGTGTGTGAATTGTTTTGACAGAATTGGTCTTCTATGCACTAGGATAAATGTTTCTACTTTGCAATCCTCCACTATTTGGTTTCATTTCTTGTAGATCTAGGATATGTCTTACGAAGGTGTTCTCTAGGTTTTGGAAAAGAAGTTTGAGGTTTGGTGATCTGGAAGTTATGTTTCAGTGTTGTTGTGTTTGTTTGCACAGTTTGGATGGACTGGTGGAAGGTGTTCAATGTTTGAAGATTATTTCACTTGGTACAGATGTATCTGGAAGAATCTGAGATGTATTCTCATGCATAATGAAGCATTTTGTGGCGTTATCATGTCATCTTCTTGTTGGGAAATGTGTACATCAATGTTCATTTGTGCTTTTATTAGGTTTGGTTGACCTAGTGTTTACACTTCATTCGAAGAATAAAATTGAATTACGGAAGCGTGTGATTGATCCAACAAATTTTATTTTTGGTCTTGGTTAAGTGTTTTCGGTCCACTCTCATTCCTTTCCACCATAGGAATGTTGAGTTGCCAACCTAATTTTAATTTATGAAATATAGTTTTTGTAGCTGACCTTGGAGAAAGGTTCTAAGGTTGAAGATGGTATAAATGCAAGTCAAATTGTGAAGAATTATATGACAGTGTGATGTAAAGTGACGAAGTGAGCCACAAATCATAGGAGAAAAAGTGTGTGAAAGTGTGTTGAGGTAGAATTTATTCATTGTGTTGGATTCCTAAAGGCAATGAGCTAAAGGTTTTTATAATCCTTTATTCAAGGTTGTGGATGTGCGTTAATTGTTGTGGTGGATCTTTGTTCTCTTTTATATCTATAGGTAGTGATCCTTTGTATTCAGATAGTGAGTCCTCTTCTGGGCAATGAGCACTTGTTAGTGAGTCTTTGTATTCAGTTTTATAATCTTTTATATTGTAATTTAACCCTTGTCATGGTTTTTCCCTCATTGGGTTTTCCATGTAAAAAATTAGGTGTTCATTGTGCTGATTTACATTTTTTTATTTATGTTTCATGCTCATACTTAATAACATAATATTTTGGTTGTGGAATTGATAAGTGTTAAAAAATTTAAGTTTGGAATTTTGTGACAACTAATTCACCCCCCTCTCAGTTGTCCTGTGTCGGTCTAACAATTGGTATCAGAGCTTTGGTTCCTTGGTGTAGAGCTTATCCACTTAAGGAAGATCCAATAGTGCACAAGTTGGTGATTCCTATATTTGATGGATCTTATTAAAGTGATTGGAAAGTGCAGATAAGAGGATATATTGTTTTTCTTGGTTATAGGACTTGGAATGCTATAGAGACAAAGTATACTCCTCTGGTGAATGGTCTTACTATAGCAGATGAAGTTTCTACTTATGAGGAGAATGAGAAAGCAAGGTTTATAGTGCTTTATCTAAGACTGAGTGAACTAAGGTTCTTTCTTTAGATACTTCTTATGATGTCTGAAAGAAGTTGGAAGAATTGTATGAAGGAAATGAAAGAGAAAAATTGACAAAGAAGTTGGCAGCAAAGCGAAGATTTGATAATTTTAAAATGGATGAAGGTGAAGAGTTTACAATCTATTTCTAGAGAGTTGAGATGGAAAAAAATGAAGTTAATAATCAAGGAGTAAAACTAACCAATGGAGATATTATTGAGAAGATCCTAATCACCTTACCAGATTTCTACAGTGATAAGATCTCAGTTATTGAAGAGATGTATGATCCTACAAAGTATACTAAAGAACAGTTGTTCAACACCTTGCAAGCATTTGAGATGAGAAAGCTCAAGAAAGAAGATAGGAAAGAAGAAAATACAAAGACAACATTTAAGGAAATGAAGATTGAAGATGATCCGAAGAGTGATGGTTCAAATGAATTGGAAGTGAACTTCACCAAGAAGTTGAAGAAAGGTACCATAAAGTATAAAGGTATGCTTCCCTTTAAATGTTTTAGTTATGGTAATATTGGTCATTATGCTTCAAGATGTCTAAATAAATTTGTACATAAGAAGAACAAGGATGATAAAGATAAGGATAGGAAGGATAAGAAATACAAGAAGTTATACTATGTTAAAGAAGAAGTTGGAATCTCTGATGATGAATCTGAAAATGAGGTTGATGATAGTGAATGCTTATTCTTAGCTTTGGAAAGTAAAACTGTATCTGCTAACCATGGAAAATGTGCAAGGAAGAAGGCTCCAAAGAATAAGAGGAATAGGATGAAAGGTACTTTGGTTACCACTTTTCATGCAAGATAGGATGAAGACTACTAGGTAATTGATAGTGGATGTTCTAATCACATGATCGGAGATAAGAGTAAGTTCACTAAACTTGAAAAATATGATGGTGGTTTAGTCATGTTTGGTGACGATTCAAGAGCTAAGACATGTGGGAAATGTTCAATTAGTTTTGATGGAGTGCACAACACTGATGATGTATATTATGTGAAGGGTTTAAGGTGTAACCTTTTTAGTATTAGTCAGATGTGTAGCAATGGTTTTAAGCTTGTGTTTCAAAATAATACTTGTGAAATCAGAAAAGGATCCAAAAATGGAGATATGGTTGTTGCAGGAAGGAGAATTAATGGAAACATCTATCAGCTGAAGGGAGTTGATGGTCAATTCCTTGTATCGCAATTTAGTGAAAGTTGGTTATGGAACTAGAGAATGGGACATGTAAATTTTGATAATCTACTCAAAATCAGTTCAAAATAATTTTTTTGAGGTTTGCTTAGAATCACAAGACCTTCTAATACTATTTACAAAAGTTGTCAGTTGGGGAAACAAACAAGATGCAGCTTCAAGGGAAAAGAGCACTCTACTACCAAAATGTTGGAGTTAGTTCACACTGATCTATGTGGTCCGACTAGAATAGGAAGCCTAAATGGAGATAGGTATTTCATGCTTCTTATTGATGATTATACTCAAATGACATGGGTTGCTTTTCTTAGGGAAAAGAATCGGGCTCTAGATAGGTTTAAGGTATTCAAAGCAAGAGTGGAAAATGAAGTAAGTTTGAAAATCAAATTTCTAAGATCTGATAGAGGTGGAGAATTCACTTCTAGTGATTTTAATACATTTTGTGAGCAACATGGCATAAATAGATAGTTTTCTACTTCGAGAACCCCTCAACAGAATGGGGTAGTTGAGAGGAAAAATAGGACAGTACAGGAAACTACAAGAACCATGATGAAAGAATCAAATGTATCGGATGTGTACTAGAGAGAGGTAATATACACTACTATTTATGTTCTTAATAGAATTCAGATTAGAAATAATAGCACAAAGACTCCTTTTGAGTTATGTACTGGTAAGACTCCTACTATGAAGTACTTCAAGGTATTTGGAAGAAGATGTTACATTAAAAGAGATGATGAAAATCTTGGAAATTTTGATGCTAGATGTGATGAAGGAATCTTTCTTGGATACTATACTACTAGCAAAGCATATAGATGCTTTAATAAAAGATTCAGAAAGATTATTGAAAGTGCTAATGTGAAATTTGATGAAGACATACATAGACCTATTGAGATAAGTGAAGTTGAACCTGATGATCCTATTTGTGGACATGTACCTGAGGAGAATAAGGAGAAGGAAGAAGAGAAAGAAGAACAGACTGAAGAAGAAGAAGAAGAAGAGAGTGAGTTAGAACCTATTGTTAAGACTCCTAAGTATGTACAAAGAATCATATGAAAGAATGGATAATTGGAGACAAAAGTGAAGGTGTGAAGACAAGAAGCAAAGTAGCAGTGAAAAATAATCCTAAGGGGGAGTGATCAGATTGTTTTTTCTTTTCCATTGATGTCAAAGGGGAAGAGAAAGTCATGTGAAAAATAGTTGTAGAAGAAGAGAAGGTGTTCTCCTGGGATATTGTGAAAGATGTTGTCTTTAATGGTTTTTCACATCCTGTGTTTCCATCAATAACAAAGGGGGATATTGTTGCAAGTATGAGCTAGTTTGGTGGTGATGTCATTAATGTTGTCATTGATGTCAATGCAGTTCAATATGTTGCAAATTGTAAATGTATGGTTGAGATGTTGCTAAGATGTTGTGAGTACATGGAGCTATCTTTATGATGTTGCAAATGTATTGAGTTGGTGTGTTTCCAAATTCTTTTGAGAAATTTAATAAAGAAGAGAAGTCAAAATGTTGAGTGTGTTCAGAATGTGCTCTGTGTTTCTCCTATGTTGATCCTATAATTGTGTGGATCTAAAGGTTTGATGATGATGGTATAGTGGTGATATCTCCTAAGTTTTAGCTTTTGGTGTGATGGTACGCAAAAGTTATGTTCACCAGTGTGTGAATTGTTCTAAAAGAATTGGTCTTTTGTGGACTAGGAGAAATGTTTATGCTTCGCAATCCTCCACTATTTCGTTTTGTTTCTTGCAGATCAAGGATATGTCTTATGAAGGTGTTCTCTAGGTTTTGGAAAAGAATTTTAAGGTTTGGTGATCCGGAAGTTATGTTTTAGTGTTGTTGTGTGTGTTTGCATAGTCTAGATGAACTAGTGGAAGGTGTTTAGTGTTTGAAGAGTATTTCACTTGTCGGGGATGTATTTGGAAGAATCTGAGATGTATTCTCATGCATAATGAAATGTGTTGTGGCACCCGCATGTCATCTTCTTGTTGGGAAATTTGTACATCAATATTCATTTGTGTTTTCATTAGGTTTGGTTGACCTGGTGTTTACACTTCATTCGAAGAATAAAATTTAATTACGGAAGTGTGTGATTGATCCAAGACATTTTATTTTTGGTCTTGGTTAAGTGTTTTTGCTCCACTCTCATTCCTTTCCACTTTGATAATGTTGAGTTTCCGACCTAATTTGAATTTATGAAATATATTTTTTGTGGCCAACCCTAGAGAAAGGTTCTAAGGTTGAAGATGGTATAAATGCAAGTTGAATTGTGAAGAATTGTATGAAAATGTGATGCAAAGTGAGGAAGTGAGCCAAAAATCATAAGAGAAGATGATGCAGGAGCATCCTTGGTTCTTAGCAATCTTGCATCAACCAAAAATATTTTTCTTTCAGTTTTGTTCTTTGCCTAGTTCATGTTGGTGGATTCGTCACATTTGCTCACTAGACCTTCTGGATCTTGGATTACATCGTCTACATGTTCATTTTTCTTGTTCCAAGATTTGGGCATGATTGGATATTTTTCTAACAAGTTATTACTTTCAAAATTCTTGATAGTTTATTGAACCAACACTGGAATAATTTCAACTTTTGGCCAGTTCGATTGTTGTGGATCATCCTCATGACTTGTGGATCTCGACAGTGGGATTTTAATTGTTCCTGGGAGTGTCCCTGACCTTCATTATAGTTCCACACTTTTTCTTACACGCCTATTGAAGAGTAATTCAAATTTGAGGCCAACCTATTCATGTGCACGTTACATTTTCTCCCCTTGGAGAATGTGATGATCTTTGGCTGACATGGATGTTTCCAGAATTGCATATATGCTATAAAGCTTGTAATTGATCATTAGGATAGGTAGTAGAGTTAGTAGTTGATTAATTGGACTAAGGTTGATCCAAATTCAGCTCGCTATAGGAGGATATTGGAATATTGTAATATTGAACATGTTATATCAAGCCTATGAACCGAAGTTGTAAGCCTGGATGCTGTCGACTGAATGTAACTGAGATAATTGTTAATGAGAATATTTTTCATCTGTATTTTCCTCCATATTTTGTGTTGCTTTCATTGTGTTACTCCTGCTACACGGTTCAGATTGTTCTCTTTCAAGACCCTCCTACCATGGTTGCACCAGATTGGTATCAAAGCCATATTCGTTCCTTGTGAGATCATCAGAGTTTGTGAAGTCCTGTTGAATATTTGTTGTGAGGTAGAGGATTGAGCATCTAACCTGCAGCTGCAGAGGACTTGTGTGAAGATGGTGGGAAGGAGAAATGGTATAAATGGAGTGCGTGGAAATGCAAACCCTACTATGATGGAGATGTTAAGAGGAATTGCTTCCAGATTAGATGCAGTTGAAATGGCCCAGAGAAGATTTCAACCAGTTGATGATGTGAGTGATGAAGTAGAGGTATAGGAAGAAAGAGGAAGAGATGAGCAACCTATCCTAGATCAGGGAGAAGAGAGGTTCATAAGAGTGCTAACTAAAGTGAATACAAGACCACATTTCAGTCCACCGAATTATAATGGTAAGTTGGATTCAGATGTATTGTTAGATTGGATAACTGAAATGGAAAAGTATTTTGAATTTGAAGGTACCTCTGAAGATAAGAAGGTGAAGATTACTTGTGCAAAGTTGAGAGGACATGTATCCCTTTGGTGGGAACATTTGTAGAAAGATAGGCAGAGAAGAGGAAAAGAAAAGAAAAAGTCATGGGATCAGATCGTGAATAAGTTGAACTCAAATTTTATGCCTGAAGACTATCAAATTAGTTTGTTCAATAAATTGTTGAACTTGAAGCAGAAAGAATCTAGTGTGACAGAGTATACTGAGGAATTCTATAAGTTGAATATCAGATCTGGACATTTGAAGGATGAGATTGAGCAAGTAGCCAGATGTGTTAATGGTTTGAGGTCATCCATATAGGATGAAATTATTTTGATCAATTTACAGAGTGTGGAAGAGGCATATGAGTGTGACCTAAAAGTAGAGAAGTTGAATAAGAGACATGAGCAAAGATAGAGAGGAAGAGGTGGAATATTTCAAAGAGGAAGAACTTTTACTGGAGGAGTGTTGGAACTGTAAAAATCTGATATTTTCACAGGTTTTCCATTCATAATTTTCCAATTAAGTTCCTTCTTGAACACTTTCTGCCCATATTTTACCATGTTGCATCATATGTTCCATTGGCTCTTGCATTTTGTGCATTTTGGTTCCTATCGGCGTAGGTCTGTGACTGTCTCCCCGACCCATTATATTTTTCTGCTAAAATCTTCTATTTCAGGTGGTCGGCAGGACTTTCTCATTGTCACGACGACTGGCATTTGTCTGTGGTTGGCTATCAACATAACATCCATGTTGTTCCGGTGATAGTGAAGGCATCTTTTGGCAGAGGTTTCATTGTCGGGGCAGTGTCTTATCGAACTCAATCTGTCTCCCTGACTTGTGCATATGGTAGTCTTTGGCGAGAGTTGGGTTATTGGCGGAAGGTCTTGGTGATTTCATTTTGTCTCGCTGATCGGCAAGTTTGGGATGCATATCAGTATAGGTTGGGCCGATTGCCATAAGGTCTCGGTGAGTGACCTTCGGTCTCGCCGATGGAAGGTTTAGAGGATTCTTATCGGCAGGAGTGTGATCTTATCTCAACGACTCAGAGTGTATGGTGACTTTCGGTAAAGCAAAGAGCTCTCTATATAAGGTCTCCCCGATCGTTGGGTGTTATGGCAACTTTCATGATGGGCACTCATTGGTGGGAGATACATAATGTCATAGTAACACTCAAGGATGGTTGTGAGCTTTTGGTATAATGTTGGAACTCTATATGACCTCTCCCCGATACTTTATTGTCTTGGCAACTGGGAAAACAAATGGGGCCTTTTGGTGTAAGAAAATGATGTCTACGTGAGATCTCCCCGATGGATGAAAGTCACAGTGACGAGGGATACTCTTTGACTTCGGTGGGAGATACATAATGTCACGGTGACATTCAATATAGATAGAGATTTTTAGTGAAGCAATGTGAAGTCTACGAGAGGTTTTCCAGACATCACTAAGCTATGGTGATAGTGAATAAAACAAGAGGAATGCATCGGTGAGAGATATGCTCATAAACACATTAAGGAAATACATATCGACAGAACATAATGTAATCTATGAGATGTATCATCGACATCACAGGGTCGCATGAGCACAATGAGCACGGGATGATTAGCGTTTGAATTGCCTTCGGCATACCTTCTGTGTGTCTCGCCGGCTATTCACTGGTGAATAACGAAATACAAATCTTGTGGCTGACATGTATAATGCTTGAGAGCTGTTGTGTGCTAGCTCGATTGGGGCCCGAATTCTATGGAAGGCCGACATATGATTTCAACATATTTTATTTTCTCATGCTAGGTATAAATATGCACCCAAATTGTAATTGGGAAAGAAGGAGATTTGAGATCAGATTTTAGATCATATACAGTAGAATAATTTTCTCTTATCATAGACCTTGTGAAAGTTTTAAAATGGTGAATCCAATGAAATTCAGCTGGTGTGGCAAGTTACTTCTGGTGTCAATTGTATGTTGAGTTTATTGAAAAGCATTGCTAAGTTGTCTCCAAGTTGATTCTTTCTGGTTGTTTAAATTGAAATAACAAGTTTATTCTGAGTTTATCAGTGCACATTTGCAGTATCTGTGTGATTAATTGACTGGTTCTCTCAAGTAGAGATTAAATCCTTTTTGTTGGTCACAGTAATTAGGAAGATTCATCTGGATTATTAAAGTAGAGCTTAGTGGTCATAATCTTGCATGTTTATACAAGTTATAAACAAATCATATGCCATCAATTTTATTTTCTGCCAGAATAAGTTGCCCACTTTTGTTTCATTTGACTCTGCATACCCAACAAGGCACTAGTCTCTGTATTTCATCATTTGATTCATTCAGTTTCTTTATGTCTGTTTATTAAGAATTTTAGGATTTAGATCAAAAGATTGCTATCAAGTTTGATTTCATTCGTTCACTATCATCTGCCATTATGGAAAAAGCATTTCAAAAGGATAATCATAAGATAAGTCTGCTCAATTCAAAAGGTACACCCGCCCAAGGTTTAGCAGCACCTAAAGAGTAGAAGGTTGAGTTCTCTTGACCTTGTCTATTACCCTAAAGTGTATCAAGAGATTGGCAGCCTCTTGAAGCATTCAGCCTACATTTTTGAGAGCTAACAAGGAGGAAGAGGATCTTTTCTAGATCAGAATAAGGATAAGGAGATTAGTAAGAATGACAACTCATACCAGAGAGGTGATAGAAACTCTTATAGAAGAGGAGGTTATGGTGGTTACCGAAATGAAGGTTATAAAAGAAATGATAGAGGAAAAGACAAATGGATATTCAAGGGAACCTGTTATAAATGTGGTGGAGAAGGACATAGAGCATTCAAATGTAATCAGGGAGAGACAAGAAAAAAGATAGAGAACAATAGGAGAACAACCTTTTTCGAGGAGTATCATGTTGGATCATCTAATAAACCTAAAGATGGATAATTTTTGGTGAATAGGAGAGTATTATGTCAAAGTGAGTTAGAGAAAGAACCATTGCAAAGGAATAATTTGTTTCAGACCAGATGCAAGGTGAATGGTAAATGTTGCAAAGTAATTGTTGATAGTGGAAGTTCTGAGAACTTCATTTCTAAAGAGATGGTGCCTAAACTAAAGTTGGAAAGGTTGAAAGTACACCTAAAGCCCTATCAGATTGACTAGATTCAGGATGAGCATAAGATACTAGTAAGTGAACAATGTTTGGTGAAATTGAAGATAGGAAATTATCATGATGAAGTTTTGTGTGATATCATGCCTATGGATATATGCCATGTTTTTTTGGGAAGGCCTTGACAGTATGATAGACAGGCTATTCATGATGGAAAGAAGAATATATATACTATTATTGCTAATGGAATGAAGCATATTTTGTTGCCTTTAGAAGATGTCCCTACAGTTGAGGTTTGTACGAGTACTAGAGTTTGTCTAGTTGATGGAAGGAGATTCCTTGATGGATTGAGACATGAGAATGTATGTTATGCCTTCGTGCCTAAGAAGGCTGAAGACTTGAAGCATGTGGAAGAACACTCGGAAGAGATAAAAGAGCTACTAATAGAATATGAGGATATCATTTTAGATAATGTACTTGATGGATTTCCACCTATAAGAAGTATTAGTCATTGTATGGATCTGATTCTAGGAGCTAGTTTTCCTAACAAAGCAGCACACCAAATGACACCGACAAAGAATGAGGAATTGAATAGACAAGTGAAAGAATTATTGAAGAAGGGTTTGACCAAAGAGAGCAGGAGTCCATGTACAGTACCTATTGTGTTTGCACCTAAGAAGGATGGAGAATGGAGAATGTGTATAGATTCTAGAGTTATAAACAAGATCATGGTGAAGTATAGATTTCCTTTTCCCTGGATGGATGACATTATGGATTGTTTGGGTGGAGCTTAGTACTTTACGAAGATAGATTTGAAGAGTGGATATCATCAAATCAGAATCAAAGAAGGAGATCAGTGGAAAAAAACTTTAAATACAAATGAAGGGTTGTATGAGTAGTTGGTTATGCCTTTTGGATTAACAAATTTTCTGATGCAGGAGCATCCAGTGGTGTAAGGGAAATCTTGCATCACCCAAAAATAGTTAAATTTCAAGTTTTTTAGTTTTTAGATGTTTTTACATTTTTGGATACCCTTTTCATCATAATGAAATTCCCAATTTATGGTTTGTATTTTTGGTTCTTGGCTTGAAAGATATTGCAGTTTTAGTTTCCCAGATTTGTAGCTAAAAATCTTCTGAGTTGGATTTGAGGCACTTAGAGCTCCCAGAATGGCCCTGAAACTTGTTGAAATCAGAATAGCTAATTTCGAGCACATTTTTGACTTCAAGACCTTTCCAACGGTTCAAACGGTTCGCAAATCGGAGCCCCAGATCAAAAGTTATGGCCCCGGGAAGTTGGCGCACTTTCTAGAAGATACAATTGCAAATGCTCTTTTCAAATTTGAACCTCATGTTGTAAATTTTTAGTGCCAAACCGCCTAAAATCAAATTTGAATGTTGTTTTGGCTCCAAACTAATGTGGAGCTCTATTTATGGGCAGGTTTCTAATTTTTGGGTAACTTTTTGGGGGACAAGCTCGCATATTGCGAAAGGGTTATTCTGTAGCTTTTTGTAACTTGCATGTGTTGTAGAACTTGGGGATTTGAGATCCTCTACATGTAAGAAACTCCATTTTCTGAATAATAAAATTATTCTCTTGTTTGTGGGTTATTTTCTAAGTCTCGGGTTGTGCCCTCATCAGAGTGAGTATCGAGGCGGAGTTTTCTTGAGCGTATGGATAGATCGCCGATCGTGAGGCAGTTTGCACCAGGACCGTGGTTGTGGGTCAAGATCAAGAAAGATTCCTCCAAGAGTGGTGCCTGGTAGGCGTGGTGGTGCCAGAGGTGGTCAAGGTGGCAGAAATGCTGGTGGAAGAGATGCACTAGCAACCCTCCAAAGATAGATTAATGCGTTACA
>VDFB02000017.1:559700851-559718252 GCA_007258455.2 Sequoia sempervirens
AAGGCAATCTCTACAAGAACAGTGCAATCTTCTGAGGAGTATAAATTTTCAAATCATAGACTTGCATCTACAACCGAACTTAAGCACATTTGAATATATATGGTCCAGGTTGACTTCACCAGCCTACTACAATCAGATAGTTACTGGGAGTGTAGACCAAAGATAGCTACCAACATTTCAAATATGAAATCACATACACCATTTATCTAACTAAACTAATTTATTTCTAAATAATAAACCCTAGATCTTCAAGCAATGTGAAAGATAGAACAAAAGAACCATGCAAGATGAGATAACACAAAGGATTTCACTAGGAAAACCACAATGTCTCCAATTGTATTAATCATCAAATGCTGCAACAATTCAACTATTCTGAATATGATATCTGCTTTAAGAAATTCTAAAACTCTAACTATTGCTCTTGCTAATCTCTACTATCAAAATCTTCTGAACCTCTTACAATCAGGCAAAAAATGCCTATTTAACCAATTAATCCCAGAACATGTCGGCCCAGCCAAACATTTTACAATAAAGATAATAACAAAACCGCCAAAACAGGTCGGCCAGGGAAACAAACTAAGGCACACATTTAATGCCATCATCCAAGTCGGCCAAGGCACGATCCCTAAGGAAATCAGGTCCAATGCATGCCCTGTGATAATAGGGAAGCACAAATCTCGAGATGAACACTAACCGCTGCTTCCCTTATCCTTTCTCCGCGCTGGTAACCCTTGGACCCTCAAGAAAACTCCTTCCAACTCAGCAACAGGTGGCAATGGCAAAACTTTGAGCCGGCATTTAATTGACTCAATCCCCTCATTGGACCGCTCAATGGTCCCCTTCCAATCCTTTCTGCTGGTTAGGTATCTGTCTATCACTGCCAAATATGTAGCCGCATCATCAAGCATGTGGCCAGTGACAACCTCATCAGAATCCGGGGCATAAACCTCATGCCACCATTCCTTCAATTGATCCAAACTCAGGTACTTGGGAGCTATCTTATTCCTCCCTGTCATCACTTCAAAAAATGCAATGCAACCCTCATAGATTGCAGTAAGGTCGGCATCAATGGCCTTTCTTCGTTTCTTTATCTTTTTCAGGGCTCCCTGCCTGATCTGTAATGCTTCGAACCATTCCCACGGTTCATCCAACCTGGAAGAGGGAAGAATTCCATCCCTGCCCAATTGTTCCCTGCCATGTCCCAGAATAACCTTTGTCTTCTGCAACAGAGAATCGACATCATTCATATCCTGAGAAAGGATACTTTCCATTAGCTCTTTTCTTTGGACTGCATCCTTGCCAACTGACAGGATCTCCTTAATAGCTTCATCTCCTTGTGTCCGAACACTCATCAACCAGTCCATGGCAGCTTGTGTGGAAGCCTTCATCTTCTCTATACCAGAAATTGTTTCCTTCGGCAGAAATCCGGGAGTAGAAGAGGAGGACGGATGGAGGGACTGTAGAGGTTTCATGACCTCTTCTAAGCTTTTCCTCAACCTTTCATTTTCCCTTTTCAATTCCCTCTTTGTCTGAGTCTCCTTCCTCAACCTATCCAAGATCACAGCACTCGACCCCTCGAATTCCTCAATGTCTTGTTCTAGGGAAGCTGGCCCAAGGTTGATGGTTTGGACACTGTAATCCTGGCCTATTACCTCTTCTCTTGTTTTATCTGCAGCAGGGGTGGCGATGTGTACTACACGGTTATGCACCTCATCCCTTTCCACCCGGGAAATTATCCTAGCTGCCTTCTTCTTTTTCCCCTTTCCAATCTGAGATAACATTGCATCCCAGTCGAGAGGAGTGTCCTCCACTATCACCTGTTTCTTCTCATATTTTTCGCAACCACCGGCCATGTAACCGTCTCGATTCCTTTCCTCATACGTGCTTTTCCCCTGCCTGGTGGCTTTCTTCTCACAGCATCGCTTAATTCCTCGACTCTCCTTCTTCTCGTCTTTGTTTCATCATCCTTCTCCTGGTGTTCACTGATCCATCTCCTCACCGCAACTCGTGGTGGCACCGCTGGCGAGCCCGTGATGCTCTCTGTCTGGAGATCTCAGCGCTCCTTCACTTCCAGAGAGTCCCTCTGACAGGCCAAGGGAGTAGCGTGCCTTCTTCATTCTACCTCAGCCCTGGGCAGTTTCTAATCAATAATGCCCTCTCAAATGTCGCTTCTCCTACTATTTCTCTGCTCATCCCGGGACACTTCTGCTAAGCACTCCTGGTGAGGGAGGGAGATAGCCTCGTCATGGTCAAGGAGAGTTGAAGAAACCTTTGGTCAGGTAAAGATCCTTTGGGATCTGAAATGGGATCTTCGTGTATACTTTTGGTTTTCTCCTCCTAACTTTTCTACATTCATGTCTTGAGTCATCCCTCCAAGTCAAGCTAGTCTTCTTTTCGCCACCCTTGTAATTCTGGCCTTCTTGGGCGGTGGAGGAACATCCTCCTCCTCAGCTTTCTCTACCTCCTCCTCGTCCGAAGACCTGCTGATAGTCAGGGTCTTCCACCTGCGTTTGCCGATAGGTTTCCTTTTCGCTGCAGGTTGAGTCCCCTTAGGGCTTCTGACCTTGATTTTGAAAGGAGAGGCTTTGGCTGTTTTCCCTTTGGGGTCCTCTTCCTCGGATTCCTCTGAAGTGGACATGGGGTTGAGATTCTATCGTCGAAGTGAGGAAACATCTATTTTCCAACACCTGCACTCCCTTTGCGTTTGGACCCAAGCAGCATATTTCAGCACCGAGCTAGCTGTCCTCCAACTCTCACAATTCTTGTGCTCATTCCAGTCAATATCCGCTACTGACCTATCCTTGATGGGCTCATAGACATGGTCTTGGACCAATTTTCCATCATCCTCCAGCTGATCCAGAATCAGCTTCACATTGTACTGCCTAATTTCCCCCACCGGCAGCCGGGAATACCTTTTCCTTCGTGCATCAAGGTCATCCTTGATGTTGACCCAGTAGTCCTCCAAGTCCTCCTTGTGCCTGTATTCCCGGGTAGCCCTTTTCTGTGCCCCTCCGGTGATGTCAAAATTCATTCTCTTTGAATGGAAAGAGAATCCATAGGCTGCCAATTCCTCACCTGTAGTATGAGCCGATTGAATGGAAGGACACATCACATCCACGCCAATCCCAAGAGGGAAGTCACCTCCAAAACCAGTTTTATGTTTCTCCTTCTTGACCACCGTATCGAACTCAAAAATTTGTCTCACGACCTCCAGTAGCACTATGTGGTCAGTAGGATACCTGGGCAATCTGTAGGGAGCAACGGGGCATCCATCAATCCGGAGATAAGTGAAAGTGGGGAACTGGATGAACCAGGCCCCATAACTCCTAATCAACCCCCTAGCCCCATCGGACAATCTGATGTGCTCCGCATTCTGAAGGGTCCGGGTAATGTGCATAGTGAAGGCATCGTTGGCCCTCCTATAATCTCCGTGTCCGAGGTGCAATTCCGGATAGACCTCATAGATAATGTCCTGTCCAATAGTTCCTGCCGGAGTCAGTCCCTTATAGGGATAAGAGATGGCTAGTATATATATAACAAAGGAGGACATGGTGAACTTCTTTCCTTCCAAAACATTCCTCAGTTGCCTATCTATTTCCGCACTGATAAGTCCTGCCCAGTGGTAATTCGTTCCTTGGCCTATCTTGGTGATCACATGGACCATCCAACTTTCCAATACCCCGGCAGTTTTGAGTCCGGCCACCCTGCTCAACAGTGTGATAGCATCATAAATATCTGGCCTGAACTTCACCCTGTGCAACTGTTTGGGCAATTTAGAGTGGTGAGACTTGGGCTTCTCAAGCCATGAGTTGATAAGCTGTTGAGCCTTAACTGGCTCGTTCTCATAATACGTGCGAGCAGTGTCAATGTTTAGGGCGCAGACCGAGGGGAGATCCGGCATGCTGAAAGCTCGGGCAATGGAGGCCGGACTGAAATTTGCCAACACCCGCCCCTCAGTACTAACTACCATCTGTGTGTCAAAGGCGTACTGCCTAGCACACTCCAAAATCAGCTCGTAACACTGGACTGCCGGAGGGAACCCTGCTACGTGTACCAACCCCGAGTTCATCATCCCTTGCCTCAATGCCGATTGGTCCTTCTCAGCTGTTCTCTGTTTGAATTCTTCATAACGCCAGGCACCAACGTTGGTATCAGACACATCTGCCCACACGGAAGATATCTTACTCTCTGGGACCTGACTCCTCATGTCTAATCTCAATTTTTCTGTCTCGGAGACTGCAGATGCCCCCGCACCACCTTTGGACTTCCCAGCAGCAGCTTTGCTTGATTCAGCCTGCACATCCAAGAACTATTATTAGAATCTAATTATTAAGCTCATATTCATCCAAAAGGTTAGCATACATCATACAAATCCATTAAAACCAAATGCCAATTGCCAATTTTACGAGATCCGGAGAAATCAAATAATCTGGGAAAATCGTATAATCCGGGAAAATACATTCGAGGCGGAATTCCGGAGAAATCCGACCCAGACGGACTCCTGCCACCAAAGCACTATTAGCCATGTAAATCATTAATATGCTCGAAATCAAAGGAAAATCATCAATTTTACTCTTTGGCAATCAAGAAATAGGTATCAACAATCCCTCCACCAATTCCCTCATCGAAATATACAAAAGAATGCAATCAGACAGGAAATCCGGAAAAATCCGAATGGGACGGACTTTCGCGGACAGCATCAAATGCACCGGAAATTAACTCTGTCCGCGGAATAAAAGGAAACCGGGAAAATCCGGGAGACCAGAAATTCCGCGACAGCCTCGGAAACCCGAAAAATGGCAAAACGTGCACCAACACAGGAGCGACCACAAGATCTTCAATATCAAAGCTCGAATGAACCCAAAACCGACGACAATTACCAGACTCGAATATGTAAAGAGTATCCAACACTCAGAAGCACTCAAAGGAAGGATCCCATACTTAAAATGACGATGCCCTAAATCGAACAATCACATATCCGCCATTAGAACCAGAGCAAGCTTTTAGGGTTAAAATATCAGTTCGGGATTTACCTAAAAAGCCCTCTAATCCTCACAGGACGGGGAAGCCAACATAAAACGAGGCGAAAGTCATTCAAACACAAGATCAAATCATCGCACTAGCCGAGACACCCAGAAAACCCTAAATTCGCATGGCAACACATCCCGCACCCAAAACAATTAAGCAACACGACCCAGAATTCCGTCTAAAGTGTAAATATGCAATCAAGCGGATAAACGGAACTCATAGGGCACGAGAGATGGGCTTCAAATAAAAAAAACGGATCAAACCGACTGAATAAATACGACACCCAAAGCCAAAATATGAGCCGACCCCAAAATTTAACAACGCCCAGTACAAGAAAATCTGAAATCACCATGCAAACAAACGGAAGGGCGACGAATACATACCATGGATCAAGACGAGCAGAAATCGAGCCTGGAAAATCAATCCACGTGACAACACGTCCAGGCAACGAGATACTCAAGCAATCCACGCGCAAACAATCCAAGACCAAACCCCAAAGCTCAAACGAAAGTTCCGAATCGCCAGAGCAGAAAACAAGGAAGCAGTCGAAGTTAGAATGAATCGGTAACGCTTCTACCCGCCTCTTTATACCCGCTCCTGGAATCCAAGATACCATTATCGCGTTAAAAGACGCTGATAAGTCCTAAACCTGCGGCTCCCAAGTGGAATTTCGAAAATCCCATCGCGCTGGTATACCTGACTCATGGAAATGGTGGAACCGGGAATAGAAGATCGATTTGACTCGGACCGAAAATCCGACCGGACTGAAAATCCCGTCGAGAAAACCCTAACGAGAATTCAAGCAAGAGACTCGGACAAGGAAACCGTGGTCGAACTACTATATGAATCCCCGATCCGTGAAAACCCGATCCGCCAAAACTCAATTTTGATCAATTCGTAATTCCAGTGTGCGCCGCCAAGACCAACAAGTCAAGACCCTAAATGATAAATCCAATAAAATCAAAGGTCAAAGACAATTGTATGAGAGGGTCCCTAATTTAAGCATGCAGCAAAAACCGCGACAACAATGGCTTAATTACCGGGAAATGCTCCGAGCATTTCATGACAAACTGAAATCCAGAATCTTAACTCTGCTCACAAGTACCCAGTCAGCCACCCTGGTTAAACAAAGAAATTTTATTATCTTCGTGACATATTCCTATACCAGGGTCCAAGTGTGTGTAGGTGCATATATTACCCACCTTCAGTTGTAAAGAACCAGACTTGGTATGAACAGGCTACGTAAAGATTCTGACCCTAAAAGTAACCTGGATAGAGCCTCGCTGCCAGTCAGGCGTTCATAGCCCCGACGAGGTTATTACTGTGATCCTCCTGAACATAGCTCTACTGCCAGCCAGGCGTCTATAGCCCCGGTAGAGATATTCAGATCCCCCTGATGAGTTGAATTCGAACCTCAAGATTTTCAATATCCATTTCTTTTCTTTTTTTTTTATACGAATATTTCTTTTTTCTCATCTTATTCAACCTGTGAACAGTGAAGTTCACACTCAGGGCTGAGAACCACAGTGGCACTAGAGCAGAAAAAGATTTTTCACCTGTCCAGACCTTGTAAGGACCTTTTACGACTTCAGGTATATTTAAAGATTAAAGGTATAAGACCCCAATACATTCCTGTGCAGAGTGACCAGAAAATCTTCGCCATACCACACGGACAAATGACAAAGGCAACGGAATTCATACCAATATTCGAAACGACTAAAAGGAAATAATGAAATATTAGACTGCTGCCATTATCGATACAGTATATAACGCATGGTCCATGTATTAGATGAGACCAAAGTGAGCACGAAATGTTCTAAACAAAACCAAAGCGTGATTCTATTTCACCCAAAAATAAAACAGTAAAACTAAAGGGAAACTCATTCTATCCTAAAATAAACAAATGTATGAAAGAAACGTCCTTTAATTCAATCATTTTCAGGGAGAGTCGAATAGCCTCAAGATTCCGAAGACGAGTTTTGGCTGATATCGCCTGGCTGGACAGTGCAAGCAGCATGTCCTCTCTCGTGAGAGTCCTCAGACGGAAGGCATTATCTCCCAGAATTTCAGCAATTTGGTAAGGACCAAGCCATAATCTATCAAACTTACCATGGCTACCCTTCTGATCATGCGGCTTATCCCAATACAGAACAAGATCAGAAATCCTAAAGGCTTTGACCTTAGCTCTCCTGTCAAACCATCGCTTGACTACCCCCTGATGTTTGGCGAATCTTTCAAGGGCATTATCCCGTTTTTCCTCAAGATGCAGCAATTCAGCTAATCTCGCTTCCCTTCTATCACCCTCATCATAAAACTGGTTATTCACTTCACCAAACTAATCCATAAATAGTATCTCAAGCTCTTTCCATGAACAAATAGAGTTCATAGGAAGATTATAAAAAGATTCCTTAGCATCATTTTCAAAAGTTCTTACATAAAAAATTATGACATCTTCCTCTACTATCTAACAATGCACCATCAAATTGGTAAAAATATATGGATGTTTTGATGCTAATTCTTCATGACCTCCTCTAAACTTAGGCAAGTATTAATTTATTTTCTTGGGACAGAGTGTGTATAACCTTATATTTTATTTAAATTTAGAGGGTTATATCTTTCTATAGAGAATTTTTTTCACTGAGGATATGACTGTGGTTCAGTAATGGTACCATAGCTTGTAGAGGGGGAATCAAAATTTTTATACATTTCTTCAAAAGAATACCAACCCCTCTACAACTATCCTTTTCATAATATCAAACCTTTCATCTTTGAGTGTTAGTGATGACCCAGTGGAGTGATTTTACCTGTTGGTGTTCTTCCCAATCTCAATGCATTTCACTGCTCCACTAGAAATTCCCCCTGCCTCTACCATACTCTAGCTTGGTAGTTTCCACCACCTGTCTAGGGTTGAGCCCTAGGATTTGATGATGAACTTGAAAAGCCACCTACAGACACTTTACACCTAATAATTCTGGATAACGCTTGCATCCTCTATTTTACCGTGACTGTTGGAACAAAGTTAGTTGATGCTTATTCCTCAGATACCATCATTTATTCTTCTTAGAGAAAATAAGTTTATGACCCATGAGTCTTCTTCCTTCACACGACATTGCTCCATCAAGATTTCACCCATTGCAGAAAATTCCTCACTACTACCTCCCATAGGAGTCTGGGCCATGTCTCAATCCTAGTGTGGCTGATCATCCTCTTAGACTAACTATTGATCAAAGCCTAAGTAATCCATTACCTCACCAACTAGCTAATTAGACGTAAGCCCCTCCTTGGGCGGTTTCCTCTCTTTTTCTCCTTGTCCTACCTCATAAAGGTAATAACTCTATGGGGTATTAGCAACCATTTCCAGCTATTGTTCCCCTCCTAAGGGTAGGTTCTTATGCATTACTCACCCATTCACCACTGGAAACACCACTTCACTTTCGACTTGCATGTGTTAATCATGCCACCAACGTTCATCCCGAGCCAAGATCAAACTCTCAATAAAATTTAGAGTTTCATTACTTATTACTTATATCTCCCTTCTTTGTGGACAAAGTCAATTCACAAATTATCTAGTTTCATTTTGAGTTCTCTCCACCAAAAGAGCACCAGACTTCATGAGGTACTACAAAAAATTTATTCTTCAAGTATGAAGGTCTTTTCAATCATATAACCCAAAACTTCACATGAGCAAAGATCTTGACTCTTTCCAAATGGATATGCCTCTATCTTCCCCAACAAAGCTACCAATATTTTGGTGTTTCCAACTAATTTTTTAGGTTTTCCTAAAGGTTAGATAATTCTTATGCTCAAAAATCATAGGTCAGTGGCCAATGAACAGGAGATAGGTTTTACAATTTCTCCTCTACACTTTAGGCTCTACAAAACCAAGGTGAGTTCCCTTATAACACCATTCAATGTATAACACTTATTTTGCAATGATGCCTTTGATAATAGATTCCTCACACTAATATGGTAGAAGGTGACTTGATGGGATAAATAATCTTTGAAACCCTCTATATTTTTTGTGGTTCTTTGTAGTGTGGTAATGGGCATAAAACAATAAAAAACAGAAAATTAAAAGTTTTGATTTCATTTTATGTTTGATTCTTCCTTAGCCTCAAATTATATGAATCACTTTGACCAGTCCCTTATCCACAATAGAGTCTAGAAAATAAGGTAAAATCCTACAATAGACCAACTCTTGGCTTCTTACAACCTCACTTCCTTGCAATGAGAAACCAACAAAAGAAAAAGGTTATCACACTACTTACAAATCCATACTACACCCACACAATCTCCAATGAATGAACTAAAAGAAAAGTTATTATATTCCTTGAATAGAAAATAACAATTCAAACACCCATAACACAAAGTATGATATCAGAACCTGTTGGTGTTTTTTAATGAACCAAACTTAATCTCAACAATTATCTATGAACTTTCCAAATTCAATGGTTGATAATTGTGAGGATTGGGCAAAGAATAGGTGAAAGCTTGCTAGGCTTTCCCTTTACACTTTGGGCCCTACAAGACCCAGGAGGGTGATCCCTACAATGTACCTTATGATACTTTTGTTCCAATTGCCACAAACATTGTAAATAATAGATACATTCTCATATAAATACAAATTAGATAAAATCCTTCAAGATCTAGCTAACTCTCTAACAACTAATCACCTAAATTATAGAATGGATGACCTCACATGAAACTTCAAATAATTTAAGGTGAATGAATGATATTCTTTATGATTTTTTTCTTTGAAAGGTAGGGCTGACTCAATGAATTCAAATTTAACTAAAGCAATAGAATAATGTCTTATCCATGGGTGACAAATTCAAATTTGAAACAGACTATAATACAATAGTAACATACTTAGCATTTTAGACTATTGTGATATCGCATTATAGTAAAACAGCTCAAATTTCTCATAACAGAAACTACTTATCAAATCATTATACCTAATCATACGAACCCATGATTTCATCAGAGAATTTTAATTAATTCCTCGAATTAAAGCAAAGACAAAATCATACATTCAACCAAAATTGAATTGAAGACTAATCATTGATCATTTCATTAATAATTTGTATGATAAAATATAAAAGGAGAGAATTTGCTTCAGAATTTGCACTTTCTCATTCAAATGCTAGTACTATTATAAGACCATTATGCCTATTACAAACTCAAATGCAAACCTAAGACTCAACTCTAATTCTATTTCTCTGTGCTTGTATTTCAAAATCCTTTACATGAGATCAAAATTCTATCAACCAAAGACCTGTACAATTGGCCCTGAATTTCCTTTTTATAAGCATAAGGAATCAAACAAGCCTCAGGGCAAATTATACATTATCACATTTACATTTGACATACATTTCAATTTCATTTCAAAACATCCCCAAAAGCAGTTATATTTGAATCCTTTGTTATAGAAGATAATTCTCGCCATCCAAAGGGCATCCTTTGTCATTGCAACAGCCTCAACCATGAGCCAAATATATTTTCCATAAGAAAAATTGTTGTCCACATGCCCACCAAGACTGCAAATTTTAAAAAATAGAAGCAATAAAAGAGGAAAAGCATAGACCACAGAGGTTTGAATTTTAGTCATTGATGCACCTGATTTAAAACTCAATCAATGGTTCTCCTTTATCCTCATGCTTTACTCCTTTTTATTTTATCACTTTGTTCTTTAAGATCATTGTGTTGTGAGTATGAGCTAGTTTGGTGGTGTTGTCATTAGTGTTATCATTGATGTCCACATAGTTCAGTGTGTTGCAGATTGTACATGTATGGTTGAGATGTTGTTGAGATGTTGTGAGTACATGGATCTATCTTTATGGCTTTACAAATGTACTAATTTGGTGTGTTTCTAAGTGCTTTTGAGAAAATTAATAAAGAAGAGAACTCAGAATGGTGAGTGTGTTTAGAATGTGCTCTAGTATGTGCTTTGTGTTTCTCCTATGTTGATCCTATACTTGTGCGGATCTGAAATTTTGATGATGATGGTATAGTGGTGATATCTCTTGAGTTTTAGCTTCTAGTGTGATGGTATGTAAAATTTATGTTCACCTGTGTGTGAATTGTTTTGACAGAATTGGTCTTCTATGCACTAGGATAAATGTTTCTACTTTGCAATCCTCCACTATTTGGTTTCATTTCTTGTAGATCTAGGATATGTCTTACGAAGGTGTTCTCTAGGTTTTGGAAAAGAAGTTTGAGGTTTGGTGATCTGGAAGTTATGTTTCAGTGTTGTTGTGTTTGTTTGCACAGTTTGGATGGACTGGTGGAAGGTGTTCAATGTTTGAAGATTATTTCACTTGGTACAGATGTATCTGGAAGAATCTGAGATGTATTCTCATGCATAATGAAGCATTTTGTGGCGTTATCATGTCATCTTCTTGTTGGGAAATGTGTACATCAATGTTCATTTGTGCTTTTATTAGGTTTGGTTGACCTAGTGTTTACACTTCATTCGAAGAATAAAATTGAATTACGGAAGCGTGTGATTGATCCAACAAATTTTATTTTTGGTCTTGGTTAAGTGTTTTCGGTCCACTCTCATTCCTTTCCACCATAGGAATGTTGAGTTGCCAACCTAATTTTAATTTATGAAATATAGTTTTTGTAGCTGACCTTGGAGAAAGGTTCTAAGGTTGAAGATGGTATAAATGCAAGTCAAATTGTGAAGAATTATATGACAGTGTGATGTAAAGTGACGAAGTGAGCCACAAATCATAGGAGAAAAAGTGTGTGAAAGTGTGTTGAGGTAGAATTTATTCATTGTGTTGGATTCCTAAAGGCAATGAGCTAAAGGTTTTTATAATCCTTTATTCAAGGTTGTGGATGTGCGTTAATTGTTGTGGTGGATCTTTGTTCTCTTTTATATCTATAGGTAGTGATCCTTTGTATTCAGATAGTGAGTCCTCTTCTGGGCAATGAGCACTTGTTAGTGAGTCTTTGTATTCAGTTTTATAATCTTTTATATTGTAATTTAACCCTTGTCATGGTTTTTCCCTCATTGGGTTTTCCATGTAAAAAATTAGGTGTTCATTGTGCTGATTTACATTTTTTTATTTATGTTTCATGCTCATACTTAATAACATAATATTTTGGTTGTGGAATTGATAAGTGTTAAAAAATTTAAGTTTGGAATTTTGTGACAACTAATTCACCCCCCTCTCAGTTGTCCTGTGTCGGTCTAACAATTGGTATCAGAGCTTTGGTTCCTTGGTGTAGAGCTTATCCACTTAAGGAAGATCCAATAGTGCACAAGTTGGTGATTCCTATATTTGATGGATCTTATTAAAGTGATTGGAAAGTGCAGATAAGAGGATATATTGTTTTTCTTGGTTATAGGACTTGGAATGCTATAGAGACAAAGTATACTCCTCTGGTGAATGGTCTTACTATAGCAGATGAAGTTTCTACTTATGAGGAGAATGAGAAAGCAAGGTTTATAGTGCTTTATCTAAGACTGAGTGAACTAAGGTTCTTTCTTTAGATACTTCTTATGATGTCTGAAAGAAGTTGGAAGAATTGTATGAAGGAAATGAAAGAGAAAAATTGACAAAGAAGTTGGCAGCAAAGCGAAGATTTGATAATTTTAAAATGGATGAAGGTGAAGAGTTTACAATCTATTTCTAGAGAGTTGAGATGGAAAAAAATGAAGTTAATAATCAAGGAGTAAAACTAACCAATGGAGATATTATTGAGAAGATCCTAATCACCTTACCAGATTTCTACAGTGATAAGATCTCAGTTATTGAAGAGATGTATGATCCTACAAAGTATACTAAAGAACAGTTGTTCAACACCTTGCAAGCATTTGAGATGAGAAAGCTCAAGAAAGAAGATAGGAAAGAAGAAAATACAAAGACAACATTTAAGGAAATGAAGATTGAAGATGATCCGAAGAGTGATGGTTCAAATGAATTGGAAGTGAACTTCACCAAGAAGTTGAAGAAAGGTACCATAAAGTATAAAGGTATGCTTCCCTTTAAATGTTTTAGTTATGGTAATATTGGTCATTATGCTTCAAGATGTCTAAATAAATTTGTACATAAGAAGAACAAGGATGATAAAGATAAGGATAGGAAGGATAAGAAATACAAGAAGTTATACTATGTTAAAGAAGAAGTTGGAATCTCTGATGATGAATCTGAAAATGAGGTTGATGATAGTGAATGCTTATTCTTAGCTTTGGAAAGTAAAACTGTATCTGCTAACCATGGAAAATGTGCAAGGAAGAAGGCTCCAAAGAATAAGAGGAATAGGATGAAAGGTACTTTGGTTACCACTTTTCATGCAAGATAGGATGAAGACTACTAGGTAATTGATAGTGGATGTTCTAATCACATGATCGGAGATAAGAGTAAGTTCACTAAACTTGAAAAATATGATGGTGGTTTAGTCATGTTTGGTGACGATTCAAGAGCTAAGACATGTGGGAAATGTTCAATTAGTTTTGATGGAGTGCACAACACTGATGATGTATATTATGTGAAGGGTTTAAGGTGTAACCTTTTTAGTATTAGTCAGATGTGTAGCAATGGTTTTAAGCTTGTGTTTCAAAATAATACTTGTGAAATCAGAAAAGGATCCAAAAATGGAGATATGGTTGTTGCAGGAAGGAGAATTAATGGAAACATCTATCAGCTGAAGGGAGTTGATGGTCAATTCCTTGTATCGCAATTTAGTGAAAGTTGGTTATGGAACTAGAGAATGGGACATGTAAATTTTGATAATCTACTCAAAATCAGTTCAAAATAATTTTTTTGAGGTTTGCTTAGAATCACAAGACCTTCTAATACTATTTACAAAAGTTGTCAGTTGGGGAAACAAACAAGATGCAGCTTCAAGGGAAAAGAGCACTCTACTACCAAAATGTTGGAGTTAGTTCACACTGATCTATGTGGTCCGACTAGAATAGGAAGCCTAAATGGAGATAGGTATTTCATGCTTCTTATTGATGATTATACTCAAATGACATGGGTTGCTTTTCTTAGGGAAAAGAATCGGGCTCTAGATAGGTTTAAGGTATTCAAAGCAAGAGTGGAAAATGAAGTAAGTTTGAAAATCAAATTTCTAAGATCTGATAGAGGTGGAGAATTCACTTCTAGTGATTTTAATACATTTTGTGAGCAACATGGCATAAATAGATAGTTTTCTACTTCGAGAACCCCTCAACAGAATGGGGTAGTTGAGAGGAAAAATAGGACAGTACAGGAAACTACAAGAACCATGATGAAAGAATCAAATGTATCGGATGTGTACTAGAGAGAGGTAATATACACTACTATTTATGTTCTTAATAGAATTCAGATTAGAAATAATAGCACAAAGACTCCTTTTGAGTTATGTACTGGTAAGACTCCTACTATGAAGTACTTCAAGGTATTTGGAAGAAGATGTTACATTAAAAGAGATGATGAAAATCTTGGAAATTTTGATGCTAGATGTGATGAAGGAATCTTTCTTGGATACTATACTACTAGCAAAGCATATAGATGCTTTAATAAAAGATTCAGAAAGATTATTGAAAGTGCTAATGTGAAATTTGATGAAGACATACATAGACCTATTGAGATAAGTGAAGTTGAACCTGATGATCCTATTTGTGGACATGTACCTGAGGAGAATAAGGAGAAGGAAGAAGAGAAAGAAGAACAGACTGAAGAAGAAGAAGAAGAAGAGAGTGAGTTAGAACCTATTGTTAAGACTCCTAAGTATGTACAAAGAATCATATGAAAGAATGGATAATTGGAGACAAAAGTGAAGGTGTGAAGACAAGAAGCAAAGTAGCAGTGAAAAATAATCCTAAGGGGGAGTGATCAGATTGTTTTTTCTTTTCCATTGATGTCAAAGGGGAAGAGAAAGTCATGTGAAAAATAGTTGTAGAAGAAGAGAAGGTGTTCTCCTGGGATATTGTGAAAGATGTTGTCTTTAATGGTTTTTCACATCCTGTGTTTCCATCAATAACAAAGGGGGATATTGTTGCAAGTATGAGCTAGTTTGGTGGTGATGTCATTAATGTTGTCATTGATGTCAATGCAGTTCAATATGTTGCAAATTGTAAATGTATGGTTGAGATGTTGCTAAGATGTTGTGAGTACATGGAGCTATCTTTATGATGTTGCAAATGTATTGAGTTGGTGTGTTTCCAAATTCTTTTGAGAAATTTAATAAAGAAGAGAAGTCAAAATGTTGAGTGTGTTCAGAATGTGCTCTGTGTTTCTCCTATGTTGATCCTATAATTGTGTGGATCTAAAGGTTTGATGATGATGGTATAGTGGTGATATCTCCTAAGTTTTAGCTTTTGGTGTGATGGTACGCAAAAGTTATGTTCACCAGTGTGTGAATTGTTCTAAAAGAATTGGTCTTTTGTGGACTAGGAGAAATGTTTATGCTTCGCAATCCTCCACTATTTCGTTTTGTTTCTTGCAGATCAAGGATATGTCTTATGAAGGTGTTCTCTAGGTTTTGGAAAAGAATTTTAAGGTTTGGTGATCCGGAAGTTATGTTTTAGTGTTGTTGTGTGTGTTTGCATAGTCCAATGGATTGGTGGAAGGTGTTCAGTGTTTGAAGAGTATTTCACTTGTCGTGGATGTATTTGGAAGAATTTGAGATGTATTCTTGTGCATAATGAAGCGTGTTGTGGCATTCGCATGTCATATTCTTGTTGGGAAGAATTTGCATCAATGTTTATGTGTGTTTTCATTAGGTTTGGCTGACCTGGTGTTTACACTACATTTTGGAGAATTAAAATTTAATTAAGGAAGTGTGTGGTTGATTCAAGACATTTTATTTTTGAAATTCTTGGATTTAAGTGTTACACAGTCCCTCTCATTTCCTCTCCTCCTGAGAATGTTGAGTTTTGACCTAATTTGAATTTATGAAATATATTTTTTGTGGCCAACCCTGGAGAAAGGTTCTAAGGTTGAAGATGGTATAAATGCAAGTTGAATTGTGAAGAATTGTATGAAAATGTGATGCAAAGTGAGGAAGTGAGCCAAAAATCATAAGAGAAGATGATGCAGGAGCATCCTTGGTTCTTAGCAATCTTGCATCAACCAAAAATATTTTTCTTTCAGTTTTGTTCTTTGCCTAGTTCATGTTGGTGGATTCGTCACATTTGCTCACTAGACCTTCTGGATCTTGGATTACATCGTCTACATGTTCATTTTTCTTGTTCCAAGATTTGGGCATGATTGGATATTTTTCTAACAAGTTATTACTTTCAAAATTCTTGATAGTTTATTGAACCAACACTGGAATAATTTCAACTTTTGGCCAGTTCGATTGTTGTGGATCATCCTCATGACTTGTGGATCTCGACAGTGGGATTTTAATTGTTCCTGGGAGTGTCCCTGACCTTCATTATAGTTCCACACTTTTTCTTACACGCCTATTGAAGAGTAATTCAAATTTGAGGCCAACCTATTCATGTGCACGTTACATTTTCTCCCCTTGGAGAATGTGATGATCTTTGGCTGACATGGATGTTTCCAGAATTGCATATATGCTATAAAGCTTGTAATTGATCATTAGGATAGGTAGTAGAGTTAGTAGTTGATTAATTGGACTAAGGTTGATCCAAATTCAGCTCGCTATAGGAGGATATTGGAATATTGTAATATTGAACATGTTATATCAAGCCTATGAACCGAAGTTGTAAGCCTGGATGCTGTCGACTGAATGTAACTGAGATAATTGTTAATGAGAATATTTTTCATCTGTATTTTCCTCCATATTTTGTGTTGCTTTCATTGTGTTACTCCTGCTACACGGTTCAGATTGTTCTCTTTCAAGACCCTCCTACCATGGTTGCACCAGATTGGTATCAAAGCCATATTCGTTCCTTGTGAGATCATCAGAGTTTGTGAAGTCCTGTTGAATATTTGTTGTGAGGTAGAGGATTGAGCATCTAACCTGCAGCTGCAGAGGACTTGTGTGAAGATGGTGGGAAGGAGAAATGGTATAAATGGAGTGCGTGGAAATGCAAACCCTACTATGATGGAGATGTTAAGAGGAATTGCTTCCAGATTAGATGCAGTTGAAATGGCCCAGAGAAGATTTCAACCAGTTGATGATGTGAGTGATGAAGTAGAGGTATAGGAAGAAAGAGAGGGAAGAGGAAAGAGAGATAAAGGCAACCTAGCCTAGATCAGGAGAAAGAGAGAGAGGTTCATAAGAGCCCTAACCAAAGCAAATACAAAACCACATTTCAATCCACCAAATTATAATGGTAAGTTGGATTCAGAAGAATTGCTTGATTGGATTACAGAGATGGAAAAGTATTTTTAATTTGAAGGTACTACTAAAGATAATAAGGTGAAGTTTTCTTGTACAAAGTCGAGAGGACATGCATCCCTTT
>VDFB02000017.1:559726409-559846129 GCA_007258455.2 Sequoia sempervirens
TGTATGGAGGGAGCCCCATAACAGCTCCAGAATTGAGGAAGATGGACCAAGAGAAAAAAATAAGTGCTAAAGCTGAAGATTTTGCAGAACACATCAAGGATATACATGAGAAGGTAAGAGAACATATTAACAAGATGAATATGCAGTATAAGGCTAAGGCAGATCAAAAGAGGAGGTATAAGGAGTTTCAGATTGGGGATGAAGTGATGGTCCACTTTAGGAAAGAAAGGTTTTCAGTAGGAACATATAAAAAATTGAAGATGAAGAAATTCGGTCCCTGTAAGATTTTGAAGAAGCATGATTCAGGGAATGCATATGAGGTAGAGTTGCCTGATGGAATTAACATTTCCCCTGTGTTCAACATTTCAGATTTGACAGAGTATCATGAAGGTGGAACGAAGGAAGCACCAGCAATAGGGCAGTATGGCATTCCAGCACCTACTTCAGAAAGGGAGGAGATTGAAGCAATCTTGGATAGTCATGTGGGAAGGAGTATCAGAAATAGGCAGTATGAAGAATATCTAGTGAAATGGAGAGGAAGGCCTGTGGAAAATTCATCCTGGCTATCTAAGGTAGTGGTTGATTGGTTGGGTTTTCCTCAACCATCTGAGATGTGATGGGGTCACTTCTCAAATTACCCTGGGTGTCTGATGCAGGAGCATCCAGTGGTGTAAGGGCAATCTTGCATCACCCAAAAATAGTTAAATTTCAAGTTTCTTAGTTTTTAGATGTTTTTACATTTTTGAATACCCTTTTCATTATAATGAAATTCCCAATTTACGATTTGTATTTTTGGTTCTTGGGTTGAAAGATATTGCAGCTTTAGTTTCCCAGATTTACACTTGAAAATCTTCTGAGTTGGATTTGAGGCACTTAGAGCTCCTGGAATGGCCCCAAAACTTGCCAAAATTGGTGTAGCTAATTTTAAGCGCATTCTTGACTTCGAGACCTTTCCAATGGTTTAAACGGTTCGTGAATCGAAGCCCCAGATCAAAAGTTATGGCCCCGGGAAGTTGGCGCACTTTCTAGAAGATACAATTGCAAATGCTCTTTTCAAATTTGAACCTCGTGTTGTAAATTTTCGGTGCCAAACCGCTTAAACTTAAATTTGAATGTTTTTTTGGCTCCAAGCTAATGTGGAGCTCTATTTATGGGCGAGTTTCTAATTTTTGGGTAACTTTTTGGGGGACAAGCTCGCATATTGTGAAAGGGTTATTCTGTAGCTTTCTGTAACTTGCATGTGTTGTAGAACTTGAGGATTTGAGATCCTCTGCATGTAAGAAGCTCCATTTTCTGAATAATAAAATTATTCTCTTATTTGTGGGTTATTTTCTAAGTCTTAGGCTGTGCCCTCATCATTTTCCAAGTACTTTCATGAGCTTGATGAATGAGGAATTAAAGAAATTCTTGGGTAAGTTTGTGATTATTTACATGGATGACATATTGATTTCCAGTAAGAGTAGAGAAGAACATTTATTTCATATCAGAAAAGTTCTGCAGAGGTTGAAAGAAGAGAAGTTGTTGATAAACATTAAGTGTAGTTTCATAAAGGAGGAGTTAGTCTATCTGGGATTTGTGATATCTATGGATGGATTGAAGATGGAACCTGAGAAGGTAAGAGAAATTATTGAGTGGCCTACACTAGATAGCATTAGAGAGGTAAGATCATTTCATGGATTGGAAAGTTTCTATAGGAAGTTCATTAGAAATTTTAGTTCTATTTGTAGTCCTATGACATAAACAATGAGAGGAGATAGGAAGGATTTTAGATGGACATTTGGAGTAGACCGAAGTTTTGAGTTATTGAAGAAAAAGGTGACTGAGCAGTTGTGTTAGCTTTACCATATTTCAATAAGGTATTTCAAGTAGACTGTGATGCAAGTGGAAATGCAATTGGAGTAGTACTAAGTCAAGAGGGAAGACCTATAGCTTATTTCAATGAGAAGTTGAATGATGCTAGGAGAAGATATTCAGTGTATGATCAGAAATTTTATGCCACAGCTCAAGCCTTGAAGAAGTGAAGACAATACCTGTTGCCTAAGGAGTTTTTGTTGTATACGGATCATCAAGCATTGCAATATTTGAACAGTCAAGGTAAGTTGAATCAGACACACATGAGATGGGTAGAGTTCTTGTAGAGTTATACTTTTTTTTTGAAACATAGGAGTGGGAAGTCAAATAGAGTTGTTGATGCTTTCAGTAGGAGAAGGAATTTACTGACAAAGATGAGAGTGGAAGCATTAGGCTTTGAGGAATTGAAAACCTTGTATGAAGAAGACCCAGATTTTGTAGAACCTTGGAAAGCTTGTAAAGAACCTGTTTCGAAGGATAGGAGTCGGTGGTTGGATTATTCCATTCAGGAGGATATGTTGTTCAGAGGCAATTAGTTGTGTATACCATAAAGTTCAATGAGGGAAATCCTGGTGAAGGAGAAGCATAGTGGAGGAATGTCAGGGCACTTTGGAGTTGATAAGATAGTGGCATTGGTGAGTGAGAATTATTTTTGGCCGCAGATTCATAAGGATGTTAGGAGATTTGTGCAGAGTCGCAATGTTTTTCAAGTTGCAAAGGGGAGTAGTCAGAATGTTGGATTGTATAAACCTTTGATAGTTCTGGAGATACCTTGGGAGGACATCAGTATGGATTTCATACTTGGTTTTCCGAGGACACAGAGGTAATGATTTTGTATTTGTGGTGGTAGATAGATTTTCTAAGATGGCACATTTCATACCTTGTAGGAAGACAACAGATGCAGTACATGTAGAATATTTTTTTTTAAATGAGGCAGTTCGATTGCATGGGTTACCTAGAAGTATTTTTTTAGACAAAGATGTAAAGTTTGTTGGTTACTTTTGGAGGAAACTTTGGAAGAAGATGAAGATAGATTTGAAGTTCAATTCAACTTTTCACCCATAGACTGATGGACAAACAGAGGTAGTAAACAGGAGTTTAGGAAATTTATTGAGATTTTTGATTGGAGAGAAGACTCGAAGTTGGTATTTATTCCTTGTACAAATAGAGTTTGCTTAAAATAATTCAATAAATAGGAGTACATGAAAGACACCTTTTGAGATTGTTACTGGAGTTCATCCTAGAGGTATATCAGAATTGAGAGACATTAGTATGGAAGACAAGAGGAGTACAGAGGCAGAATAATTTTAAGAACACATGAAGGAAGTGCATACTCAAGTAAAATAGTAGTTGGAAACAATGAACCAAAAGTTTAAGGAGAAGACAGACGAAAAGAGGAGACATAAGGAATTTGAAGTTGGAGATGAAGTGATGGTATATTTGTGGAAGGAGAGATTTCCAGTTGGTACATACAATAAGCTGAAGATGAGGAAGTTCAGACCTTGTAAGATCTTGAAGAGATTTGATTCAGGAAATGCATATGAAGTGGAGTTACCAAGAGGTATGGGTATATCAACTATATTCAACATTGTAGATCTATACTAGTATCATGAACTAGAATTCAATGAATACAACAAAGCAAATTTGGAAAATTAGTTTCCTAAATAGCAGCCAAATGAGATTGAAGAAATTTTGAATATCAAAGATGGGAGGAAGACTCGTGGAAGACAATACAAAGAATATATTGTGAAATGGAAAGGTAGACCAGTTGAGGATTCTTCTTGAATTTCTCAGGCTAAGGTAGACCGTGTTAGCTCTCAAAAATGCAAGTAAGAATACCTCAAGAGGTTGCCAATCTCTTGGTACATTTTAGGGTAATAGACAAGGTCAAATGGTTTAGACCTTCTACTCTTCAGGTGTTGCTAGACCTAGGTGGGTGTACCTATATGAGTGAGGCAGACTTGACTTGTGATTATTTATTTTGAATTTTTTTTCCCACAATTGCAGATGGGAGTGGATAGATACAACTTGATTTGTAATATTGAAACTAAAACCTAATATGTTCAGTTAACATATGTAAAAAAAATGAATGAAACTAAATGATAAAAATGCAGAGACTAGTGCCTTATTGGGTATGTGGAGTCAAATGAGATCTAAATGAGTAACTTCTTTCTAGAAAACATTCAAATTGTTTGGCATATGTTTTAGTTTATAACTTGTATAAACATGCAAGACTATGACTACCAAGTTCTTCTTAATGATCCAGATGAACTTCCCTGATTACTATGATCAATTAAAAGGATTTAATCTCTCCTTGAAAGAACTAGTTAATCAACCACATAGATATAGCAAATGTGTATTGATAAATTGATCATAAACTTGTTATATCAATTTAAATAACTAGAAAACATTAACCTTGGAGACAACTACAGTAATACTTTCAATGAACACAACAAAAAATTGATACCAGAAGTATGCCAGCACATTAAATGATTCTCATTGATATCTCCATAATTTCAAACATGCATCATAGTCTCATATTTGCGAAAACATTGTATTCTACTATATCTATTTGATTTGATCTTCTATTCTATATCCTTTGTCTCTATCTATTTTGTTACTGAAATAGATATTTATACATCAAATACACAAAAGGACGCATCCTTTTAGAAATGTCACATATTAAAAAATAGATTAAAATATAATCAGGCTTTGTTTAGCCATAAATGAACTTTAGACAACTGATCCAAATAATCCCATCATTTGTGCATATCTGCATCTCCAACTGTGTTCTGGATTGAGATCTCCATCTTTATCTTCTCATTTTTCTCACTCGCCTCCTCCAATGTCTTTTTTTTAGCAGTAGCAACCTCTAGGATTTCAAGTAGTATCCACTCATTCTCACCTTTCCATCTAGTTACTTCCTTTAGTTCTCCTTTATCATCAGAGAATGTAGTCAATGTTTTCTTGGCAACATTTTCCAATCCCTATGCATCCCCTTGCAATTCTTCATAAAAGTTTCGATGTCTATTTATAAAATGATTTGTAGCTTCAATTGATACACTATTAGAAACATCTCTCTGGTTCACTTCTCAGGACTTCTCCATAATTCGTTCATTCATCCTTTCATGTTCTTTTAATGCAGCAAGCGTATGTGAATATTTTCCCAAAATTTTATTCAACCAAGATGTTAAACTGGCCTGCCTTTTCTTGATTATTCCCACAAATGCATCATATTTTCCTTGGGATTAAGCACTTGATCCTTCCCAATGATCTTTTGATAGAGAGCTTTCACCTTGGGTAAGCAGCTTGGGTGCCTTCATAGTAACACCTAACAAATATTTTAGGTGATCATTTTCTCTCAACACCCTTTTGTTTTTTGTTTTGTACATCTCTCTTTCCTTAATCAACATCTGAATTTGTGCTTTGTTTAGTTTTGCAACATTAATTCCAATTTATGTGGTAGCCACAAGATCGGCTTCTCCAAATTTTAAATTCATGACATGCCCGAATGCCTTTTCAGTATCAATAACTACTGATTTCCTATGGGGTAGATATAAGGCCCAAATCATTAATGATCCTTCATCTTTATTATATTTGGATCATGCATACACTTATGTTACCTTTTCTTGGTCTAACTTGTGTGTAGCATTACTATCCTTTAAGAAAATATCAAAGACAAGTGCAGAATTGAGATCTAGCCTGGGAAAGATCATGACACTAGAATTTTCCAACATTTTTCTCCCCTTTTTAGGGGTCATACCTATCATCTCCTCATCTACACACCTCTTCAATTCATTCAGCAATTGCTCTTCATTTCCTGCAGTAACATTATCAACCTTTTCCCTTATTTCTTTTCCCTTTTGTTTATACAAAAATGCCTTAAATTTTGGGGAATTAACAAATTCATCATCTAATACAAATGATTTGTATTCTATATGCCTTACATCTACTTCTTCATTCTCTTCAATACTCAACTCTCTGGTTGGGAAAATATAATGTTGAGTTCTTAATCTAGATACTTTACTTGGTTGACTTTGTGGCATATTATCCTTGGATGCTTCCTCCCTAGAAGACAACAACTCTGCATCCTGCAACCTTTGATTATACCTTTCAAACACCATCTCTGCTTCTTCCTCATCCAAATTCCAGATCATATCATCAAAGTGATAGGGCACATGCTGATACCCTCCAAATTTTATCTTTATTTTAGCAGAATTAATATACCCTTCTGGGTCGAAGTTCTTTTTGGGTGATCCTCTCTTCATATTGTACTCCAAAAATTTATCAAGGATCAAATGGTATCCTTCCTTGGCCAACACAGTGAAATCACCAAAGCATAATGTACTAGGCATGAAAGCCTGCTTCCCAAAGGAACTAAGATTCATAACACTAGAATAATCCATCTATCTGACAATCTCCAAATATGCAATTCTGTTTGGGACTATTTTTGGTAAAATGAAAGGGGCATCGTCAAACCCATAAACTCTAATCATGGTAGCTCCCTCCAATAAATACCAATCTCCCCAATTATGATCAATTGGCCCATTGAAATCCTTTGGCCGAATAAATCTTTTTATCTCTTCCGATAATGAATAATCACAAGGATGATTGTATAATTTGTACAATGTTTTCACAAAATATTCTTCAAAATGAGTAAAACTAGCATTGGAAAACCTACTATTTCAAACAATAGTCCACAATTGAACGTGTAATGTTGTACCTTCTTTATTAAACTGAGAAATCCTCATCTCTGGAGGCCATAGTCCCAACTCTTGTCCAAAATATAACACCATATGCATAAATAATGAACAATGCCTGAGATGAAATGTAGATGATCCACTTTTTATTGCCATCAATACTTAATCAAGCCCCTTAAATATGTACGAGGCATAGTCAAATGGCCTAGAATTGTGGTATTGGATATCTACTGAAATTAGCATTGGCACAATTGACATATACTCTGGGGCATCCATTCCCAATACCTAGCCTACTGAGAAGTAAGTGTATTTCATATAAGGTTCAAATAGGTCCACATGATAAGGAGGTCCATCACTATCCTATAAAGGAAGTGGTTTGCTGCCCTGTTTAATCCTGTGAATTGGCAGCCTCCAACCCTTATAAATCGTGTCCATTCTCGAGAACTCCTTCTCCAATTCTTCACATATGATCTCTTCATTGCAAAACCCTTCCAAATTAAAAACCCTCCCCTATTGCCTCTTTTGAAAAATGTATTTGTGGTTTTTCGAACGGGTCACATATAGCTTTGTGTTTCAGTTCATAGTGATTAGCTAACAGTTTTATCAATTCTGCATTTACAAATACATTAGGGCACACCAATTTTCCCAAATTAAGCTTCCATGGATTGCATACTCATTCAAAATGATTTCTCCCATGATAATGAAAATTGAACAATTAATATCCCCTTATTTGAGTCTAAACATCTCCTATGAATTTACATTTATCATCCAGTTTATCTATTTCTCCACTAAGTTGAGAAGATCATCTAGCTTTAGGCCTAGAGCCAGGTAATTGGTCAATGAGGTCTTGATTCAATCTTTGTTTTGTGCCCTCATGTTCCATTTCAGTTTTTTGTTTCTTTCCCTTAATTTGACTATTTCCACCATGTTTTCTACTTTTTAATTTTCCTAAGCTAGGGGTCTCCATTCTTCAAAGTTACAGAAGTTAAAATTTGAGGAGCTAAGGTGCACTCACTTACTGTATTCTGGTCAAGATCTTTAGACTGGAAGGATGCCCTGGTTCTTCATTCGCCTTGCTGATACTTCTGCTATCAGTTCAACACTAATGCTTTCAATTGAATTCTCCCTGTTATGTTTCATCGCGCCATTAATGTGTCAGCTGAAGCACGAGTGAAGACTTATTTGAAACTCACACTGTCACATCAAATGTCTTGTTGGTGAGACATTTTCAAATATGGGGTGATATCCTTTTGCAACGTTCATTAAACCTTTCGCCAAAACATCCTGTAGTCTCATCGACATTTGGAGTCTCACCGATAGTTATCACTTTAATCTTATGTATCATTGTGACAATTCTGAGTCGAGGAGATGTTCCATAGATTACATTGTGTCTTACCAAGATACACCCCATGGTATTTTTTTGGTCACTGAGACACAATCACATTTTCGTCGATGAAACCATACTTCGGCGTGACTTTCATATTTCTCACCGATGAAATTAGTCTCACCGATGAAGTAAGTTCTATCGGTAAGACTTTGAAACTCGAAAAGACTCCTACTGATGCTAATTGTCTTGTCAAACTTTTTATTCCAATATGCTTCTTTTAGTGAGACTCTTCCCAAAGCACCTCATTGGTGTGACTTATGGGTCGAAAGGACTACATGACTTCATCTTGATAGTCCTTTGATAGAATCCCTTTGCGCTTTGTCGACAAGACCTGATGCTTTCAGTAAGACTTCACTCTGATGACTTTTAGTTTAGCTGAAATGTTTCCTCGTGCACCGGTCGGTAAGACATATATGAGTCCGTTGTGACTCATTGTGATGGTAACTTTTTTTTCGATATGATCTTTCTGTCATCGAGACAATGAATTATGTCCTGCCAATAAGTGCTTGCAAATGAAATATTCAGTATGGCATTCCTGCACTCTTTTTGATAGACTACAAAAGATACACATTAGTAAGGATGCTTTATGGATCGGGGAGACCCTTACCATCTCTTGCTGATATGAATTATATTGTAAAATATTTAGGACTAGATGGATTCTATGGGACCACATGACAAGATATGGGAAAAATGCCATGAAAAGAGGATTTTTGTGTTTATGGTGAGGACCATTTTGTAAACTCATGTGTATAAATAACTATAAAATTTTCAAAATTTTATAGTTCTAATAGTGGGTCCATCTAGGGATGAATGATTGTGAGATCATTGCGAGGATCCAGATATTCTAGGTGAGAAAACCAAACTCAAGGTGATGGATCATGTGAGCAAGATGGAATGAATGGAAATGGAAATGGATACGACCCTACACTATTGTAGATGGAAAGATTTATTTTTAAAAGAAGGAAAACCAGGATAGTCCATGTACTGGCAATTCCTGTTCCTTTTATTTCCTAGACTACTGTGCATGGAAAATGGAATTTTGAGAGGATTGTCAAGAATTTTCCATGCACTGGCAACCCTTAATCCTCTGTATTGCTCAAGAGAGAAAATGCTTCAAAAATTTCCCATGCACAGGCAACTCCTAATCTTCACTAGCCATATTTTGTAGATAATATGAGTCTTCACCTCTCTTTCCAACAACCACAAAAGGTCCTAGCCACAAGGCTTCAAATTTCCCATGCTTTCCCTTCTCCTAACACCTTGTGTTCCACATCAGCACCAGATCATTCTCTTCAAATTTCCTATCTTTTGTTTTTTTATCAAATAGATACTTCATTTGTGCCTGCAACTTCATGTTTTGGTTTTGAGCTACTCTCCTTATCTCATCGAGTTTAGCCAGTTGCTCCATTCTCTCCTCCATAGGTTCTAGAATATCCAAATCTTCTTGAAGGATAAAGTTGTAAACTGGTAACAAATTTTGTAAAGGCATCCTGGCTTGTGTTCCATACACCAATTCAAATGGGGATTTTCCAATTGCCTTTTTTATAGTGATCCTATCAACCCAAACAACTAGTCTTAATTTTGAATCCCAAGATTTCTTATTCTAACCTAACATCCTCCTTATAATATTGAGAAGACTTTGATTGATGGACTTTGCTTGACCATTAGCTTATGGATGGTAAGGAGCTGCATAAGAAATGGAAATGCCATATGTGCTACAGAAATTTCTGAATTCATAGGATCTGAAACACATCCCATTGTCAGTAATCAGTCTTAGTGGTGTACCAAATCTGGTAATGATGTTATCCATTAGAAAATTTGTCACAAATTTTCTTGTAGCTTGCTTGGTTGGGACTACTTCTACCCATTTGGTAAAATAATCAGTAGCCACCAATATCCACTTATGTCCTCCACTTGATTTATCTTGTATCTCCCCAATGAGATCAATTCCCCACTAATGAAAAGGGGCTTCAGACTATAGAGGCCTAAGCGGTAAAGCTCCTTGATACTTCATTTTCCTAGCGAATTTTGGCAGGCTTCACATCTTCTTACGTATGAAAAGGAGTCATTAAAAACTTTTGGCCAGTAATAACCTTCCCTGAGAATTTTATGTGCAGTTGTCTTTGCAGAGTAATGCCCTCCACAAACCCCTTCATGCATTTCACTTGAGACATGCTTAGCTGTGATTCATCCAGACATAACAATAATATCCCGTCCATGTTCTTCCAAAACAAATCTCCTTCCATGAACACATACTTAGATGCTTGCAGCTTCAAAGTTCTTTTCTGGCTATCACTCAATCCTTCTAAACACTTCATGTATTTAAGGTAATGCATGATGTCTGCATACCAAGGATTATGCTCAATGCTCGCAATTGCATTCTCTTCCTCTTCTATATTGCAAATTTGATTTGCTTCAATATTTGCTTCTGCCATTAACCTAGAAAAACCCTAACCTCTTACTAGTTTAGTGATTTGTATCTCTATATCAAAATCTTGGATTTTATTAATCCATCTGCATCTTTTTCCTATTACTTCAGACTATGTCAAAATGTCTTTAACAGCCACATGAGGGACATAGGAAATTACCTTAGCTCCAACAAGATATGGTCTGAAATCCTTTGTAGCTTTTACCAATGCAAAAGCTTGTTTTTCCATTATATCATATTTCAATTCTAACCCCTGTAATGACTTACTGAAAAGGGACACAGGTTGCTCATGACCCTCCTAATTTTTCTGTAATATGACAACAGCTATAGTATGTAATGAAGCAAATGAGAATATTTGAAAGGGTTTCAAAAAATTTGGAGACTTAAGGATAGGGGCTTCCTTGATAGCCTTTTTAATTGATATAAAAGCATCTAATGCTTCTGAAGTCCAATCTATTTTTTGTCCTTTTCTTAACATTTTTGATATGAACTTAATGATTTCAGAAAAATTAGAAACAAATCTCCTAACAAAGTTGATTTTTCCAAAGAATGACTGGATGGCTTTGATGGTCTTAGGAATTGGTATTTTATCTATAGCTTCAACCCTCTCAGGATCTATTCTAATCCCCTCCTTTGACACAATCTCCTAAGATCTTACCCTCTGTGACTGCAAAATGACATTTTTTAGGGTTCAGACTAATCCCATATTCTAAAGCTTTAATAAATACCTTTTCTAGATGTTCTACATGATCTTTAGCCTTCTTTGAGTAGGCAGTAAGGTCTTCTTGATACACCACCATGATAGCATTAATTAGGTCTATAGATGCTACATCCATAGCCCTTTGGAAGGTTGCTCCTGTGTTTGTGAGACCAAACAGAATTCTTAGATAAACATATGTTCCCCATGGGGTTGTAAAAGTTGTTTTATATTGCATAGATTTTTTAACTCTAACCTGGTTATAACCTGAAAACCCATCCATCATAGATAACAACTCGCACCCTATCACCTTATGTAATATAGCCTCCATATTGGGTAGAGAATTATTATCTTTGAGAGATGCCATATTTAGATTTCTGAAATCCACACATAATCTGATATCTCCATTTTTCTTCCTCACAAGGACCAGGTTTGAGACCCATGTTGAGTGCCTGATTGGTTTGATAATACCACCGTATCTGAGCTTTGCCAATTCTTCCTACATTTTTGGTTCCAATGTTGGATTAATGGGTCTTTGCTTCTGTCTAAATGGCTTTGCATCTAGCTTCAATGGCATCTCATGCTGAAACAAATCTTCCCTATATGCTTTTAGATCTTCATAAGACCAAGCAAAGACATGTTTATATTTTCTTAGTAATGCTATCAGCATTCTTCTAATTTTCGAGCTTATTTTCTTCCCTATGTACACCTTTATTGGTGCCATCTCAGTCCCCAAGTTAATCTCTTCAATATCCTCCCTCTTGACTGGTGTTTGCTTCATGAGGGACCAATCACTTCCATCATACACCCTCTCCAATGCCACTAACCCTTTAGGAAGCTTATTTGTTTTAAGCTGTAAGATCTCCTTCCCAAATAGTGTTTGCTTCCCATCCACTTCCTCAAAAAAGGCATTGAAATCAATTTCTTGGGCTTCATATTGATCTATACAGTGAAGAAATTTCAAAATTTCAATATCATCATTAAAAACCTGCCAACTATATATGTTATCAAGCATAGCAGGCCTTGTTTTGAACTCAATTTGTGATACTCCAGCCAGTGTAATATCATCTCTCTTCAACGCCAAATTTGCTAAAAATTCTGCCATTATGTTCTCTGACCTATCAATCCACTCAATTGAGAAGGCATCAAACAACTCAATTGTGTCCCATACAACATTCTTGTATTGTTTCAGTCTTTTATGTTTTGCTGCATATTTTGACTTAATTTGAGAAACAACTAACTCAAAATCCCCTAGAATAGCCAACAGCTTGATTATATGTTTCACAGAGCTATATTCAAACCTGTTAATAAAGCTTCATATTCTGCCATATTGTTTGTACATTCAAATGTTAACAGAAATGAATACTTAAATGTAATACCTTCAGGTGAAACGAATACTATTCCTGCCCCATTACCTTCTTGGCTATAGGCTCCATCAAAGTACATTTTCCACACACCATTGCAATTTTGTGCAACATGCTTTTCAATTGGATCACTATTGATTAATTATGTCTGGGCTAGCTCTATCTTAAAATTCTCAAGATCCACATCACAAAAACAATTGATTTGATCTTGTGGTACATAGTCAACAACTTGGTTCATCCTTGGCTCCCTGTATAACTTAACTTCTTGACCATTCACTGGAATTGTTGCATAAGACAAATCAAACTAGACATTCCCCCCAACCGCAGTCATCCATTGTCTTGATAGGAGCATCCCAAACTAAGGAGGGGTGTCAATTACTGTTATATCAATATTATAGGCCACCGAGGATAAGCAGCTAGTTTGAATTCAACATCTTTCATTATACCCACCACAAGAACAGGTCTGTTATCCATTGCATAGCACTTCCCTCCATTAGTATCCACCCACATGCCAAGCTATTTCATAACTCCTACTGGCATAATATTTATGGCAGCACCAGAGTCTATCATGCAATTCCTTAACAATTTGTTATTTATGAGCAATGTAGTGAAAAAAAGATCAACTTGTGGGGCATTTAATAATGCATTATTAAGGCACACTTATGGGATATTCACTTTCTCTTGCTTATTAATAGTTTTAGTGGCCATCTTACTTTCAGAATTTATATATTTTTCATTTCCATTTGTTATTAATTGAACAACATTGTCTCTATATTCCTTAATTTTCATCATCTCAAGTAGTGGAAAAGACATCTTTACCTGAGATAAAGCCTAAGTGAAGTCAAAAGAGGAACCCTCCGCCTTAATCATTTTCTTCTATTCTGATGTTTCTCCTTGCTCTCTTCTTTTTCTCTTTTACTTGAATGATCGGTGTTTTTCATCTCTTTGTGTAACTCTTTAACTTCCTCCTTTTGGACAGGCTTCTGTTCACTTATATCATATTGTTTATTTTTTGTTTTCTTTGAAATTCCTTGTGTCACCTTTTGATCCTTCATAAAGATTCCCCTAGGGACACCTTCCTTCTCATTCACTGTCCTATTTCTCAACCAGTACTTACTATTTGCTTCTTCAACTGTAGCAATGGTTAATCTCTCAATCTCCTATTCGGTGAGTTTCCTCATACTGCACTGAATAGGCATCTCAACAGACTGTGGTTTTGTATAATCATCTTCAGAGTTAGAAAGAACCTATTGTTCTACCATGTGGACATTGTACCATTGATTTGAAAGAATGTACTCATAACCTTCATCCTCTAAAGACGAGTACTTCTCCTCAACACGGTGAAAAGTATTTGAAGTCAAATACACTGTGTGATCTTCTCCACTATTTCTTGTTAACATTCCTTCCTTTTTCATTCTTTGGGCTACAACACAATAATCTGGGGAATGTGGCTTATCACAAATTTCACATAAATAATTGTTATTAACCATATATGTTCCCTTCTTCCTTAATGGATGAGGAGTTTCTTTGTTTCTAGGCCTATCTGTTATAGGTTTTCCATCCTTCCAATTTGTATTAAAAGGCATACCATGTAGCCTAGGCCTTTCATTTATGTATGTGTTCTCTTGCTTGTATTGATAATTATTGGTTTGTTGAGGGACCCTAGGGTTGTCTCTTTTACTGATTATCCCAGCAACCTTCTTGTTTTTTTCAATTGTTAATGCTATCTTTTGGGCTTCGGCTAAATCTCTTGGGAAACTATTTCTCAGTTCATACCCTGTTTTAGGATCGAACGCATTCAAATAAACACTTAATGCCATAGATTCTGGCAACTTCAACCCAGGAGGTATCTTATTTTTCAATTTATTGAATCACTAGTTCAAATCATAAATTGAGTCATTCTGATTTTTCTAAATCTGCATTAATTCATGAAGAGCAACATCCGGTGCACTTAGATTCCCATATTGCTTGAGGAATCGATCCTGAAATTCTTGGACAGAATTGATAGAAGTTGTTGGTAAGTTGTTAAACCAATCCCTAGCTTCTTCAGTAAGCGACATCATGAACAACCTCATGTGTAAATCCTCATATGGTACATCCAAATCTTGGATGAAAGCATTGAAGCTCCTTAAATGATCTTCAACAGTGATGGCACTACTCCCTATAAACTTTGGGACAAGAATTCTCCAACTGCCATCCATTGGGTAAGGGTATAATTGAAACCCTATCAAGTCAAATTATCTGATCATTGTTGTGTATTGATGGGGGGAGGGTTAGGTGGGTACTGATACTAGTACATCAGATTATTGTATTGTGTATGATGATGTGGCACATAATGTTGACCATGAGGTGGTTGTGTATTTGTATATTGTGAAGGAATATGTGGTGGATGGTTTGGCTATTTGTACTGATTCCCTATTTGATTGTGAGGAGCCTGTGATGGATCAGAAGGCCCTGCACCATTATTGCCCTGCTTGTGAGCCAGTACATATTTTGGGCAACCAGTTGTCTGAGCAGTAATTTGAGCCTTTTGCAATTTGAAATCCCACATTGCTTGTATCATTTTGGCTTTCTCCTGTTCAGCTTTTAGTTCTTCTAGCTCCTTTTTCTATAACTCAAACTGTGCTTTTACTTCTTCATGAGTTAAAGATTCATAATTTTCCTGAGGAATCTCATGATCATTGAACTCATTTTGGTTACCCTCCATTCTTTGATCATATTTGTGTTTTCATATGAGTTGTTCAACTTCAAATTTAGCATCCCACTCTGCCTATTTCTGAGGATTGTAAAAAGGGTTTCTTTGTTCCTCTAGGGTACAAGGTTCTGTACTTGAATTATCTCTCCATGTATCATAACGGTCATATGTTTTACAATGTGGTCTCAATGCTTTGTCTTTGTTCATCATGCACATGTCCTCATTTATCTTCTTACCCTTATCAACCTTATCATCCTTGTGTGTCCACTTACTGCTGCCAACAGGAGCCCCAGTATGACCTCCCCTATATTGAGATTTTCTACAATTCATGTTGAAATTTTTTTATCAGAGTCGCCACTCACTTTCTTAAAAGTGAGAAAAAATTTCTTACTTCTTATTCCCAGCGGAGTCTAAATAGGATTTCTGACTCTATGACTAAGGCATTGATTCTAAGTTAATTCCCCGGCAGAGTCACCAATTTGTTAGCTCTCAAAAGCGCAGGTAAGAATACCTCAAGAGGTTGCCAATCTCTTGGTATGTTTTAGGGTAACATACAAGGTCAAATGGTTTAGACCTTCTACTCTTCAAGTGCTGCTAGACCTAGGTGGGTGTACCTATATGAGTGAGGTAGACTTGAATTGTGATTATTTCTTTTGAAGTGATTTTCCCACAATGGCAGATGGGAGTGGAGAGATACAACTTGATTTGTAATATTGAAACTAAAACCTAATATGTTCAATTAATAGATGTAAAAAAAATGAATGAAACTAAATGATAAAAATGCACAGACTAGTGCCTTATTGGGTATGCGGAGTCAAATGAGATCTAAAAGAGTAACTTCTTTATGGAAAACATTCAAATTTTTTGGCATATATTTTAGTTTATAAATTGTATAAACATGCAATACTAAGACTACCAAGTTCTTCTTAATGCTCTAGATAAATTGATCATAAACTTGTTATATCAATTTAAATAACCAAAAAACATTAACCTTGGAGACAACTATAGTAATACTTTCAATGAACACAACAAACAATTGATACCAGAAGTACGCTAGCACATTAAATGATTCTCATTGATACCTCCATAATTTTAAACATCCATCATAGTCTCATATTTGCGAAAACATTGTATTCTATTATATCTATTCTATTTGATCTTCTATTCTATATCCTTTGTCTCTTTCTATTTTGTTACCGAAACAGATATTTATACATCAAATACATGAAAGGATGCGTCCTTTCAAAAATTTCACATATTAGAAAATAGATTAAAAGATAATCAGGATTTTTTTGGCCATAAATGAACTTTATACATGTGATCCAAATAATCTCAGCGTTCATGTGTATCTACATCTCCAACAACATTTTGGATTGAGATCTCCATCTTTATCATCTTCTCATTTTGCTCACTCACCTCCTCCAATGTCATGTTTTCAGCAGTAGCAAACTTCAAGATTTCATGTAGTATCAACTCATTCTCACCTTTCCATCTAGTTACTTCCTTTAGTTCTCCTTTATCATCAGAGAATGTAGTCAATGTTTTCTTAGTAGCATTTCCCAATCCTTGTGCATCCCCTTGCAATTCTTCATAAAAGTTTCGATGTCTATTCAAAAAATGATTTGCAGCTTCAATTGCTACACTATTAGAAACATCTCTCTGGTTCACTTCTTGGGACTTCTCCATAATTCGTTCATTCATCATTTCGTGTTCTTTTAATGCAGCAAGTGTATGTGAATATTTTCCCCAAAGTTTATTCAACCAAGATGTTAAACTGGCCTACCTTTTCTTGATTATTGCCACAAGTGCATCATATTTTCCTTAGGAGTAAGCACTTGATCCTTCCCAATGATCTTTTGACAGAGAGCTTTCACCTTGGGTAAGCAGCTTGGGTGCCTTCATAGTAACACCTAACAAATCTTTTAGGCAATCATTTTCTCTCAACACCCTTTCGTTGTTTCTTTTGTACATCTCTCTCTCCTTAATCAACATCTGAATTTGTGCTTTGTTTAGTTTTGCAACATTAATTCCAATTTCTGCGGTAGCCAAAGGATCAACTTCTCCAAATTTTAAATTCATGACATGCCCAAATTCATTTTCAGTATCAATAACTACTAAATTCCTATGGGGTGGTTATAAGGCCCAAATCATTAATGATCCTTCATCTTCATTGTATTTGGATCCTGCATACACTTTTGTTACCTTTTCTTGGTCTAGGTTGTGTGTAGCATTACTGTCATTTAACAAACTATTAAAGACAAGTGCAGAATTGAGATCTAGCCCGAGAAAGATCATGACACCAGCATTTTCCAACATTTTTCTCCCCTTTTCAAGGGTCATACCTCTCATCTCCTCATCTACACACCTCTTCAATTCGTTCTTCAATTGCTCTTCATTTCCTACAGTAACATTATCAACCTTTTCCCTTATTTCTTTTCCCTTTTGTTTATAAAAAAATGCTTTAAATTCTGGGGAATTAACAAATTCATCATCTGATACAAATGATTGGTATTCTATATTCCTTACATCTGCTTCTTCATTCTCTTCAATACTCAACTCTCTGGTTGGGAAAATATAATGTTGAGTTCTTAATCTAGATATTTTACTTGGTTGACTTTGTGGCATATTATCCTTGGATACTTCCTCCCCATAAGACAACAACTCTACATCATGCAACCTTTGATTATACCTTTCAACCACCATCTCTGCTTCATCCTCATCCAAATTTTGGATCATATCATCAAAGTGATAGGGCACATGCTGATACCCTCCAAAGTTTATCTTTATTTTAGCAGAATTAATATACCCTTCTGGGTCGAAGTTCTTTTTGGGTGGTCCTCTCTTCATATTGTACTACAGCAATTTATCAAGGATCAAATTGTATCCTTCCTTGGCCAACATAGTGAAATCACCAAAGCATAATGTACTAGGCATGAAATCTTGCTTCCCAAAGGAACTAAGATTCATAACACTAGAATAATTCATCTGTTTGATAATCTCCAAATATGCAATTTTGTTTGGGACTGTTTTTGGCAAAATGAAAGGGGAATCTTTAAACCCATAAACTCTAATCATGGTAGCTCCCTCCAAGCAATGCCAATCTCCCCAATTATGATCAATTGGCCCATTGAAATCCTTTGGTTGAAGAAATCTCTTTATCTCTTCGGATAATGAATAATCACAAGGATGATTGTACAATTTGTAGAATGTTTTCACAAAATATTTTTCAAAATGAATAAAACTAACATTGGAAAACCTACTATCCCAAATAGTAGTCCACAATTGAACAAGTAATGATGTACCTTCTTTATTAAAATAAGAAATCCTCATCTCCAGAGGCCATAGTCCCAACTCTTGTCCAAAGTATAACACCATATGCATCAATAATGAATAATTCCTGAGATGAAACGTAGATGATCCACTTTTTATTGCCATAAATCCTAAATCAATCCCCTTAAATATGTATGAGGCATAGTCAAATGGCCTAGAATTGTGGTATTGGATATCTGCTAAAATTAGCATTGGCACAATTGACATATACTCTGGGGCATCCATTCCCAATACCTGGCCTACTGAGAAGTAAGTGTATTTCATATAAGGTTCAAATAGGTCCACATGATAAGGAGGTCCATCACTATCCTATAAAGGAACTAGTTTGCTGCCCTATTTAATCCTGTGAATTGGTAGCCTCCAACCCTTATAAATCGTGTCCATTCTTGAGAACTCCTTCTCCAATTCTTCACATATGATCTCTTCATTGCAAAACCCTTCCAAATTAAAAACCTCCCTTATTGCCTCTTTTGACAAATGTATTTGTGGTTTTCCGGATGGGTCATGTATAGCTTTGTGTTTTGGGTCATAATGATCAACTAATAGTTTCATCAATTTACAAATACATTAGGGCACACCAATTTTCCCAAATTAAGCTTTCATGGATTGCATACTCATTCAAAACAATTTCTCCCATGATAATGAAAATTGAACAATTCATATCCCCTTATTTGAGTCCAAACATCTCCTATGAATTTACATTTATAATCCAGTTTATCTATTTTTTCCCTAAGCTGAGCAGATCGTCTAGCTTTAGGCCTAGATCCAGGTAATTGGTCAATGAGGTCTTGATTCAGTCTTCATTTTGTGCCCTCATGTTCCATTTCAATTTTTTGTTTCTTTCCTTTAATTTGACTGCTTTCACCATGTTTTCTACTTTTTAATTTTCCTGAGCTAGGGGACTCCATTCTTCAAAGTTACAGAAGTTAAAATTTGAGGAGCTAAGGTGCACTCACTTACTATATTCTGCTTGAGATCTTAAGACTACAAGGATTCCCTGGTTCTTCATTCAGCTTGCTGATTCTTCTGCTATCAATTCAACACTAATTCTTTCAATTGAATTCTCCCTGTTATGTTTCGTCACGCCATTAATGTGTCAGCTGAAGCACGAGTGAGGAATTATTTGAAACTCACACTGTCGCATCAAATGTCTTTTCGGTGAGACATTTTCAAATCTAGGGCGATATCCTTTTGCAACATTCATTAAGCCTTTCATCGAAACATCTTGTAGTCTCATCGACATTTGGAGTCTCACCAATAGTTATCGCTTTAGTCTTATGGAGTCTCACCGATAGTTATTGCTTTACATTGTGTCTTACCGAGATACACCCCATGGTATTTTTCTGGTCACTAAGACACAATCACATTTTCACTATTGAAACCATACTTCGGCATGACTTTCATATTTCTCACCAATGAAATTAGTCTCACCGATGAAGTAAGTTTTATCGGTAAGACTTTGAAACTCGAAAAGACTCCTACCAATGCTAATTGTCTTGTTGAACTTGTTATTCCAATATGCTTTGTTCAGTGAGACTCTTCCTGAAGCACCTCATCGGTGTGACTTATGGGTTGGGAGGACTACATGACTTCATCCTGATAGTCCTTTGATAGAATCCCTTTGCGCTTTATCGGCAAGACCTGATGCTTTCAGTAAGACTTCACTCTGATGACTTTTAGTTTGGCCAAAATGTTTCCTCGTGCAACGGTCGGTAAGACATATATGAATTCGCTGTGACTCATTGCGATGATAACTTGTTTGCTGATATGATCTTTTTGTTGCCAAGACAATGAATTGTGTCCTATCGATAGGTGCTTGTAGATGAAATATTCAGTATGACATTCTTGCACTCTTGCTGATAGACTACAAAAGATACACATTAGTAAGGATGCTTTATGGATAGGGGAGAACCTTACCATCTCTTGCTGATATGATTTTTATATTGTAAAATATTCAGGACTAGATGGATTCTACAAGACCACATGACAAGATATGGGAAAAATGCCATGAAAAGAGGATTTTTGTGTTTATGGTGAGGACCATTTTGTAAACTCATGTGTATAAATAACTATAAAATTTTCAAAATTTTATACTTCTAATAGACTGTCTTGGTTTTCCTTTAGACCCAGCAAAGTGAGGGACTCACTTTTCCTTAACCCCAAATGTCTGATGCGGGAGCATCCCTTATTCTTGGCAATCTTGCATCAACCAAAAATATTTTTCTTTCAATTTTGTTCTTTGCCCAATTCATGTTGGCAGATTCATCACATTTTTCTCACCAAACCTTGTTGATCTTGGATTACATCATCTACATGTTCATTTTCCTTATTCCAAGATTTGGGCTCGATTGGATCTTTTTTCAGCAAGTTATCATTTCTAGAATTATTGACAGTTTCTTGAACTTGCACCGGAATAATTTCAAATTTTGGCCAATTCAATCATTGTGGACCATCCCCATGACTTGTGGATCTTGATGGTGGGGTTTTAATTGTTCATGGGAGTGTCCCCGACCTTCATTATAGGTCCACACTTTGTCTTACACACCTATTGAAGAGTAATTCAAATTTGAGGCTGGCCTATTCATGTGCACATTACATTTTCTCCCCTTGGACAATGTGATGATCTTTGGCCGACGTAGATGTTTCCAGAATTGCGAATATTCTATAAAGCTTGTAATTGATCATTAGAATAGGTGGTAGAGTTAATAGTTGATTAAGTGGACTAAGGTTGATTTGAATTCAGCTCGCTATAGGAGCATATTGGAATATTGTAATATTGAACATGTCATATCAAGCCTATGAGCCGAATCTATAAGCCTAGATGTTGCTGGCTGAATGTAACTAAGATAATTGTTAATGAGAATATTTTTCATCTACATTTTCCTCCATATTCTATGTTGCTTTTTTTTTGTTGCTCCTGCTGCATGGTTTAGATTGTTCTCTTTGAGGACCTTCCTACTGTGGTTGCACCAGCAGAAGTGTGTGAAAGTGTGTTGAGGCAGCAGTTCTTCATTGTTTTGGATTCCTGAAGGTAGTGAGCTAAAGGTTTATGCAATCCTTTATTCAAGGTTGCAGATGTGTGTTAATTTTTGTGGTGGATCTTTGTTCTCTTTTGTATTTGTAGGTAGTTAGCCTCCTTGTTGGATACTAAGCCCTTTCTATATGTAGTGAGCCTTTGTATTTAGTTTTATAATCTTTTATAGTGTGAGTTAACCCTCACCGTGGTTTTTCCCTCATTGGGTTTTCCATGTAAAAAATCTAGTATTCATTGTATTGATTTACTTTTTGTTATTTGTGTTTCATACTCATACTTTAATAATAGAATAATTTGGTTGTGGAATTTGATAAGTGTTAAAGTTTTTAAGTTTGGAATTTTTTGACAATTGATTCACCCCCCCTCTTAGTTGTCTTGCATCAGTCTAACACATCGCTCATCACTACTTCATCCTTTGCCTCCCTGAATGGATCCACAATACAAAAGAAACCAACGATGAGAGGAATATTCCATCGAATATCCCTTAACTCCACCATCACTCATATCCAATGTGTTCTCCATTTTGAACAAAATGTAACCACAATTCCTTGAGATGAAGCAACGGACATAAGGCTTAACTCTCCATCGCTCATTATTGATACTTCCTTTCCCTTGTGTATGTCATCAGCAATATCAACAACATATGCAATGAGACCCTGATCATTAGATCGCGTCATCCTCCCTTAACTTTATTCTTCCTCCATCACTCATCACTAATAGAAAATCCTTTGAAAGGGATTTCTAATGATGCCTTGGACCCCAATGATGAGAAATTGTATTAGCACTATCCATCACTCATCACTAATTCACCTTTCAATAGTTGAATCACACTAGCAATGGAAGAAAAGAAGCAATGGTTCAAGATCTATCCATGTACACCTAGTTGTAGGATCAATGGTTATGGTGGGCTTCTCTCCCAGCAGCAAACAGATTAACGATACAATGCTTTGAAATAATAGAGCTACAACTGTCATCACTCATTACCAATAGGAAAATGGACAACATGAGATGATGCATGATGGGCAATGAGCCAGCAATACAAAGGGCTAAAGTGTTATCACTCATCGTCAATACAAGGCTAGCGGTCATGAAGTAATACATGATAGGTGATAAACCAAGCGATAGGCCATGACTTAAATGGGAACAATTTGCACATGCTCATAAGTTTTTTCAAAAGGGTGACTGACTAGGACCATGAGGTGAATAGTCATAAGACTTAACCCATGATAAAGACCTAGGATAAAAGATACAGGAAAATAATACTATGGGAAATATTTCAAGAAGGTTTTGAGACGGTAACCTTAGACATAAGGGACCGGTCAATACATGGATACTAAAGACTCAGGTTGTTTTTAAATGACTAGAAATTGACCACAGAAAGTCAACTGAGAATTAGACCAAAAGAACAAGGATTAAAATGAAAGGGAAATATGCTAAGTAAAACTAACTCCATAAAATAAAACCCTAAACCCTTGTGACAACATTTCAAACTCAAGCCACCCAAAACCAAGAATCCAACCAGGTAAAGACATAAGATCAATAGAACATGAAAATTTTAAGGGTTCCACTAGAACTAAAGATAACCCTTGATTATATTGATCCAAAAGATAATGAGTACAATGATGGATAGTATAAGAGATTGATGTTCAAATTTTAGATAATACAATGAGTATTCCACTCATTTTTTGTTGCTATAGAGAAAAACTTACAATATTCCTTCTTTGAGTTTTAGAGGACTTATCTATACAACCTAACTCAATCCAAAGATTTTCAAAGACTAAGAATCAGAACCCTTTTAAAACAACAAAACTTGCCTTTATAGTTTTAGTCATAACTTAAAACTAACGAGCCACAAACCCTAACCCAACTAGGGTTTACACATGGTAACAAAATATCCAATTAGGTTCCAAAATATGATCATACCCTCATCATAATCTATTATGTAGAACAAAATAATCAAATGCATTAACTCCTTTACAACCAATGGGATGGAATGTTCCTCAAATCATGCACCCAAGTGTCCTTTGTCCTTCAACATGTTGTGATAATGAAAGAGAGCACATGTATGAGAAGAAACCCAAGTTGGAACCTGAGAAAACTTTGTGCAAACTTCTAGGTGTGCATATCTAAGAGAAAATCCCACCATAAAAACCCCTTCCATCCATGCCAAGAATTCACTTTAATGATCATACAAAGTGTGGAGAAAACCCCCACCAAATCAACAACGTATCATAAAAAAGGATGGATCTCTGACTAGATGGAGGTCAACAACTCATAAAGAGGTACATGGGAACTACCTTATCTTAATGTGAGTTGGTACAAATAGCATTTAAGACCCCCCATATCCTCTTTGAGATCAAATCAAGTAGCTAAGAAAGAAGTGGTAGCATTAATGACACCAAAGTGAAAAAACATGCTATTTCATCAAAATGTCTAGCCTTCAAGCCCAAAATAGTAACTAGTTAAGTATTAAATAGTTCAGAAGCCCAAAAAGAAAAAATCCTTCTTGAGCATCAGGCTTTAGACCTTCTTCATTCATCATATCTTCATCAGCATCGGGTTGTCAGAGATCAAACAACAAAATACACCTTACTGCGGAATTGAGACAAGGCATAGGAGGGAAGGGCGACACCCAATGGCTGGAAGAAGCCATCGGACATTGGGGGTTAGGCAAGTAGCTTATTTCTTATTGTGAGCAAGTAAGAGGGAAGATAGTAATGCAAGAATCGAATTCCGACAAAGATAGTCAAATTTTGCAGAAACAATTGGGGTCTCGAGGATCAACAAAATGGAGCCAACAAATAAATGTGAAGGGGAGAAATATTTTTTCAAGAATCAGGAGATGGGGGTACAACTTACACCATTCTACAACAAAGGTAAGGGCTAAGAAGTATGATCGAAGGTCAATTCCAAAAAGCGAAACATCAAAGGTCATGGATGTTGAGTGAAAAAGACAACTAAGAGGGGGGTGAATCAATTATATCTTATCAAAACACCAAAACCCTCATTGTCATTCAAATCCACAAGCATTCATTAAACCCTTAATCTATTATGAAGTTTTAACATGAAAAATAGATAATAGAAACTTAAACAACTCAACACCAAACACAAGAGAACACAAAATTTATGTGGATAAAACCAAGGTAAAAACCATAGTGAGGAATAGCTCATAATATAAGTAATAGCAAAACTAATTACAAGGGATCACTACTAGAATATGACACACTATCTAGAAAGGCTCACAACCAAGGCTCACTGTCGAAATAAAAAGAATATAGAGAAGAAATGTTACATAGAGAACAAGATCTCAATGTAAAAAAGATTCCACCACAATAGTTCCAACATCTTTGCATTTTGTTTGAATGATTATAGACACCTTCTACTCACTACATTTGGTAATCCAACACTTGAAAGTTTGCATTGCTCTGCTCAATTTTGCATCACTTGCATCATATAATTTTTGCATTCATCTATCTTGCATCTATCTGGACCTCCTTCAATAATTCAACTCATACTTATACCGTCCTCAACCTTGAAACCCTCTCCAAGGTCAAAAATGCATCTCAAACATGAAAATTCAAATTAGGTCGGTGCCAAAAAACTTCCATGGAAGATAGAAGTAAATTTGGACCACATAAGAAATTAATTGGGATACAAATCAAGAACACCACTTAACCACATGCTACCACAAACAATATTTATCCTTTGCATGTAGTGTAAAAACTAGGTTGATCGCTACCCATGCAAAAACCATTAATCAATTAAGTACATGTTTCATCAAACTCAAAAACAACTTGTGAACCATAATAAATGCTTGAAAATAATCTAGAGTATTCCTCCAACACCCTGAAATCCATCAAACTCCTTTGTAATAACTTCCACGTAAAGAATGTACAAGGTTTGTACACTCAGAAAACTTTGCCATACACTGTTACTTGAAAACTTATCTTTCAAAACACCAAACCTCAAATTTTCTTGACTGAGATAAACTAGAAACATCATCAAGACACCTTTAGAATCACAAGACCTAAAGCACAACTATAGAGAAACACAAAACATGAACATTTCTCCCAAACACCTCTGTAAGCAAGACTGCAAATCCAATTCACACACTAGTGAACATGTATCTCTCTGCACACTGATCCAGAAGCCCAAATTCTAGATATAGAATCTTTGAACACTACTTACAACATATCTGAACTACACAAGTATAGAATCAACACAAAAGAAATGTGTAGGACATCCCAAGCCACATTTTGAACCACTGAACACACCATCACATTGTTTTCTCTTTTCTTAAAATTTTCTCAAAAGCACCTAGAAACCAAGCACCAAAGACATCATCTCAACTTATCATAGCATCTCACATCATCTACATACTCTTCATCATAAAGATAGCTCCATGTACTCACAACACTTCCTCAATATCTCAACTATACATGCACACCCAAACAATTCAATTAACACCTCTTCCATCAACTAGTTGACACCAATGACAACACATGTGGTTGACATCAATGACAACACCAACTTCTCCAAACTTCTCAAAACTTTCAACAATCTACCCCTTTGTCATTGATGGCAACACAAGATATGAAAAACCATCAAATAAAACATACACACTCTCCCTTTGACAACAATGATTAGACAACATACACACTCTCGCTCCTAATGGATAGTCATTTTCACATGATTATCTCTCCCCCTTTTACATCAATGGAAAATGACATAATGTTTTGCATTATTCTCTCCCTTTGAAATTATACACAATTGACTTTCAACAATATAAAACTAGTTCATCTGCTCAACAATACTACTCCCCTTAACTGTAACAATCAACTACTCTACATCAACTTTTTCTTTTCTACTCTGAGTACTCTCCCTTAGGAGCACACACCAATCTGCAACAATCTAGAATACCACTACCTACTCCCCCTAAGAGGTAGCCACCAACATCAATCTAGAATAAGGGATAGATCATGAGATCCACTAGACAAATGCATCTCCTTATGCATCTAGTTCAAAGGAGGGGCAATAACCCCCAACTTCTCCCGAAGATACTCAAAAGTATCCTTAGGAAGAGCCTTTGTGGATATGTCAGCAATCTAATCCTTTGTAGGTACATATTCAAGCTTTACTTCATTCTCCACAACCTTCTCTCTTAGAAAGTGATACCTGGTTGAAATATGTTTTGTCCTTGAATTCATCACTAGGCTCTTTAAAATGTTTATTGCACTTTTATTACCGCAAAAGATAGAAATAAGCTCATCATACACTACTCTAATTTCCTTTAATGTTTTCCTCATCCACAACATTTGTGTACAACAAGATGCTACTGCAATGTACTCAACCTTTGTAGTAGATAAAGAAACTGAATCTTGTTTCTTACTTAGCCATGACACTAATCTACATCTAATAAATAATGTACCACCACTTATACTATTTCGGTCATCCACACAACCAACCCAATTTGCATCTATGTAAGTACTCAGTGTGAAATTAGTATTTTTTGGATACCATAAGACATGATCTAGAGTGCCCTTTAGGTATTTGAATATCCTCTTCACAATTGCAACATGTGACTCTCTAGGATCTTCATGAAATCTAGCCACAAGAAAAACTATATGCATGATATCCGGTCTAGTAGCAGTTAGATATAGCAGTCCACCAATCATAAATCTATACTTTCTCTAATCAACCTTAGTGCATTCATCATTCTTGCCCAATTTGCAACTAGTAACCATAGGGGTACATACTAGTTTGGATTCTTCCATTCCAAACTTCTTCAACATTTATTTGACATACTTTGACTATGAAATGAATATGCTTTTATTTGTTTGATTGATTTGTAGCCCAAGGAATAAATTCATCTCCCCAAACATAGACATCTCAAACTCCTTTTGTATCTCTTCTACAAACTTCTTACACATAGCTTCATTTCCTCCAAAAATTATGTCATCAACATACACAACTACAATCAAAATTTGTTCTTCTTCAACCTTAAAGTAAAGGTTACTATCTGTGGTACCTTTATTGAATCATTGTTTTATTAAAAACTTATCCAACCTTGCATACCAAGCTCTAGGAGCTTGCTTCAATCCATGCAATGCCTTCTTTAGTTTGTAAACCATATTAGGTTTATCCGATAACTAAATCCTTTCAGTTGTTCCATGTATACTTCTTCTTCCAACTATCCATTCAATAAAGAAAACTTCACATCCATCTAATAAACTTTGAAATCCTTATTTGTTGTAAAATCAAAAAACATCTTGATTGCTTCCATTCTAGCCACCAGAGAAAATTTCTCCTCAAAGTCTATTCCTTCAACTTGTGCATAGCCCTTACACATAATCCTTGCCTTGTTTCTTACCACTTCTCCATTTTCATTCAAATTTTTTTTGAACACTCACTTAGATCCATTATGTTTTTGTTTGTTGGTATTGAGACAAGTTCCCAAGTCTGATATTTCTCAATTTGCATAAGTTCTTCTTCCATAGTTTTCATACAATTTTCATCCTTACATGGCTCAATCATTGTCTTAGGCTTAACTTTAGAAAGTAGACATAAATTTACCTCTTCTACAACAACTTTCCTTCTTGTAAACATACATATTCTTTTGTCTCCAATGATATGTTCTTCAAAATGATTTCTCCTCACATACTTAGGAGTTTTAGGGGTCCTTTCTAGATCTTCTTCCTCTTCATCCTATGCTTCCTATTCCTTAGCTTTTTCTTCTTCTTCTCTGCAGGAAGGTTCATCTGATTCATATCCATCTATCATCACTAAATTCTGCAAATCTTCATCCACTTTGACACTTGCACTCCCAACAATATTTCTCAATCTTTTATTGTAGCATCTATAATCTTTTCTTTTAGTAGAATATCCAAGGAAGATACCTCCATCAGACCTTGTATCAAACTTTCCTAATTTTTCTTCATCTCTTCTGATATAGCATTTGCTTCTAAATTCTCTAAAGTACTTGACAGTAGGGATCCTTCGATACCACAACTCATAGGGAGTTTTTATGTTGTTTTATTTTGCTTGAACTTTGTTAAGTATGTAGACAAAAGTATGAATTTCTTCTCTCCAGTAGACTTCTAGTAGGTTAGCTTATTTCATCACAGTCCTTATAGCTTCTTGAATAGTCATTTTTTTCCTTTAAACCACTCCATTTTGCTGAGGAGTTATAGGGTTAGACAAATGCCTCTATATGCCATGATTCTCACAAAACATGTTAAATTCATTGGATGTGAACTCTCCACCTCTATCAGACCTCAAACATTTGATCTTCAAATCCATTTCATTCTCAATCATAACTTTAAATGCTTTGAATCTATCCAAGGCTTCAGATTTTTTTCTAAGAAAAGTAACCCATACATCATTCTAGAATAATCATCAATCAAAAGAATGAAATACCTATCACCTTGTAGACTTCTCACTCCTATAGGACCAAAAAGGTCTATATGCACCAATTCCAATAATTTGGTGGAAGATTGTTTTTTACTCTTGAAACTTCTCCTTGTTTGTTTTCCAATTTGACATTCCTTGTAGATAGCATTGATAGGCTTTGTAATCCTTGGAAAATCTCTCAATGCTTGAACTGAATTGATCCTAACTAAGTTATCAAAATTGATGTGACACATCCTCCTATTCCATAACTATATTTTATTAACTTGAGTCATAAAGCAATGGACCATCAACACCCTTGAGCTAATAAACATTTCTATCTATCCTCTTTCCAATAACAATCACAGTTTCAGACCCTTTTCTGATCTCACATCCATCATCCTGAAACATAATATTATATCCTTTGCTACACATTTTTCCAACACTCAAAAGGTTATGCCTTAAACCCTTGACATAGTAAACATAATTAGCATTATGCTTTCCATCAAAACTTATTGAACCTATTCCACAAATCTTATCACCTAAATCATCTCCAAATCTAAAAAGTCCTCTATCATATTTTTCAAGTTTTACAAACTTACTCTTTTCTCTCATATGATTTGAGAAACCACTATTAATGATCCAATAATTCTTGTCATGTCTAATATGAAAAGTGGATACCAAGGTACCTTCAGTTTTAACCTTTTCCTCCTTTGTCTCTAGAGTAGTTTCCTTCACACATCTTTCAAAGTTAGAAGAAATAGATTTATCTTTTAAATCCAAGAACAAACATTCATCACCATCAAGATCTCCATAATTAGATTTGTCATTAGAAATATCAACATCTTCTCTAACATAATAGCTTTTCTTAAATTTCTTACCTTTATTCTCCTTGTTGTTGTCATTCACAACTCTATTTGGGCATCTTGAAGCATAGTGACCTATTTGTCCACAACTAATACATTTGAAAGGTAATTTACCTTTATACTTACTAGTACCTCTTCTCATCCTTCTCACAAAATTAGCCTCCACATCATCAATATCTTGTTGAACTGGTTATTCAATCTTCTCTCTTTTAGCAAACTTAAAAGTAGTCTCAATCATTGCACCACTATTAGTACCAAACTCTCTCATTTCAAAAGTAGTTAAAGAGCCATACAATTGATCTCTAGAATAATAACCTAGGTTTTGAGATTCCTCAATAGCAGAAACTTTAAACTGTAAGCTTTAGTAATGGTTCTAAGAATTTTCTTTACCACTTTAGCTTCTTTGAAATCATTTGTAGGTTTTGATAAGAGTGAGAACCTGAAGACACAATTTGAGAACCTATGAATGTTTGAAGAAGAAAATATCATAAGCTACATGTAGGTTCTCAAATTGTGTCTTCAGGTTTTGCATCTTAGCTTGTTTGACCATAATATCTCCTTCATAAATAATTTCCAACTTATCCAAAATTTCTTTAGTAGTTTTCAAATCCATAACTTTCACCAATTCAGAATTTACAAGATTGCCCAAAAGAACAAACCTTGCTTTACTATTTCTTTCATAGGCCTTGATCTCATCACTTGTGCTCGGTCCATTTGTAGGTATAGTTTAATTAGTCTTCACTAACTGCAAGACATCATATCCAAGGTAAACCAAATAGCCTTCCATCTTCACTTTCTAGAATGCATAGTATGTGCCACCAAACATAGAGATCTCTAACCTTGTCCGCCATCCTAGATCTACTTCAAGCTGTTAATATTTTCTCCAACTTGGAACCTTGCTTTGATACCAATTTTTGAGTGAACAAGACAACTGAGAGAGGGTTGAATTAGTTGTATCTTATCAAAACACCAAAACCCTCATTGACATTCAGATTCACAAGAATTCATTAAACCCTTAATTTGTTATGAAGTGTTTACATGAAAATCAGATAACGAAAACTTAAACAACTTGACACCAAACATAAGAGAACACCAGATTTATGTGGAAAACCCCAAAATGGAAAAAAACACAGTGAGGATTAGCTCATAATATAAGTAATAGCAAAACCAATTACAAGGGCTCACTACCGAAATAAAAAGAAGATAGAGAAAAAATGTTACACAGAGAAAAAGATCTCAATGCAACAAAGATTCCACCACAACAGTTCCAACACCTTCACAGTCTATTTGAATGATTGTAGACACCTTCTACTCACTACATTTGGCTATCCAACACTTGAAAGTTTGCACTGCTCTACTCAATTTTGCATTTCTCACATCATACACTTTGCACATTCATCTATATTGACCCCCTTCAACAATTCAACTCAAACTTATACCGTCCTCAACCTTGAAGTCCTCTCCAAGGTTCACAATGCACCTCAAACATGCAATTCAAATTAGATCAATGCCAAAACACTTTTGTGGTAGATAGAAGTGAATACAAACCACATCAAAACTTAATTGGGACCCAAATCAACAACACCACTTAACCACATGCTACCACAAACAATATTTATCCTTCACATGTACTGTAAACACCAAGTCATCCACTACCTATGCAAACACCATTAATAAATTAAGTACATGATTCATCAAACTCAAAGATGACTTGTGAAACACACTCCACGCCTAAACACAATAAATAATATTCCTCCAACACCCTAAAATCCTTCAAAATCATTTGCAACAACTTCCACCTAAAGAATGTATAAGGTTTGTACACTCAGACAACTTGCCATACGCTGTTACTTGAAAACTTATCTTCTGAAACACCAAACCTCAAATCCTCTTGACTAAGGTAAAATACCAACATCATCAACACACCTTCATAATTGCAAGACCTGAAGCATAACTGCAGAAAAACACAGAGCAAGAACATTTCTCCCAGACACCTCTATAAGAAATACTGCAAATCCAGTTAACATATTGGTGAACATGTCTCTCTCTGCACACCAATTCAAAAGCCAAATTTTGGATATAGAATCTTTGAACACTAATTGACAACATATTTGAACCACACAGGCATCATCAACATAGAAGAAACACATAGCACATCCCAAAGCGCATTCTAAACCATTGAACACACCTTCATCACATTGCTTTCTCTTTTCTTCAAATTTTCTCAAAAGCACCTAGAAACCAATCACCAGAGACATCATCTCAACTTATCTCAGCATCTCACTTCATATCTAGACTCTTCATCATAAAGATAGCTCCATGTACTCACAACACTTCCTCAATATCTCAACTATACATGCACACCCAAACAATTCAATTAACACCTCTTCCATCAACCAATTGACACCAATGACAACACATGTGGTTGGCATCAATGACAACACCAAATTCTCCAAACTTCTCTAAACTTGCAACAAGGGATCGGTCATATGGTTTAGAAATTGCAAAGACAATAAGAAAGGGTAAAGGGGAAGACCAATCCATGATACCTGAAAGGCCGACACTTAATCACCTTTTGAAGGTTTTATTGAGAATCGGGTGTCACTAAGAATGATTACCTCTTACCTTAACAAAAGTAAGAGGTAAGAGGAAAGGTCAAAGCCCATCCCCGAAAAGACCAACACTTAATCAATTTTTGAAGGGATCCAGGGGTTAGGAATAGGGAAGGAAAAGAAGGCGATAATGGGTAAGGGCTAAGCCTGATGGGTGAAACCTGAAAAGCTAAGAAAAGTGAGGGAAAGAAAGGGAGAAGAAGAAGGAGATTGGGGGCAATAGAGGAGGGATGCAGGGAAGCAAGCAACTGAAAGTATGAAACATCAAAAAATTCATACATAGTATTTTCTTTGGGTTTTGCAAATGGGGCTTTTAATGCAAGTTAGCAAGGGAGTAAGGAAATTACCAAGGACACGCAAACATGACACATCATTAGGATTTCTGAGATTGGTTATAAGTTATGGGAATCATAAGGGGGTGACACACGCTAAAAATAGTGCCACCAGGGTGAGTGGGTTGTCATTATTGAGTCTTTTTGAGTAGTGTATATGTGAAGCATGGCATGGGATGTGCGGATTCATGCTTGGACACATTGAGGATGCATTGAAGAGGCTTGATATTTCAAAAGTATTTATTTTAACTCTATAAGTTCATGTATTATTTTATTTTTGAATAATAAATGGAGTATGGATGCTTTTGGAGGCTAGGTTTTTCCCTCTTGAAGGTTTTCCTAGGGTATATCTTGTGCTATTTTGTGGCTTTTCTATTTTATCTATGCATTATGGTTATTCTATAAGCTTGTATGCATATTTTTCTCTCATAGGGTTATGTAGGAAATGGATTAAGAATGTGGGTATGATGCATTATTTCCTAACATTTATCTCATAATTCTCGCCAATATAAAACTAGATCAAGTACAACCCAATCATTTAGTTTTCATTAAGGATTTCATAGAACAAAGTGATTCTGAAAACAATTGTAATAAAAGATCCAACTTTTCATATTTCTTGTAATAAAGCTTAACTTTTGCAAGTCATTTGAATGATATTTACTATTCTACAAGTCAAAAGATCATCATCTTATCTATATAAAAAATTGACTTGTAAAAATGTAAAAATATATATTTGCATTTTCGTTAAAGTTCTCATTTAAATTTTTTAAAAGATGTCTCTTAATTTAACCCACAACAAAAAATAAAATTATTAATAATTGTCACGTATGAAGTAGAATTCAACAATGTTTCCTTGGAGTTGGATTAGCTAGTAATTTTTGTTTTTTATCATATGGCATATTTAGCTTCTAATATTTGTGTGTTTTTGGATTTTAGTGCATTCCGCCTTTTAATCACAACATTTTTTTCTTTTCATTAAACAATTGAGGACTATATGTGAATTAACGAACAACAAAAAATAGAATTATTAATAATTTGCACGTATGAAGTAGAATTCAACAATGTTTCCTTGGAGTTAGATTGGTTAATAATTTCTTTTTTTTATAGATGGTATATTTAGCTTCTAATATTTGTATGCCTTTGGATTTTAGTGCATTCTACCTTTTAATCACAACATTTTTTCTTTTCAGTAAACAATTGAAGACTATATGAGAAAGGAAAGGAGCCTATGACTATTTCCATTGTTTTCTTATTCCCCTCATGCTTATTTTCTCTCTAACAATCCAAAGCAAGGGATAAATTTGATGGTCAACCTCGCCTCTTAGCTATTTATTTTAAGTCATCTATTCATTTTTTTTCAATCATCTATTAAATCACCCTGAATATGTTGGAATGCCTAGAATAAGTCATTTCAAAAGGATAAATATGTATAACTTTATTATAATCTTTTATAACTTTTATGATCCACTTAAGAATGTGTCATTCTTCATGAAATATATATAATTATATTTTTTTATAATTTTAAAAATTGTGGTAGTCTTAATAAAATTCTGATTGTATTTTAGTTAAAAAGTGTACACACAGTCATACAACCAACAAATTTAACCCTTGGTGCCAAGTACCAGAGATATTATTTGGCCGGTCACGTTGCAAGATTGAATGGACCTGAACCAAATTTATTAATGGTTTTTGTAATTCAGCTTTTATAACTTGATCAAAAGAAAACAAATCATCGTTAGTCATAATTTTGTCAGATCCAAATCAAATTTGTTAATGGTTTTTGTAATTCAGTTTTTAAAATTTGGTCAAAGAAAAACAAGACATCTTTGATTATAATTTTGTCGTTACTATAAAATGTAAAAATCTAAGATAAAAACGATACTTAATGGAATTTTAAAGAACATAAAAATATGTTGTATGTAGAGAGTTAAAAATACAATCCAACTGTAAAAAATAATCATGATAAAAATAAATTTCGATTTCTAATTTTGATTGTGGAATATTTTTTATCATCAAAATTTTGAATTATATTTCATGATCCATCTTAAAAATGAGATTTAATTGATAAAACCATTGAATTAGGTGATATAACAATCACTAAATGTTTCGGAGCACTGAAAGGCAGCCTAATGAATAATAAATTATATCACCAACTTTCACTAGACACTCTGAAGATTTAAATCATAACTGGCAAAGGGGAATAGCTCCAAAGCTCCATGCATTCAGACCTATTTGAGTTCTATAAATTAAAGACAGCTTAAGCTACCACAAAGCATGTCAATTTGATGTATTATACACCCCATAAACAAGCATTCCACAAGGAGAATGTTTTTCCATTGACCTTATATACAACAAGGTGTACAGCGCTAGCCCCCTCCATATTTAAAGCTGTGGACTTCACTGTGGATCATAACCTGTTACCTTTTCCAACCAGGCATAAAAACACCCACTTTTAGTTTAAACAAGGCACCAACTGAAGCAGCTAGGTATTAATTTTCAGAAACTGTATAAGAATGGCAAGTGGGTATGTCAATGCACGTAAATTAATAAGCAGAACCAACAAAGAACAAAGTTATGAAACAATATCCCATGCTGCACACACATTTGCTGCATTCACCATTTCAAACACCAGGGTCTTGTGTTTGAAGTTATATGCTGAGATATCTAATGATCTCCATCAACAAGTAGTTCCTGTTTTTGTTCAATTTATTTTAAAAAGCTTTAATAATTGTCTTCTTATAAGCTACTGCAAAAAGGATGGAATTCATACATTCAGAAATATAAAATATCAATAAAATAGGGAAGAGGATTTTGTAGTTGAGCATCCTAATTTGGCGCTTTTCAAAATCTTACATGGAATTTTAAGAAATTCTCATTTTCTTACAGCAGCTTGCTTGTTAACGCCCCTGCTCTAAGGTTTCAGGGCCACATCATCAAGTATGATGCCACATCAGCATGCTTTTTATCAAGGTGTCCAAAAGGTCCAAGAAAAGAAAGTGAGACCAATAATTGTGCACTAAATCAGGTTTTATTGGTGTGCTGATGTGGCATCACATGATTTGTTGCTTTTTAGATCTAAGGAAAACATATTATTCAATTAATGGTAGTTATTATCAACACTAACAACTTTAAAGTCACAACTATTGGTTCAATATTGTTAAGAATATTGGGCATTAAATCAACAAATACTATAACTATTGAAACAAATTCAACTACTGGATCCTTTCCCCTATAAACTAATGTTGTGCCCAAACCCTCCTGAATGACTGAAAAAGGTTCTTCATTTCTAACTCTACGTGAACATAAAGACACAATCAATATTTGTATATTCTCTATTACGAGACAGCCAAAAAACAGAAACAAAGCAAAGGCATAAACTGATTTATCATGTAACACTTTTTCTATCTTGTCAAACCTTTAGAATATGCTCATTCTAAATTATGCCCTACAGATACATTTAAGTAGCCCAAGTGAAACCATAGCAACTAAATAGTTAAATATACTCATTCTAAATTATGCCCTATAGATACATGTAGGTAGCCCAAGTGAAACCATAGTAACTAAATAGTTAAATATGCTCATTCTAAATTATGGTGTACAGATGTGTAAGTAGCCCAAGTGAAACCATATCAACTAAATAGTTAAAGTGTCATCATATGATGTTCTCTGTTACTGAGACTATTAGCTATATTGGAAATATCTCCACTCGCAAGAGGAAACAAGGAACATAAATAATAAAGAAGGAACAACCATGGGCCACAATTGTGTCTTTGAAAGCATTATAAGGTAAGGCTAATACTTTTAATTGCATACCCTGTGGAAAAGTATAGCAGTGGGTTATCATAATGGCAATGAAAGAGCACATGAACAAACAAAAAATATAGCAATTAGCTAATAGCAACAAAAGAGCACATGAGCCTTCTCTTGTAATTAGTATTTACAAACATAGATTAGATAAATAAATGTGTGTTAGTTTTTTAATAATGATTAAATGAATAAAATGTTGGTTTTGGGAGTCTTAACATGTTATAGATAATTTGGTTTTGGGAGTTTCTTAATTCTGTACGGAAAAGCACAGTTTTATAAACCAATCTAATGTAATTTAAAGTCAGTCAGCATGTGAGAATCCCCATAGAAATCAATATCATATTGCATTTCTTTCTAGTATCAATAATAATGATGTAATCTCATTTCAATGTTGTATGCTCCGTCAGAAAATTTATTCTTGAAGCCATCCTTGCCTTGATGTAATAGATGAAAAGGTATAAGCCAACGAAGAATATAATGGCATTGTTGTTGTATCTTTTTAATAACTGGGGTTTCAATAAGAGGTTCCGAAAGACTACCAAAAATGTCACTATTTTGATTGGATTAAATATTCTTTTGCAGACAGCCTCAACTGCAATCTCTGCACTCAAATGCAGCCAAAGAAAAGGATTGAAATCTGCATTCCAAAGTAGGAAGGAAGGCATTAAAGTAATGTGCTGGGTGAAAAAACTGTTAATTTATCTAAAAAATATGTTAAAGTTTCATCAATTCTTTTGCTGGAGCATGGATGTATTTCTTACAAATGCACTGAAGTTTAAGATTGGTTTTATTGTATGATGCTGCAGTTTTCAACGAAAGTATGATGCTCCAGTTTTCAACGAAAGTATGATGCTCCAGTTTTCAACGAAAGTGTGAGGGGTTGGAATGATATTGGTTGACACTGGAATTCCAATTCAATTTCTTTAGCTTTGATCAATGCACATTGATGAGTTCAATCATGGCATAAAATGAAGTCTGAAACAGAAGACTAATTACTGGATATTGGCTGAAGCATTCTGTTGCAGATAAAAGGTCACAAGGTCTAGTCTCCCCACCATTCCTGTGGTACTAGAGGGTGTGTCACGCCAACATCACCGGTCACATGAAAAAAGTTTACGAGATGTAAGAACACAGATACCGGACCGATTCCTACAATCTAAAATAAATAAATAAATAAATTATTAGATATTGAAGCTCATCGCTGACCGCATGGTTGGGCCCATAGACTACAGATGGTTGGTAATTTTCTCTTCATTAGAAAATTGTGGTTTGTTTTTGAGTTACTTGAAACGACACTTTGTTTGAGAGTTGGTGGTATTAGATAAGCAACGTTGTTGATAAAAAATATAATTTGTTTGTGTGGGGAGTTGAAAATTAAAAACTTTAATTAATATGTTTGAAAGGTCAAGAAAACAGTTGGCTTGGTGAAGATTTTAATGTGAAGGAATGTTCATTCCAGTAGAGTCCTCTTTAATCTTCTATGCACTTGGAGATAAGTCTGAAGACTTAGGTTAAAGGCCAAAAAAAATTGTTGGAGATAATTATTGGTGTTGGCAGTTCTTTGCGGTATTTGTGGATAGTGTAATCTGTGAAATAGGTGGTGTAGCTTATTTATATTGGTTTTATTTTTGTTATGCATCAAAGTAAGGATTTGGTTCATATAATATTAAAGAAGGGATCGATATTTTGGAAGAAATTGGACTCTTAAAAGAGAGTTGTTCTCTTATTATGCAGACATTTGAGGATAAATTTTGACATATTCAGAGGAGGGTAAATTCTTTGAGGAGAGTTCTTCTCTCATTTTACATGGAGGGTGGGATATGTTCTTTCATGTGATACAAAGGATTTGTAGTATTGATATTTAAGACATTCATTGATGTGAATAGTTTGGTGTGTTTTGGGTGAACGAGGAGATTTGGTGGAGATGATTCATTATATTTTCAGATGGGCTGTTGTATTCAATCCATGCAATGATCCATCCTTTGTTTGAATTGATGTAATAAATGTAGGGGGTGTGATAAGAGCAAGGTCACAATGTTGGAATTAATATTACATCTATAGTATAGATTAGATAAATAAATAGGTATTTAATTATTAAATAATTAAATAAAACAAATGATAGTTTTTGAGAGTTACTTTCCTATAATTTAAATAGTTTTATATGGAAAAAACAAAACTTTATAAGTCAATATAATGTAATGGAACATCAATATATGACAATTCCAAAAAAAATTGATATAATATTGCATTGTATTTCTATTATCAATGAAATCTCATTTCAATTTTGTATGTTCCTACCTTACACTAACTTGGAACAATTCTTCTATTCCATATCACAAAGTTGAAGTATGAAAGGGAAAAAGGCTTAAAAATTATTAATGAAAATGAAAGATTCTTTTGTTCAATCATGTAAGGGGAGATCATATGCCAAGTAGGCATGTCAAATATCTCATTCGTCATTTTTCTTTCTCTTTACACGCGTGCACTTTAACAAATATTTAAAGCTTTTATTAAAACTAGGGGAGAGGGGTCTATAGTGGAGCACCCTAACTTCGCGTTTCTTAAAATCCTACGTGGAAATTTCAAATCACTCTTAATTCGGTACAACAGTTTATTTGGCAACTTATGTGCTTCTGTATTTCATTTTAGGGCCACATCATCAAATATGATGCTACATCAACATTCTTTTTGTTGAGGTATCCAAAAAGGCCCAAAAAAAAAAGTGAGACCGATAGTGGTGCACTAAGTCATGTTCTATTGGTGCGCTGATGTGGCATCACATGATTTCTCACTTTGCATACTTTATGAATGAAAAGTGTTTTGCAATTGAATATTAAAGTGCTCCACTATGGGGCCCACTGAGGACTACTTCTATCCCCATTATTGGACCCTGCTCCATTATAGACCCCTCTCCCCTAATTGAGTGTTTTTATGTATTATCTTTTATAATATGATGTAAGATAATGTAAGTGCCCTCCCCTGTTGAAAAGCTTATCTTCAAGACGTAAGTCAAAATGTTGCCTTGCAATGTCATCAATATGTTGTGGGCTGGCACATAGTCAGGGTGACAAATTCTTCTAACTTGCATTCATTTAATCTTTCACAAGCTCAACATTTAATTGCAGCAGACATATGCCATATCACTTCTCTCACTCATATGGACTTCTTTCTGTGAGCTATGAGTTGCTCTATTCAAGAAGCAAGATGTGTTGCTCTAATCCTCTTGATTAGAGGTGAGAAGACTCCCCTCTATGGGTTAGGCAAGAAATCTGCCAATTTCAGGTATGAAACACCCCAGAATCAGATTTGCCCAGAATCGGATTTGGACTCAAATCATATGTTGATTTGAAACATCCCAGAATCAGATATAGACTTGAATTATTTGTGGATTTGATCAGTGTTTGTCATTTTTGTGGTTGAGACGTTTCTGTCAAACAGCAGCCGAACCCGCATGAATCCAATGATGACGTGGCTTTTCCAAAAGATTTTGTCAAGATTCTAGGGGTTGGTATTAATTTTAACAAATTTTAACAAGTGATCTTTTGGTCTGATTCCTGTGTTTAAGATGTGTAATATGGTAGATTTAAAGTATTATTGGTAGAATAATTAATTCATCAATATTATTAACAAAATGAAATTTTATTAAATCATTTGACATATTAGAAATGAAATTTGTTGAACTACTTGCGAAAAAATCTTCTAAAGGATGTTTAAAAGTTAAAATAGAAGAACTTAATTCAACAAAACTTAAAATTATATTGCAAACATTAATCAAAGAGAAGCAATGCCAAATTGAAATTAAAGATCTAAATATGATATTAGAATTTACATATATAGTGTTTAAGAAAATAAATATAAAATAGATAAAAAAATATAATTATTCATTATCTTTTATTAAAAAAAATTTATTGTTAGTTTTCAAAATATTTTAAATTAATAGATATAAATTTTTATTTATATTAATATTAATTATTTTAATCACAATTTTTCATATTTTCTCTATTTTATCTTTTTAATAAATTAAAATCATCTCAAATATAATTTAAAATATTATATTTATTGACCCACAATCTTTTATATAAAAAATAATGTCATTTTTTTTTTTTTTTTACACTGCAGGAATCCGGTAGCACGACCCCATATAAACTACAGTGTACCTGGTAAACTTTTTAACGTGACTGACGGTGCTGGTGCGACACGCCCTCCGGTACCACAGGGGTGGGGGAGACTAAACCTCGTGACCAACCTCTTACAACAGGGAAGATTTAGCCAACAGAACTAGGGCCCCAACCCCAAAAATAATGTCATTTTCAAATAATACAATAAATAGAATTAAAAGTAACATGAAAATAAATTAAAGATTCCATACATTATTATATAATAGAATAATAGATAAATTAATTTTTACATATAATAAAAAAATTTGAAAAAATATACATTAAAAAATTATTTTAATTCTATCATCTTATTGGAGGCGGTTTATTTAACTGATTATTAATCGAGTTTGTTTTACGCTGACTGATTATATAGTACAATCTTCAACCGATTCCCATATGGTAGAGGGCATTTTTTTTGGTTTATAAAAATATTTGTGATATAATTAATAAAAAATGGCTATCAATAATTTATCTAATAGGTCCTCACCTTAGGGAAAGTGAGTAATTTTTTTATTATATAAATGTATATATTAGTTTTTGGTTATATGTATATATAATTTATATTAAACTATTTATATATTTTAGGTTAAATTTAAATAATAATATATTTAATTTTAGTAATATATAATATATTTAAACAAAATTAAATAGTTATATTCATATTTATTCAATTTTATTTTATTTTGAAATTTATTAGTGAATCAATTTTTTCTTTTGATAAATCAAACATGAATCTTGATCTTGTGGCATGATTCATATCTAAATATTTTTCATAGAAAACTATTGACATTAATTGTTTTTTAATAAAGATAAACAAGTTTTGAAGGGGCCCTGAAACCTGTACAAAGAAGAGCAAAGGCAACAAAGATAAAACAAATTGGTTGCTCAACCAAACACCAAACAACAAGCTGAAAATAGAACCATCAACACACCAAACAGGAAAACCCAAATCAAGGATCTAAACAACAACAGATCTTGAACAAGCAAATCTAACACCCTTAGCCCTAGGGCAAAGCTCCCCAATAGATTTGGGAAGCCCCCTCTTTCTACACTAAACCAAGGTCCAAGACGCATTAGAGTCGAAGTCCTCCGATTGAGGAGAGAGGGGAAGATCCTCCTGGGCCACAACAACCATGGAAGGTGCCAACCAAGCCGAACCGGAGAAGGCACCTCCAGGAAGGAGATTGGAGAAACAGAACAAGGAATGCTACCAGGATCCCCCGAGGGTAGAGCTGACAAATCTGAAGAGGAAACGATCAAAGGAATACGCAAAGTAGAAATAAGAGTGGATTGATCAAGAAAAGCAGGAGCTGATGAAGGAGCTGAAAGAGGAGTAGCCTCACCCTCCCCCACCAGAGAAAACTCAAGATGGATCTCATCCTCCTAAGAGGAACCATCGCCACAAGATGAACCATCTACATGCGAAGTAGAGATAGTCAAATGATCCACAAGAGCATCCTTCCACCAGGTTGCAGAGCCTCTACGACGTGAAAGAGGACAGCCAGTAGCCAAGTGACCTAAAGCAAATCAACGCTGACATCTGAAGGGCACACCCTCATAATCCAGTAGTTGCTTCCAAGGATGGTCCCCAACCATCAAAACAATGTCTCCAAAAAGGGCTTTGGAGATGTCAATGTCAACTAAAATACGAGCAACAATGGAGTCACCCATGAAAGTGGTAGAAGAATCCACTTTTAGAAACTGAGCGATGGCATTGCTAATGCCCTCGTAGAAAGAATCCTCCCAAAACTAGAGGGGAAGGTTTGGGAGACACACCCAAATCAACTTGACATTAAGTAGCTCAATAAGGGGATTGAAATCAAGAGTCCATGGTTCAATGGACAAGGAATGTTCCCCCCACAACCAAACCTGACCATCAAGCACTACATCTTGTTGCTCAAAAGAAGCAAAGGTCACTATGAAAAAACCACAAGCACGGGGGAAGAGCTCAATCATTCCAGCTACCAACGACCTCCAAGACTCGAACACCCACTTGTGAAGGTCGGGAAAAGAGGGCCATAGACCATTAAATCTGCAAATTGCACCTCTATTACAATAAAACTCTTCATTCTCTGTAACCTCTAGGCCACACACCACAACAAGAGAAGAGCGAGCACAGGGAAGAGGTCGGACACCTTTACCCACCCCCCTTGAAGCACATAGGCTAGAACCAACAACTGTCACAAAAGAAGGGGCACGTGTAGTCGGGCACCAATTGTAGCCTCCCCCTGCACCCCCACGAGCCATTACCATTTACCTTAGCCAGATCACCATCCCTACCATGCAACCCATTTAGAGCATCATGCAAGACAGCGAAAACAAACATAGAATCCATACCTATGCCAAGTTCAATGGTCGGACGCAGGGGAAAACTTCCATTCCCGCTCCCATCCATTTCAAATATTACTTTTTTTACACGTAGATATCTCTGTATTACCAAATATTTATTAATAATGCAATACTTATAAATAATATTTAATTTTTTAATATCTACAATATGTAATAGCTTCAATATTAACATATTTATACTATTCAAAAAAATTCAAATATAATTGAAAAAAATAAACCATGTAAATAATATGATATTAATATTATATTTTGAAATATAGTTAAAAATAAATAAATTTAATATAGTACTAGCTTTATAATTAATATACTTCAATTTTTAGGCTTGCAAATAGTATTGCCCAGTTTTCTAGCTTTTTAATTTCAAGGTCTCAAACTCTAAAATAAATCACCCCTATTTTAGTCTTAATCAGATATTCAAGGTGTGGTTCAAGAATGAAATTCATAAGTTATTGAAAGCAAATTGATTGATAATAATAATAATAATAAATTAACTTCTACAATGGAAATCTTCATTGAGAGTTAACCTCACTAAATGCATTAAGATAAACTACTAGTTTTAAACTTATTTGAGGTTATTTTGATTTATTAAATAGAAGAATAGAAATAGCTAACTAAAATGCTTAAGAAAAATAAATTGGTGAAGATATCTACTGATAGAAAAATAACTATAACTTAACTTAAAAAATAAAAAATATAAGAAATAAGGAACCTAGGGTTAAAACTTTGGAATTCACTTGTGAGGATGCCAACAAGTCATATAGAAATTTTCTATCATTCATATAAACATGTGGAAACTACCCAGAAAACATGAAAAATACCTAACATACAAAACCCATAAATAAGAAAACACCAACAAATATTAGACAATGAAATATATAGAAATAAACTAAGATTTAAATATTTAAATAAACAATAAAAACAAATTTACAAATAAGAAAACACTTGCAAACCTCCATGAGATTGAGTGCTCTCAAAAGACCTATACAAATACAAAGGAGAGGAAAATTGTTTGGGGATTTTCCTCAATCAAATCCCTGCTTTGGTGTCTTTTGCTCCATAATAGCCAAGATAGATAGAGAGAAATTAAATAATGTGTGAATGCTCCTATCCCAAGTGTGACTAGGAATGGTCAAAGTTGTATGTGCAATAGTCTAAATTGAAATGAAACAAAGAGGGATGTGATAATCCCAAGGTGCTCAGAGGCACAACAAAAGAAATGTTTGCAATAAAATATTACCTGTAGAGGCTTGAGGAAGCCAAGAGGACAAGAGAGTTGTGAGAGAAAGCTATGTGTGAGATTAAGAGAGACACCAAGATATTTTTTAAAAAAATGAAAGATTTCAAAAAGAGAGGAGGGAAGTGGAAGAGAAAGAGGCTAACGAGCTATTTAGATTTGTTTCAAGTTGTTTCCACTAACCTAGGAAGTTGGCAAGTGGAAAACACTCAAAAATCAATTTCAAGCAACAAATTGTCAAAGTTGCTAGCGCAGTGTGTGGATGTCTATGATAGGAATTGGTGTCCATAAAATTTTTGCTTATAAACAACGAGAAAACTTAACATAGGGCTAACATAAAGGCAACATGAAAAATGGCCAAATTGGAAAGGAGGCCTGAGCACCTTGAGAAGGAGAAAGGCTTATGCAAGGGCTAGAATGAGCCTACAAAAATACTAAGGGAATGGACATCAAAGTTGACACAAAACATAGGTGAAATTACAAGGGTATGCAATGTATGACACTGCAATATGTATGCATGTATGTATGTTATGACTATATATTATCTATATATGACATCCTTATATATACCTTCTCTTCTTATGCTCCTATATATCTCATTTATATTCCCAATACTCATCCATGCCCCTTATTCTCATGTCCTCATAATGCAATCACGAATGTAGGGCCCAGAGGGAGAATTGCCCAACCATGTAGCTAGAGTTAACATAACAGAAATATCATAGAACAAAATTGCAACTTCTCATTATTTCAATATCATAGAATGATTGAAATGACCATTGTCCTAATACATGCAGATTACATATTGGCTCATGGACCACCAAAATCTTATTACAAGTTGTAGTAACAGAAAAAGCATCAAGTTTTCCTTAATTTGGGAATAATTGATATTAAAATGAGCCTAATGCTACCTTGATTTAGTGTTGTAATGTGTTTTACACATTCACATTAAGTTTAGGGCCCCTTTTAAACTAAATGGACTTAATTGTCTTATTTAGGGTGTTGTAAAGTGTATCTTTACACTTTCACTTTAATCTAAGGAATTATTAATTAATTGAGGTTAACTTTCCTTAATTGGACCCTTTAATTCAAATCCAAGCCTAATTAATTGCAAATTTTGAGAGATAAAAACTTGACATTCATAAATTCCATTACACAACACTTGATTATAGAAGGTGTGTGTCCTAGGCTAGTGACCTAGGACCCATTTTCCACATGGTGAATGGGTCCTCACTAGGTCCTAGGACTCTATTTTTACATGACATTTCATATTTCCCAAAGTGTGTCCTAGGTAAGTGGCCTAGGACCCATTCACCACATGGCGAATGGGCCCTCACTTAGACCTAGGACCCCTTTTTGAAATATATTTTTGGTTGTGTGTGTGAGAATTGTTAGTATTAAAACAAGATAATAAAAACACATCAATGCAACATTAAACTAAAGAAAGCTTTTTAACATGAAATCAAACAAATAAACAGAGCTTCTTCAGAACCATTCCATTGTCCTCTATCTACAGTGATTCACTTGAAGCTACTGCTCTCAGATTGTACAAGCAAAGCTTCTCAGAATGGCAATTTGCAGAATGAGTATGCAAAATGAAGAGTACTTTTCTATCCTAAATGCTGATGAAGTGAATACGGATATGCACAGGGGTTGTATATTATGCACAGGGACTGTGGATTGTGGATGCTATTGAAACTATGATATGAGGTTGATAAGCCATGATATGGAATGCTAATATACTAAGCTATGCTATGCTATGATTTTAGAATGCTATGGATGCTAGAAGGTTGATTGACTATAGTTTTCTCATACAAAAGCTTCTCTCTTTTCAAAGACTCGGTAGTCCCTTTTATAGATTTTCACAGGCAAGAGCCTAGCTAGCAAAGATCAATGGCTGTGAGATTGTCTAGTAATTTTGAATGGTGAGAGATGGAGAGGTTGAGAGGAATATGGAAGATGTTGGGAGGTTGGAGTGAAGAATGGAGATTTGTCTTCAACCCACAGGAACAAGCTTGCTCATAAACAAAGGAATTTATTTTTTTGTTTTTGCAGTTTGTTTCATGGTTGTTGAAGATAATCTAAAATAAAATAAATAAATAAATAAATTTAATTTTATGTGAGTTATGGTTTGGGGAATTTTTGAAATATTTGATGTAAATGGACATTAGAAGATTTGATTAAATATTTAGAATATTTAATTATAAATGAACTTTAGAAAAATTAATTAAATATTTGGAATATTTAATTGTGAATAGAATTTAGAGAAGAATATTTAATCTTTATTTGAATAAAATATTCAAACCAAGATTATATGATAATTAATATGAATAATTCATAATGTTTATTTAATTAATTAAGAAATGAATAAGAGAAATGATTAAATAAACTTATTTATTTAATCGAAATGAAAGAATGAATAATATAAATAAATTATTTAGATTTATTTATACACAGATTGAATTCAAAGATTTAATTAAATATTAAAAATATTTAATTAATTACCAGACTATTGTGATGTGACCATTTTTAAGTGTATACATTTTTCCCCTCTTTGAAGTGATGTCTTTTACGCATTGCTTCAAAGAATTTTGAAATTTTCCCTAGATACTGTTTGTCGAAATGTTGAATGTTGATAAGTATATGCCCCCTCGAACGATGAATCGATAAGATTTTGATTTTTTGTGAAATTTTTGAAATTTTTAGATTTTTTGGAATTTTTCAATTTTAAAGATTTTTTGAGATGTCAATTCATCGTTTGAAAATGATGATGTGAAGAAATTGATGTAAAAAGATGTGAAATGAAAAGTGATGACCTAAATTGCCCTTGAAATGATAAAATGTGATAAAATTCCCCAATTTTCCTTTTAAATAGGTTAAAAATGTCATTTCCCATTTTAACCTAGTAAAAAGTGAAAATTTTGAGCTTTGGAGTGAAAAAAAGGCACTTCCTATCCGCCAGCACCGTTTCGAGTGCATCCAATGACATCAACGGCCGACACACTATGGACCTGTGGTATGTACTCCATTAAACTTTTGTGATTTGAAAATTTTTTGCTTAGGACACGTTTCCCAACCTTTTTGTAGCTTTAAACTTTCTTTTAGTGCCCTTTATGCGTTTTATAGTGCCCATTATGTTTTTCATAGTGCCTATGATGTTGTAGCGCCCATGATGATTTATGTAGCACTCATTATTTTTTTTGTAGCGCCCTTGATCCTATAGCGCCCATGATGATTTTTATAGCGCCCATGATGTTTTTTGTAGTGCCCTTGATCCTGTAGCACCCATGATTGGATGTTGCTTTGTGTGATAAATTTGTTCCCAAGGTTGTTGGAAAACAAATAATAGCTAATAAATTTTCTTTCAAGTTAATGAAAAACAAATATTTGTTTGATAAGTTTGCTTCTAAAGTTGTTAAAAACAAACAGGATTTGATAAATTCATGTTCCATGATAATGAAAAAAAAATTGTTTGATGATAAGTTTGCTTCTAAAGTTGTTAAAAATAAATATGATTTTGATTAATGTTCTTTTAGATTTGATTGATGTGTTGTGTTGAATTAATAGCGGTGTTGTTTTGACTTGATGATTATTCCTATCCAATAGGAGAGATTGGGTGTTTTATAGTTACGGGAGACATTCTCAAAGACATGGAGTTTGATTCCACAACTTGGATAGGTAGATAGAGATGTGATTGAGGCATGTGGATTGACCTCATTGCTTGAGATGCCTGAGGTGCACCTCAATAGAGGTTTATTCACAACTCTTGCAGAGAGGTGGCACAGTGACACGAACACCTTTCATTTGGCGAGAGGAGAGATTACTGTGACTCCTAAGGATGTGTATCACATCTTGAGGATTCCAGTGATGGGTAAGATAGTGAGGTTTGATGGCCGAGAAGCAAGAGGCACTGAGGCTTTGAGGCAGGTATTCAGAGATGATCATATTGCGGGTTATTTCATCCCGTGGGGCGAGATTGTAGATTCATATGCACCCTTACCATATGTACTTGCAGGCTTTATTGGAGGTGTTTTGTGCCCCGACCATAGGTCGAAGGGCTTTGCAGTCGGGTGGGGTCGTGTACTTGAGAGGATGGTGATGCAGGGCACATGTTATGCTTGGGGATTGTGCATGCTTGCACATTTATATGATGAGCTACACCACATTGTGTACAGTGGAGGTCGTAGTTTTGTTGTTGGTTGTTCACTTTTACAGATATGGGCATGGGAGCATTTTGCTATTATGTGACCATTGACTCGAAGACGATGGCCTATCAGTCGGCCATACAGATTTAGATATACAGATATCATTACTCAACCAAGGTTGGGTAAACTGGATCATTGGAAATGTCTTCTAGATGATCTTGATACAGTATGCTGGCGACCTTATGTAGATTGTGAGGGATGGCTAGAGGATGCTAGGGAGATGCCCTATGTTTTTACCACTAGATATCTGATTGGTCGTACTCCTGGAATTATTGAGAGATTTCTTGTTGGTCGGGTGTGTCGATAGTATGGTTGGCCTCAGGGTATTACTATGGGTTCTACTATTTATGCACGTCGACAATAGGAGGTTACAGTGTGGGGTCCATGAATTTCATATGATGCAGCAGTGGCAGAGTTCACTAGTTTGGGAGCACATATGTGGGACTACAGAGCGGATATTCTTGATGGGAGTATGACTGCAAGTTATGGTCAGTATGTGTTGGAGCATCCTGTGCCATGACTATTTGATCCTGATGAGCTTGTCCCCATTGCGGAATAGAAACCAGAGATAACAAGACATAGGTGACAACGAGAGGCAGCTTCAGAGAGTGATGACTCTAAGGAGGAGGATGATGAATCAAATGGGGATGAAGATAGTAGTGATGAGGAGAGTAGCGGTGATAGTGGCAGAGGTGGTAGAGGTAGAGGCAAAGGTGGTGACAGAGGTGGTGGCAGAGGTGGACCACAGATGAGACATGTAGCTCCATCATCTTCAGCAAATCCATTGGTGTCGAGTTAGATAGCTACCTTACAGAGTAGAGTACAGAGCTTATAGGGTCAATTAGCACAGGTGCGAGCCTTGGTTACATAGCTACAGGGTCAGTTGACTACAGTGATGGCTAGGAGAGATACAGCCAGACGAAAGGGTGAGGAGGCCATGGCCCTAGCTGATAGTCTGCAAAGAGCAGTAGGAGATGGCATGGTGAGAGAGCTGACTAGAGCCATTCAGGAGGCAGAGTTTTATAAGATTAGATACCATGATGCAGTGCCACCTGAGCAAAGAGAGAGTTATACACAGTCTTGGTCTACACATAGTCACTCTCATGGTACCAACATGGGTGTATCACAGCCATTACCTCTAGGAGGTCCACCAGGTACAGGTGGAGCAGGTCCATCAAGTGTAGGTGGGACAAGTCCCAGACTAGACCAAGTCCTGAACGGCTCTGGTCAACTCTCTCACCATGCCATCTCTTGCTACTCTCTGCAGACTGTCAGCTAGGGCCATGGCCTCCTCACCCTGTCATCTGGCTATATCTCTCTCAATCATCACTATAGTCAACTACCCCTGTAGTTGTGTAACCAAGGCCTGCGCCTATGCTAACTAATCTTATAAGCTTTGTACTCTACTCTACAAGGTAGCTATCTGACTCGGCACCACTGGATCTGCTAAAGATGATGGAGCCACATGTCTCATCCACGGTCCACCTCTGCCACCACCTCTTCATCTACCTCTACTACCTCTGCCATTATCACTGCCACTCTCCTCATCACTACTATCTCCATCCCCATCTGACTCATTATCATCCTCCTCAGAGTCATCACTCTTTGAAGCTGCGTCTCATTGTCGCCTATGTCTTGTTATATGTGGTCTTTGCTCTGTAATGGGGACAAGCTCATCAAGATCAAATAATCGTGGCACAAGATGCTCCAACACATACTAACCATACTCTGCAGTCATCTCCCATCAAGAATATCTACTCTATAGTCCCACATCTATGCTCCCAAACTGGTGAACTCTGCCATAGCTGCATCATATGAAATCCATGGACTCCACACTATAACCTCTTGTTGTCGACATGCATAAATAGTAGAACCCATAGGCATACCCTGAGGCCGACCATACTATCGAGACACCTGACCAACAAGAAATCTCTCAATAATCCCAGGAGTACGACCAATCAGATATTTGGTGGTAAAAACATAGGGCATCTCCCTAGCATCCTCTGGCCATCCCTTACAATCTACATAAGGTCACCAACATATTGTATCAAGATCATCCAAAAGACGCTGCCAAAGATCCAGTTTACCCAACCTTGGTTGAGTAATGATATTTGCATATCTAAATCTATATGGCCGACCGGCAGGCCATTGTCCTCAAGTCAATGGTCACATAACAACAAAATGCTCCCATGCCTATATCTATAAAAGTGAGCAACCAATAGAAAAACTACAACCTCCACCGTACAAAGTGTGGTGCAACTCATCATATAAATGTGCAAGCATGCACGATCCCCAAGCATAACGTGTGCCCTGCATCACCATCCTCTCAAGTACACGACCCCACCCGACTGCAAAGCCCTTCAACCTATGGTCGGGGCACAAAACACCTCGAATGAAGCCTGCAAGTACAGATGGTAAGGGCGCATATGAATCTGCAATCTTGCCCCATGGGAAGAAATAACCTGCAATATGATCATCTCTGAATACCCACCTAAAAACCTCAGTGCCTCTCACCTCTCGACCATCAAACCTCACTATCTCACCCATCACTCGAATCCTCAGGATGCGATACACATCCTCAGGAGTCAGGGTCATCTCTCCTATCGCCAAATGAAAGGTGTTTGTGTCACTATGCCACCTCTCTACAAGAGCTATCAATAAACCTCTATTGAGGCACACCTTAGGCATGTCAAGCAACAAGGTCAATCCACATGCCTCAATCACATCTCTATTTGTTTGTCCAAGCTACAAAATCAAATTGCATGTCTTTGGGAATGTCTCCCGTAACTGTAAAACACCCAATCTCTCCTGTTGAATAGGAAGAATCATCAAGTCAAAACAACACCACTATCAATTCAACACGACACATCAATCAAATATAAAAGCACATTAATCAAAATCCTATTTGTTTTTAACAACTTTAGAAGCAAACTTATCATCAAACAATTTTTTTTTTATTATCATGGAACACAAATTTATCAAATCCTATTTGTTTTTAACAACTTTATAAGCAAACTTATCAAACAAATATTTGTTTTTCATTAACTTGAAAGAAAATTTATCAGCTATTATTTGTTTTCTAACAACCTTGGGAACAAATTTATCACACAAAGCAACATCCAATCATGGGCACTATGAAAATCATCATGGGTGCTACAAAAATCCTAATGGGCGCTACAGGATCAAGGGCGCTACAAAAAACATCATGGGTGCTATAAAAATCATCATGGGCACTACAAGATCAAGGGCGCTACAAAAAACATAATGAACACTACATAAATCATCATGGGTGCTACAACATCATAGGCGCTATGAAAAACATAATGGGCACTATAAAACACATAAAGGGCACTAAAAGAAAGTTTAAAGCTACAAAAAGGTTGGGAAACATGTCCTAAACGGAAAATTTTCAAATCATAAAAGTTTAACGGAGTACATACCGTAGGTCCATATCCGTAATATCAAAATAAGATTAATTAATTAATATGGAAGATGTTGGGAGGTTAGAGAGAAGAATGGAGATTTGTCTTCAACCCACGGGAACAAGCTTGCTCAGAAACATAGGAATTTAATTTTCTATTTTTACAGTTTGTTAACAGTTGTTGAAGATAATCCAAAATAAATTAAATAAATAAATTTAATTAATTTTATGTGAGTTATGGGTTGGGGAAATTTTGAAATATTTGATGTAAATGGACATTAGAAGATTTGATTAAATATTTATAATATTTAATTATAAATGAACTTTAGAAAAATTAATTAAATATTAAGAATATTTAATTGCGAATAGAATTTAGAGAAGAATATTTAATCTTTATTTGAATAAAATATTCAAACCAAGATTATATGATAATTAATATAAATAAATCATCATCATGGACTATTAAAACTTCCCACTGTTATTTTTTGAAAATTCCCACAAACAGGATTTTCATCCTTTCAATTAGGGAAAAACATGAACTAAAGACTAGAAATCTTTTAAGTTGTAGAATCTTCATTCTATCCTTTCATATATATCAAAACTTGCACTATTTCATTCTTTTGATCAAAAGTTAGTAGAATTTGGGGCAAAGCTTATGCCTGTTGTAACGAGATATCAAAAGCACATAGAAAAAGACAAAGGAGAAAGTACCACAAGCAAAGTGAGAATATTGTCGAGTATGCAAAGTGAGTACTTCTCTATCCTATATGTTGATGAAGTGAATACGGATATGCACAGGGGCTGTAGATTATGCACAGGGGCTGTGGATTGTGGATGTTGTTGAAACTATGATATAAGGTTGATAAGCCATTATATGGATTGCTAATATACTAAGCTATGCTATGCTATGATTCTAAAATGCTATGGATGTTGGAAAGCTGATGACTATAATTTTCCCGTACAAAAACTTCTCTGTTTTCAGAGACCTTACAATCCCTTTTATAGATTTTCATAGGAAAGAGCCTAGCTGGAAAAGATCAATGGCTGTGAGATTGTCTAGTAATTTTGAATGGTGAGAGATGGAGAGGTTGAGAGGAATATGGAAGTTAATAAATAAATATGGTAGTCCCTTTTATAGATTTTCATAGGCAAGAGCCTAGCTGGCAAAGATTAATGGCTGTGAGATTGTCTGGTAATTTTGAATGGTGAGAGATAGAGAGGTTGAGAGAAATATGGAAGATGTTGGCAGGTTGGAGAGAAGAATGGAGATTTGTCTTTAACCCATGGGAACAAGCTTGCTCAAAAACAGAGAAATTTAATTTTCTATTTTTGCAGTTTGTTTCACAGTTGTTGAAGATAATCCAAAATAAATTAAATAAATAAATTTATTTAATTTTATGTAGTTATGGGTTGGGGAATTTTTGAAATATTTGATGTAAATGGACATTAGAAGATTTCATTAAATATTTAGAATATTTAATTATAAATAAACTTTAGAAAAATTAATTAAATATTTGGAATATTTAATTGCGAATAGAATTTAGAGAAGAATATTTAATCTTTATTTGAATAAAATATTCAAACCAAGCTTATATGATAATTAATATAAATAAATCATAATGTTTATTTAATTAATTAAGAAATGAATAAGAGAAATGATTAAATAAACTTATTTATTTAATCGAAATGAAAGAATGAACAATATAAATAAATTATTTAGATTTATTTATACGTAGATTGAATTCAGAGATTTAATTAAATATTAAAAATATTTAATTAATTACCAGACTATTGTGATGTGAATCCAACGTGACCACGGCCAATAGGAGCTTTAAAAGAATGAACCAATCCTAGGATAGTCACTTAATTACAAAGAAGCAATCCTAGGATAGTCACTTAATGGGAATGAATCAATCTTAGGATAGTCACTTCATTTTCTATTTTGGACTAAAAAGAACATCATGTCTTTGTGAAGCAATATCTTCACCTAGCATAGAAAACTATTTATTTGGGGCTTAAAATTGAACTCTTGCTTGTTGTGATTGAACGGTGATAGGCCTATGCTCTCCCCTTAACTGGGTGATCAAAATGCCAGACTCATCCATTTTATTTCATGTAATTTTAAGCTTTGTTAAAACCTTTTAGAAGGCCTATCGTAGTGGGAAAAAGTACTCACCCTACGGGAACAACCTAAGTGGGTTCAAACCAAAGCCAAGTTTTTCCACCCCACTATAAAATTTAAAGCAAATTTGGGGAAACCCGCTTTTTTCGGAAGTGTGCAAGATAATCATCCCCAAAACCTTTGTTCTAAAGGTTGGGAGGTCTCCTAAGGGATTTTATCATTTTTCGCTCCAAACAGAAACTCTTTCTAAGAACCTAGTGTAGTATCCAGCAGAGTCAGTAACCAAACATTGTAATACTCACAGTGCAGGGGGAGGGAAGAATCTGCCCCCAAGACACTCACGATATAATTTCCAAGGACTGTTTGCTCAAGGGATCGAGAAATCTAACCTTGAGTACGCACTTGGAAAAGACAAAAACATAGGCGCCCTCTAGGGGGTGACAAGGCTGTGTGAGTCGACACAATTTTAAGTTGTGGGCTGTTGAGTATAAGGATGACCTTTTGACCTTAAGAGTGAGTCTATTTGAAGTGCATTTTTGTTTAACAAACCAGTGAAAATAGGACCATACGTGGTTCTTTTGAACATACACTATCTGTTTAGATTACAACTCTTACAAACATCTATATTCATTTGAGTGTTGTGTATTTCAAAATCATTAAAATTCAGTAAAGATCATCCAAAACTCACAATTACATTGATTACTCTCATGATAAGAGATTGGAAATCCACAACCTTTGTTAGGAATTCTATTCTCAAATGAATCAAAACGCCAAAGAAACCACTTAGTTTCAAGAAACTATTGAAGAAAAGACAATTCTTGTACAAAAGTCGAAAGGTTTTACTTAAACATAGAACCTTTATTCATCAATATCATGATTGTGTTAGAGGTTACACTGATGATTATGCTATAGAACCATTATACTCACGAGCTTTCTTTCAAAGAAGAGCCCTTTCTCAAAGACACAACCATAGTCAGCTTATACATTCTGCCTATATTCCTCAACTTGAAATTGAGTATTCTTCTTGTCCAAATCAATTTTTGCAATAGAGAACTCAATCACATTAGGCATTTATCACAAATCCATCTTTTTACAAACCTATGATCAAACTTCATAAAGTGAAAAATCATTTTTTTTGGTCTTTTGTTTAAAATCCATCCATTAATGAATACATTGCATGATCAGCAATTAAATCAACAATAATATCTATGTTTGGCAAAGGGAAGTCATCTTTGGGACATGCTTTGTTCAAATCTCTAAAATCTATACAAACTCTAATCCTTCCATCTGGTTTTGAAACAGGTACAATATTGGAGATCCATTCTGCATAGTCAATAGATCGAATGAATCCAACATCTAAAAGCTTCTTTAACTCTTCTTTAACCAATAATGCAACATGTGGATGCATTTTTCTGACTTTTTGCTTCATAGGTTTTACCCCTGTGTTTATAGATAAATGATGCATTATCAGATTAGGATCTAACCCTGGCATATTGACATATGACCAAGCAAATTTGATTTGATTCTCCTTCAAAAACTCTATGAATTTCAATACTTCTTCCACTATTAATGATGCTGCAAGTTGTAAGATTTTTGGCTACTCTGTTGTACCTATATTGATTGATTCTATTGGCTCAATCAAAATAGAAGATCTTTCTTGATAGTGTTCAGGAAGAGTGTCAAGTTTTTCATCTTTTAGTGCTTCAAAAAGGTTTTCACCGTCAGATTCGCTCTTTATTTTTCTCTTGTTATGATCTACCACTATCATTTTTCGGTTTTCACCAATAGATCCATCTTTTATTTCAATTATTTTGTATCTAAGAAACTTGACACCCTCCCTATCAAAATCTTGAGTATGAAATTCTTTGATGGAACAATTGTTTTCTTGATTAGATGAACAAAGGAAATTTACAATATCCTCATCATCGTGGAATGTAGGGATTTGGATAGGTGCATCATTGTCCCAATCAATAAGTTCTGGATAAACTAAAGGTATGGGATCATTAGGTTGGGTAAGATCTTGAGCTGTCAAAGTCATGATATGGTTGTCATTTTCATGATGGACAAGGTCTATGATGGCATTCTCCTGTCGATTATCAATCTCATTAAAATCTGAATTGTCCTCACTTGAGTCATCATCACATCATGGTACAAATTCATGTGATTGTGTTATCAAGATTTCTCCTTGTATAAGGACGGGTGCATATTTATGTATGGTATCAACTTGTTTGTCTCTCCAAAATTCATCATTATAGATGGTGTCCCATTCATATTCATTAGAATAAGTGTCTGAACTATTCTGCAACTGTAAAATTGATTCATAAATTTTTTGTAGAGTGACATCTTCATGAGTTTGTTGTGCTTGCTATGAAGTTGACTCTTCTATATCTTTACCATATCCAAGTCCCATTTATCATTTTCATGTATTGAAATAGATTGGATTGGCTCAATAATACCTTCTTTTCTTTTTCCTATAGGTCCATTTCCTTCATAGCCCATTCTTTGCATGATGGTATACCCTTTACCATATTGTTCAGTAGGTAACTTGATGTGAAAGAGAGATTCATCTTCATCTTTGTATAACCAACTTAAAATGTTCCTATCTTCAGCTTCTTCTTTGGTAGTGTTAGCTTTAATGAATTTTCCATCAAACTTTGTGATTGGAACAGAAGCTTGGGATGTAGAGGCTATTGCAATATTTTGATTTGAGAGAGTTGGTTGACCATGTGACCTCAGAGAAGGAGGTAAGCTAGAAAGGCACAGTGAATATTCACCTACTCCTTTGTCTTTTAACTATAGCTTGGTGTTAAGATTCTTTGTCAAGTCTTGCAATTGGTCTTGTAGATTGGAAGAAGAAACAAGAGCCTCCCTATTGTGTGGCACAAAGATTTCTTGAGTTGCTCGAAGATTTGAACAAGTTTGAGTGCTATTGTAGTCAACATGTATAGTTATTTCATGTCCATCATATGGAAACTTGAGGCATTGATGGTACATTGATGGTACTACCTGCATATCATGGATCCATGGATGACCCAAAAGTATGTTATAGGAAAGATCATGATCTAGGACCTAACAAAAAGTATTTTTCACAACAGTTCCCACTCTAATAGGTAGCATTATTAGTCCTTTGGAAGCTCTTTCTTCATCATCATATGCTTTGATAGTTATTTTCCTTCATGGATCAATGGAATTTTCTGATATTCCTAAGGCATGTATTAGCTTTAAGGTACAAATATTTAAACTGGTTCCTCCATCTATTAAAACACGTTTGATTTGGTGTTTATGAATCATGACATCAAGATAAAGTGATGAATTATGTGGATGTGTCATGGAGGCGTCATATTTTTTAGAGAATGAAAGACAAGTGGGGGAAGACAAATGCCCCACCATGGCTTGAAATCTGTTTACATCTAGATCAGTGTCGACAGTTGTGTTTACAAAAGATTCTTCTAAAATATTCTTGTGTATGGGAGATATTTTTAGAAGTTCAAGAATGGAGATTTGAGCTAATGTTTTTCTCAATTGATCAACTATATTATAACGAGTTGGAGGAGGAATCGTTGCTTTAGATGAACTCCCTTTTAAGACAACTTTTTCTTGTCCTCTTGTAGTCACATTAACCTATTGATATTCTTGTTTTTCCTTGATTTTTATAGCATTAACCTGCTCATCATCTGCATATATGTGACGGATTATGTTGTCTTCAACATTATTTATACTTTTTGCTTTAGGATCTGATGTTTCCCCCTTTTGATAGTTTGGTAAAGGATCTTTGAATGCTTGATGATCATCATTGGTATGATGTCCTTCAATTGTGATAGTGCCATTGTCAATTAAATCTTGTACTAGATTTCGCAAGGCTTGACAATTATTTGTTCTATGACCTTTACATCAATGATAATTACAATAATACAAGTCATTCCATGATGGTGGTTTGACTCATGGCTCATAATCTCTTTGTGGTGGTAAGGTGATAACCTTATTATCAAGAAGTTCCTTGAGAGTAGATTCAAGAGATTGACCCAAAGCAATAAAATTTCGTCGATTTGAAAAGAATGGAAGTCTGGATGGATTTTATGTTTGGGTATTGCCAATATTATCACGATTATCCTTGTTGTTTTGATTGGTCATGCTTTCTTGATTGGAATTTTGTCCTTGTTGATTGTTTTTTCTTTGTTGATTGGTATTTCCTTGTTGGTTGTTTTGTGGAGTACTTGATAGGTTGAAAATGGATGGTTTTGTTCATAGATTGTTTGCATCCACTATACCATCATTGACAACATTTTTATTTATGTTCCAAAACCTTGTTTTATCATTGTTGTTATGGTTGGATGAACTTGGATTATCAAGTTTTATCACTCCTCTTTTGACCAAAGCCCCTTCAATGGTGATTGCATTTTTAATCAATTTTTAAAAGTTAGGAGGACAATGAAGATTAAGCCTATAACTTAATTCTTGATTTAGACTATTGATGAAGATATCCATTTTTTTCTTTTCAGGAATAGGACGGGAATATCGTACAAACAATTTTCTCCATCTTTGCAAAAATGTAGTGAAAGATTCCCCTACTTTTTGTTTCACTTTACAAAGATCAAGCATGGTGATCTGGTGTTGAATGTTGTAAGCGTATTGTGATATAAACTGATTTATGAGCTCCTCAAAGGTTTTGATGGGAGGGGTGATCTTTGAAAGCCACTCCATAGATTTTCCACCCAAAGTTCGTGGAAACAATCGCATTAAATAGGTATCTTCATAAGTGAATTCTAGACTCATATTTTGAAAATCCCTCACATGTTCTATGGGGTTAGTGTTTCCATTATACCTATCAAATTTAGTGATTTCGCAATGTTTTGGAAATGGGATCATTTGAAGACTCCTATCAAATGGATAAGGACATATGTCTTCCAAAACATACTTCTTTGTTGCACCCCCTTCCATCTCCTTTATTTGTCCTTGTAATTCTTTTATCTGTTGAGTAAGGGCACTAAATTCATTAGGAGGAGTTTTAGGATTTGCTTTAATCCCTTCTATATCAAAATCAGCAAGTAACTTAGCGCCTTGATTAGCCAATGAAAGGAAATATTTTTCTCTGTTTCGTTCTAAAATCCTTTCTATAAGAGTATGGAATTGGGGATCTTGCTCTACTTCTTGAAGTTTTTCTTCTATTATGTCTTCAATATGAAATGGATTCTCTTCCTTCTCACTATTATCACCCATTTTGCTTGTGGTACTTTCTCCTTCATCTTTTTCTATGTGCTTTTGAGATCTCGTTACAATAGGCATAAGCTTTGCCCCAAATTCTACTAACTTTTGATCAAAAGAATGAAATAGTGCAAGTTTTGATGGATATGAAAGTAGGGATAGAATGACTTCAGATTCTATGACTTAAAAGATTTCTAGTCTTTAGTTCATGTTTTTCCCTAATTGAAAGGATGAAAATCCTGTTTGTGGGAATTTTAAACAAAAGACCAAAAAAAATGATTTTGCACTTTATGAAGTTTGATCGTAGTTTCGTAAAAATATGGATTTGTGATAAATGCCTAATGCGATCAAGTTCTCTATTGCAAAAATTGATTTGGACGAGTAGAATATTCAATTGCAGGTTGGGAATATAGGTAGAACATATACGCTGACTATGGTTGTGTCTTTGAGAAAGGGCTCTTCTTTGAAAGAAAGCTCATGAGTATAATGGTTCTACAACATAATCATCAATGTAACCTCTAACACAATCATGATATCGATGAATAAAGGTTCTATGTTTAAGTAAAACCTTTTGACTTTGGTACAAGAATCGTCTTTTCTTCAATAGTTTCTTGAAACTAAGTGGTTTCTTTGGCATTTTGATTCATTTGAGAATAGACTTCCTAACAAAGGTTGTGGATTTCCAATCTCTTATCATGAGAGTAATCAATGTAATTGTGAGTTTTGGATGATCTTTACTGAATTTTAATGATTATGAAATACACAACACTCAAATGAATATAGATGTTTGTAAGAGTTATAATCTAAACAGATAGTGTATGTTCAAAAGAACCACGTATGGTCCTATTTTCATTGGCTTGTTAAACAAAAATGCACTTCAGATAGACTCATGCTTAAGTTCAAAAGGTCATCGTTATACTCAACAGCCCATAGCTTAAAATTGTGTCAACTCACACAACCTTGTCACCCCCTAGAGGGTACCCGTGTTTTTGTCTTTTCCAGGTGCATACTCAAGGTTATATTTCTCGATCCCTTGAGCAAACGGTCCTTGGCAATTATATGGTGAGTGTCTTGGGGGAAGATTCTTCCCTCCCCTTGCACTGTGAGTATTACAATGTTTGGTTACTGACTCGGTGGATACTACACTAGGTTCTTAGAAAGGGTTTTCGTTTGGAGCGGAAAATGATAAACTCCCTCAGGAGACCTCCCAACCTTTAGAACAAAGGTTTTGGGGATGGTTATCTTGCATACTTTCAGAAAAAGTGGGTTTCCCCAAATTTGCTTTAAATTTTATAATGGGGTGGAAAAACCTGGCTTTGGTTTGAACCCACTTAGGTCATTCCCGTAGGGTGAGTACTTTTTCCCAGTATGATAGGCCTTCTAAAAGGTTTTAACAAAGCTTAAAATTACATGAAATAAAATGGATGAGTCTGGCATTTTGATCACCCAGTTAAGGGGAGAGCATAGGCCTATCACTATTCAATCACAACAAGCAAGAGTTCAATTTTAAGCTGCAAATAAACAGTTTTCTATGCTAGGTGAAGATATTGCTTCACAAAGACATGATGTTCTTTTTAGTCCAAAATAGAAAATGAAGTGACTATCCTATGATTGATTTATTCCCATTAAGTGACTATCCTAGGATTGCTTCATTGTAATTAAGTGACTATCCTAGGATTGGTTCATTCTTTTAAAGCTCCTACTGGCCGCAGTCACGTCGGATCCAATCAAATTACTACTTAATTTATAGATTACAGTTGCAAACTTATAGATTCTGTAAAAAAATGTGCTAAAATAGTTATAAAGGGTGTTATAAAATGATGAATGGGCGCTATGGAATGATGGATGGGTGCTATGAAATATGGAATGGATGTTGTGAAATATGTAACGGGCGCTGTGAAATATGGAACAGGCGCTGTGAAATATGGAACATGCGCTGTGAAATATGGAACAGGCGCTGTGAAATTTGGAATGGGCGCTATGAAATATGGAACAGGCACTGTGAAATTTGGAATGGGCGCTGTGAAATATGTAACGGGTGTTGTGAAACCTACAAGGAGTGCTAAAACAGAGTTAAAAAGAGCTAAACTGGATGTGATATGTGTTGAAATGTGTTAGAGGCACTAATTCGCTCTTCCAGCCGTAACCTATCAAAAAATTCTGCACAAAGATGTTAAAATTGGGGCATAGGCCCCATGGTGGGTGCCAAAAATGTGTGTGAGAATTGTTAGTATCAAAACAAGATAATAAAAACACACCAATGCAACATTAAACTAAAGAAAGCTTTTTAACATGAAATGAAACAAACAAATAGAGCTTCTTCAGAACCGTTCCATTGTCCTCTATCTACAGTGATTCACTTGAAGCTGCTGCTCTCAGATTGTACAAGCAAAGCTTCTTATAATGGAAATCTATAGAACGAGTATGAAAAATGAAGAGTACTTCTCTATCCTAAATGCTGTTGAAGTGAATACGGATATGCACAAGGGCTGTAGATTATGCACAAGGACTGTGGATTGTGGATGTTGTTGAAACTATGATATGAGGTTGATAAGCCATGATATGGAATGCTAATATACTAAGCTATGCTATGCTATGATTCTAGAATGCTATGGATGTTGGAAGGCTGATTGACTATAGTTTTCCCATACAAAAGCTTCTCTCTTTTCAGAGACCTGGCAGTCCCTTTTATAGATTTTCACAGGCAAGAGCCTAGTTTGCAAAGATCAATGGCTTTGAGATTGTCTGGTAATTTTGAATGGTGAGAGATGGAGAGGTTGAGAGGAATATGGAAGATTTTGGGAGGTTGGAGAGAAGAATGGAGATTTTTCTTCAACCCACAGGAAAAAGCTTGCTCAAAAACAAAGGAATTTAATTTTTTATTTTTGCAGTTTGTTTCACGGTTGTTGAAGATAATCCAAAATAAATTAAATAAATAAATTTATTTAATTTTATGTGAGTTGTGGGTTGGGGAATTTTTGAAATATTTGATGTAAATGGACATTAGAAGATTTGATTAAGTATTTAGAATATTTAATTATAAATGAACTTTAGAAAAATTAATTAAATATTTGGAATATTTAATTGCGAATAGAATTTAGAGAAGAATATTTAATCTTTATTTTAATAAAATATTCAAACCAAGATTATATGATAGTTAATATAAATAAATCATAATGTTTATTTAATTAATTAAGAAATGAATAAGAGAAATGATTAAATAAACTTATTTATTTAATCGGAATGAAAGAATGAACAATATAAATAAATTATTTAGATTTATTTATACGTAGATTGAATTCAGAGATTTAATTAAATATTAAAAATATTTATTTAATTACCAGACTATTGTGATGTGACCATTTTTAAGTGTATACAGGTTGTACTTTAATGATTCAAATCTATGATTTGATGTCGGCTTGTGATATTTGAATTTTGGGAATTAATGATAAGATATGTATAAATACAAGGCTATTTCACTTAGTTTCACCTAGAATTTTTATGCAAGCATCCTAATAGCAAACTTATGATCAAGAGAGCATTCAAGAGAATTTCTAAGGCATTCAAGGGAAGATTTGAAGGAGATTATTGCAGCAATCAAGATCCCATTTGTCATGTCAAAGATGTCTTGCATCGTGCATTTTTTTGAGCCAATGTCTTGATATAGCATTCAAGATCAATCAAGGATATCAAAGGCATTATTTCTAATCAAGTTCAAGATCTACATTCATTGAAGCAACTTCATGCTAGATTGCAGATTTATTATCCAAGGTTTCAATTGAGGATTGGTGAGTTGTGACATTGCATTTGTTCATTCATCTTTCCTTTCATGAAAGGTTTAATTACCAAAACAAGGTTTGACCAAGGCAAACCCCTATTCCCTAACAAAACAACATGTTTCTCTCTTTTGATGTGTGATTGCAAGTTTTAGGTTGAAGATCATTTAGAGAGAAAAATTGCAAAAGTTTTCAAAGTTATCAAAGTTACAAAGAAAGTTGTAAAATCACGAAAACTAAGCTAGAAGATTTATTTCTAGCTTTCCAAAAGTACCTAACTAGAATCTGGAAGTGGAGACTGAAAGGAACAAAACCTAGAAATTGATTTTTTGGAGTCCTAGCTAGGACCCATTCGCCATAGGGTGAATGAATCCTCGATGAGGTTTGAAAAAACCACTTTTGATTTAAGGTACACAACATTTAACCCTTTCTAGATTTGAATTTTGATTGGTAGTTGGGTTAAATTTGATTTATGTTATTCATTTCCATAATATAACACACATATTGAATGAAATATAGAGAAATAGATACATTGTTCATCAATTCATTTTGGTGAACACTCCCCCTGTCTATTTTTCTATGTTTCATTATGGTGAACCCTACCTTTGATCATTGCATTTTTTTTATTTTGGAGTCATTTTCATCCTAGATTTATATCTTGCATTCATTTGCATTAAATTGGGCCTCATTTAGGGTGTCTAGTTTTCATTCAAATTTGCATCTCATTAAGGGTTTTAGGATTGCATATTTTGCATTCCTTAAATCTAAAAAATATAAAAAAGCAAACATCTTGCATATCATTTACATCATATAAACTTTCATTTGAAAATTGAAACAAAAATTGCATATCAAACTAGGTCTTTTAGGTCATCATTTTGTCATAATTTGCACTTACATTTCACATTAAATTTACAGAAAACTGAAACTAAAACTTGTTGTAACAAACCTAAATCTAAAAACCACTAGAAAACACTTAGCAATCTATAAACATTAGTTTCAAAACCCTAATCTAGGACCCATTCACCTTAGGGTGAATGAGTCCTTGATCAAGCCATAATCTACATTTATGGGCATTAAAATATTCATTTATGTGCTTTTGTTTGTTGCTTTCAAATTTCTATTATTGTTTGCAAAATTTATGTTTCATCAATTTGATCATATTTAGCTTAATTTGGTAAATTTAGTGCATTGTGTGATTTCCAATTTGTATTTTCAATATTTCATTTTTAGATTATTGCATGTAGTGTAATAAGAAAATTACCTTGTTTAGAATATGAAAATTGCATTTACACATTGCATTCTAGGTCACTACATTGCATTTTAAGCCTCTTTCAATTTTGGGTTTGTACACTAAGTTTGTGAATCTTGTATGAGCTTTACAACTTGGTTCCCTATTAGTAATACTATTGTGAGAAGTAGTTCAAGACTCATGTCATCCCACAATACACCATTTGCTCTAGATCTTGGGTTTTCTAACTCTCTTTCTAATAGTGTTGATAATCAACCCCCTATGGATCATAACATGCATACCTCATTTCCCACGACTTCCTTACCTACAACTAATGTGCATGATCATATCTCCCAAGAAGACAAAATCTTGACTAGATGAAGGCCTAGAAAAGCTACAAGACATTGTGCTTTCTGAAAGTATGGACATTAGCATGATCCCTACTTTACAAAATCTAAGGAAAATTCTTAAAATTGAAAATGAAACACAAATTTTTAGTAGCCTCAGTCGCTTTCTTCATGAGAACTTAAACAAGCAAGAGAGTAATAGCATGCATGCCTCAGTCAACTTTATTGAAGCTAAACCTCATAAGGTCTCAACCAAAATACCTCTTGATATTGCTTTCTCAAAAAATGACATAATCAAGCATGCACCTGATGGTCCTCTTTACATAGTTGGAAGAATCAATTTGAAAAGCCTACTAATGAGATATTAATTGATCTTGTCTTTGTGGAGAGCATGATCACTGAAAAATTCCTATTTGTGCATGAAATTTATCAAGATACATATGGCAAACCAAAAGCATGGATCAAAATGAAAAATGGTTTTTCTTGTCCTATGATGGGCTCAATAAATATCCCTTTAAAAGTTGGACTGAAAACATTGTGTCTCATTCACCATCATCCCATCGTTGGACCAATTTCATGTGAAGTTAGGTTATACATGGCTTCACTCCATGAATGTATCCCGTCGGTTGTGCATAAGTGTTTAAAGTTTCCCTTTAGCAATGAAATCTTTGTAGTACACCATAGTGGCTTTAATTCTGTGTCTTCTCAAGGGAAGTTTTCATTGGATTTCTTTTGGCTCGAGCCTATTGAGCCTATTAAACCTCATGAGGACTACTTTTCCAAATCATATCAAAAGCTTAAGGAAAGGTGCATAACAAAATTATCCCTTAGAAACATGTCTCGGACCGTGATTGAGCCACCCATCCTTGATGAAACAATGATTGAACCAAAATACCTCTCAAATAGCCAATAGCAACCTATGAAAAATCCTCCTACCATTTCCTATAAGAGACCACAAGACAACCAAAAAAATCCCATTGTGCCTCCTAAAGTCAATCAAGTTTACAAAGCTAAAGAGAAAGTGGTTGAACAACCTCCTATGGTTCCTTTTGTTCCTCCCCTAAAGGAAGAAAAAAAACCTATGATTGAAAAACCAACTCCTACACAAACCCAAATTGCAAGAAATTGAAACAAAACTGAAATTATAGAGAGTGTAGGTGTAGACATCATGCTATTGCTCATATGTTACAAACTAAAGAAGATAAGAGCAACATAGAAAATAAAAATCCAGAATCTACATCCTCACCGCAACATAAACAAGAACCTTCCAGAAACATTAACATTTGACCTCTTGTTGTGATTAATTTAGATGATGGCATTGATATTTAAAAGATTGATGAACAAGTGCATAATGAGTTGAATTCATTGTTCTCTTCTTCTATGATCTTAAATGACAATTCTTCTAAAAAAAGTATTGAACTTGGTGCTTCCCCTAGTTCGGAACTTGTCATTGTCCCTTTGGCTAGTTGTCGACCTTCTATATATACTAATTGAGATAGGGTTACAGACAACCTACTAATAGGTTGACTCACATGCACCTTACTAGTCTTTTTTATTTTTTTCCTTTTAATGTTTCTTTATGTGATTGCATGTGCATCATGTGATCCCTCGTTTTGTTTCATTTAATGTATCTCTCTCTGCTTGTGCATTCCTCTATATGTATTTACATTCTTCTATATGTCGTAAAAATTTTATCCTTTTCAATTGTCTTGTGTTTTCCTTTTGGGGATGACACAAGGCGTCAAGACATTTAGGTCTCTTCCATGTTCAACCGAAAGGTTTTTTCTTTTTTTTCTCTCTTTGTGTCATTCTTCTAGTTCTATGAGTATTTGGGGAATGATGATATTTTTTAGCTCTATAACAACAATATTGTAGAAAATATATACTAACCCTGAATCCATAGATCGCTTATGTATTTTTAGGGGAAACCCATCCCTCCTTTTCGTGACGTAGCTTTATTTTGGAAACATATGACTTGGCATAGAGCATTTTGAACAAGCTCTCATGTCTTAGGAGTAAACATTAGCTACTTTAAAGCAATTTCTCATGACAATGGTGTTAGCAACCACTTTAAAGTGGGGGCATACATTGATAATATCTTTCAAAATTTATCATGTTTCATGGTGTGATTTTCTTTCTTGTGATGTGTCCTTTTCTTTATAGTGTCATTGGGTTTGATGTCCTCCAAGAGTACGATATTTCATAGCGTACAAATTTCCTCTTAGTGGTGATGTGATGCACTACATTCCCTAAGTTGTGAATCTTTTATTCTTGACTTGTCCTCTCTTGGATACATTAGGCATGATGTTCCCTAAGAAGAATACCTTGCACAAACGAAGCAAGATCCCTTTGAACAAAAACCTTTTACTAGCATTAATGTTCACAAGTGTTTGGCATAACGCAACTTGCTAACCTTGTGAAGCTCAAACCCTAATAAAGGCCACCAATCATAACACATGTTTCTTGCCTGTGGATCCTTCCCCTTGTACATAGGTGTTTATCATAATGCAACTTGTTAAGCCCTATGGAGCTTGAACTCCGAATTCAAGTCCACCTAGCATAACACGCCTTGCTTGCCTATGGACCCTTGCCTAGCATTGTGGTGCCTTATTGAAGTTGTCAGGAGGATAAATTTGATATAGTATGGGAGCATAATATCATTCTCTCATTTTCCACCCTATTGGAAGACTCTCCTAGTGGACAACCTAGAGTTCTGCTACCTCGGAATGAGCATAAACCAATAGCTTAAATGTGTTCCACATCACGTTGGACAGTCTAGGCTTGATCTTATTTGTCTTTGATGTTGTATGATTGTGTATCTTTTTCATTGTTGCATACATAAGTGACTTGAATGTCTACTTTAGAGTGAGTTTGACATGGGGTCACACTCTCACTAAAGTGGGGGAAAAATGTAGTAAGCAAAAAAAGTATCCTTTTTTCCACAATTTTGGAATAATTAATATTAAAATGAGCCTAATGTTGCCTTGATTTAGTGTTGTAATGTGTTTTACACATTCACATTAAGTTTGGGGACCCTTTTAAACTAAATAGACTTAATTGTGTCTTATTTAGGGTGTTGTAAAGTGTATCTTTACACTTTCACATTAATCTAGAGCTTTATTAATTAATTGAGGTTAATTTTCCTTAATTTTCCCTTTTAATTCAAATCCAAGACTAATTAATTACAAATTCCAAGAGATAAAAACCCGACATTCATAAATGTCATTACACAACACTTGATTTTAGAAGGTGTGTGTCCTAGGTTAGTGACTTAGGACCCATTCGGCATTTTCCACATGGAAAATGGGTTCTCACTAGGTCCTAGGACCCTATTTCTATAGAAATTTCATATTTCCCAAAGTGTGTCCTAGGTAAGTTGCCTAGGACCCATTTTCCACATGGAAAATGAGTCCTCACTTAGACCTAGGACCCCTCTTTGAAATATGTTTTTGGTGGTATTTTAATGATTTCAAATCTATGATTTGATGTCGGCTTTTGATATTTGAATTTTGGAAATTAATGATAAGATATGTATAAATACAATGCTATTTCACTTAGTTTCACCTAGAATTTTTATGCAAGCATCCTAATAGAAAACTTATGATCAAGAGATCATTTCTAAGGCATTTAAGGGAAGATTTGAAGAAGATTATTGGAGAAATCAAGATTCCACTTGTCATGTTAATGATGTCTTGCATCATGCATATTGTTGAGCTAATGTGTTGATGTAGCATTCAAGATCATTCAAGATCTATCAAGGATATCAAAGGCATTGTTTCTAATCAAGTTCAAGATCTACATTCATTGAGGCCACTTCATGCTAGATTGTAGATTTTTTATCCAAGGTTTCAATTGAGTATTGGTGAGTTGTGTCATTGCATTTGTCCATTCATCTTTCCTTTCATGTTCCATTTCATTATAAGGTTTAGTTACCAAAATTGGGTTTGACCAAGGCAAACCCCTATTCCCTAAAAAACGTTTTTCTCTCCTTTGATGTGTGATTGCAGGATTTAGGTTGAAGATCATTTGGAGAGAAAAATTCCAAAAGTTGTCAAAGTTGTCAAAGAACTACAAAGAAACTTGACAAATCATGGAAACTGAGCTATAGGATTTATTTTTGACTTTCCGATAGTGCCTAACTAGAATATGGGAGTGCGGACTAAGAGGAATAGAACCTAGAAACTAATTTTTTGGAGCCCTAGCTAGGACCCATTTGCCATAGGGAAAATGAGTCCTCAATGAGGTTTGAAAAATCACTTTGATGAAAGGTACACAACATTTAACCCTTTCTAGATCTTCCTTTTGATTGGTAGTTGGGTTAAATTTGATTTATGTTATGGGTGATCCCACAATACTGGTTTACAATTTCCAGGAGATCCTAATTTTTGCTAAAATCACATATTTTTAGAAAATATAATGATTAAGCCTTGAAAAGTTTCATTTAAAGGATTCCAATTGAGTAGGGTTTGATCAAACCACCTTAGATCAAACCCCCTTGGATAGAACCTTGCTAGTTTTAAACCATACCTATAACGGAGTCTCCTTTACACCTATCAAAATGCTAATAAAAAATACTTTTGATTTACCTTTTGGGGGATCAAATGAATTCATTTAAAATTTATTTTTTGTAAGTATGTATTCCTTATTATATGCTTCCCAAAAAGTATAATTTTAAATAAATTTAATTTATTATTATATTTATTTTTTATTTCTTGTGAATGTAGTTTTTTCACAAAATCAAGCTCTTTGTTTTGCACGGAAAAATAGTAGATTATCAAAAAAAAATTAAAAAATATAAGTACACTAGATATTGCAGCCCTTGATCCAACAAAAAAAATTTGAATTTTGATACATACAAAAAATGTTATGTTGTATACAGTCTGTCTATGTCAGAATTGTAATTGGTTTCACTTCAAAACTGTATTTAGGAAAAAATATTCAATAAAACACTATGAAACCAAATGAAAGCTCTATAGATATCATAGTTACAAATCTAAATTCAAAAAAAATAGAATTTTATCTTTCATGGAAAAAAAATTTATGTTGTATATGGTGAGCATCACTCCTTAAAAATGGTGTTTACTAAAAAAAAAAGTTTTTTGAAGGAGATGGAAAAAGAAGTGCAATATGATTCCAAAAATTTTGAAAAAAAATATTTAGAATCTATAGACAAAATTTCACAAATCACTAGTTTTCATCATCTTCAAATTCCTCATGGTTTAGTCGCTATAGGTGCCCGAAAGTGAAGATTTGGTTAGAAAAAATTAGTTCAGTCTCCAATTTGGCCAAAAATTGTAAACCAATATTGTGGGATCACCCTTATTCATTTGCATAATATAGCACACATATTGAATGAAATATAGAGAAAAAGATACATTGTTTATCAATTCATTTTGGTGAGCACTCCCCCTATCTATTTTGATTTGTTTCACAAGCTTACACATAAGATATGACAATAAATTTCATTATCCTCCTCACTATCTACCTAATGGAGCATAACGATTTGCTTAGAGGGGGTGAATCAGTATATACTAAAACTTTATCCCTTAAAAATCTGTGAAAATTACTTCCTTAACCCTTAATATACAAATATTAATCATGTGATACTGAAATATGCATGCACACAAAAACATCACATAACACCATATATACATGGAAAACCCAAGATGGGAAAAACCACGGTGACAAAAGCTACTTGAGGCTACTACTCAAATCTAGCGTCACAAATGAAATCTCTGTTACAATTTTTAGGGCTACAACCCAAGGATGCTTCAACACCCTTATTTAAGAGCTACAACTCCAAGGAAGCAACAAATCCCTACTTTAGAAGCTACAACTTCAAGGATGCTACAACATCCTAATCTGATCTACAACTCAGTATAATAAGGCAACCACCTCTATGATAATATGCATAAGTATGCATAAAACTTGGTTCTACAAAACCTAATCATGCATCATTACATTCAATACATTGGTGCACTTTCTGTAACTCAGACTTTTTTGTTGTAGTTGCACCCTCAAAAAAATATACCTATGCACTCTCCTTTGCACACAGAACAATCATTGTTCTATCTTGTTGCTCTGCTCTTCTTTCCCTTTATGCAGTGTCCCATACATCTAGACTCTATTGAATGCAATCCTAGATGATATTTTGTAGTATTTTCTAGGACTTCCTTGCATGTGCATTCTTTGTCTACTCTACTACTCTCTATTTCTTGTAAATAGACCACCACTCACTTGAATGCAAGCCTAGATAATAATTTGTGTTGTGTCTAGGTTACACACATATCTGCATTCACTCATCAATCAGTTCATGTCTTAGATTTTTTCTTATATAATCTTCTCCATCAACCTGCAATCTCATCACATCAAGATACACACCACTGTCCAGATTGTCCAATCTAGTTACATGCATTGCATCACCACTAAACTCATCTAATAAGGTTCCTTCCACTTGCAAACTTCGCCAACAAGCTACATGTGCCTTGAGCCACACACCACTATCTAGCTCATCATTAAATAATTTGATATGGTCTACAAAATATCTTCATTGTCACTCTACCTCTGCATTGAGCCAATTCCACATTTAATTTGGTTATAGATAATTTTCCTCATTCTCTCTTTCAAACCCTAAAAACTGATTATGAATTCAATGCATTCTTTTATTCATCCAATCTGATTTGATCTCAATCACTTGTTAGGTTTTACAACATATCTTTCTCTTTATCATACCTGTGCGTCGAGCCTCACAACATTAAATTATAATACATAGAGTTCTCCTTCATTCTCTCTGTCAAACCCTAAAATCAGATATGCATTAAATGCTCTCTTCTAGTTGTTCGATCAGATTTTGATCTCAATCACTTATGCACTTTGTTCGACTGCCTTGAAGATCAAATCTTCATTTACTTTGGTTGGTTACATAGCTAGACCAATAATTTTTTTCCTCTATATCAGTTACCAATGGAAACCCTGTTTACATGGACTTAGCCATTTAAGATATTTACCTTTTGAATATGAGTCATCAATCTCTTTCTTCGTGCACAATCCATTGGCACTCATTCATCTTCATATCTTTAAAACATATCCATTAGATCAATTACCTTTAAACATGCGTTGTCGATCTTCACCAATTGATGATCACTATTAGATCAATTTCCAAAAAATTTGCATGTTAGATCTCTTTAAACATCGCTTGCCATATGTAGGGTCCACCAGGACACACGTCCAAATTTTGCTAACCTCGCAAGCTTAGACAGTGGGCCCACACAAACCATGTGGGGTTAGCGGGTTGTTTCCATTTGTCATCCATGTCATCGCCACACAACTCACAACAATGTGATTCGGTCTATAGAGTAATCGCTCTTCGCCACCTGTCAACCCTTGTCATAATCTATCATTGTCACCATCCTATTGGGTCCCACTAGATACACTGTGGCCATTGTTAGATCTTTCTTGTTCAATCTCTACTGTTCATAGCATACGACCTTTTGTGCAACCTATGTAGGTCCCACCATTCATGCATCATTCACTATTCAATCAATCTTGATTGATTGTCACCGTTCCTCACTAACCCCATGGGTCTTGAATGGGTCCCACTAAGTTCTCAATGGGGTATGTGGGCTGCTATCACATATACACTTCTGATTTCACCTTCCACTAACTTTGTATGCCTCCTTCATAGGTCCCACTAGACATCAACAATCAATATTTATCCATCATGGATAAATCTCCACCGTTGAGGACATCCTTTAATGATATTTAATGATCTTTGTTGGATTTCCCATCAAACAATTGGAGTTGTTCCTTGTTGTTTTGCTAGAGCTAACAACGGGCTCACAAGATCTTCGTGGGCTGGCAGGATTGTACCAAGTGTCACTTTTCTTATAGCTAATTGATCGGCTGCTACAACTGCTTTGTTTCACAATGATGATGTGAAACAATGATGCCATGTGTCAAAGGACCCACCAAGATTCAAAATTCCAATGTTGTGCATTGTTGGATCAACAACGTTTGATCTACACCATTCCCCATTTCGCCGGAAGATAGATACGGGTCCCACCACAAGTGCCATGGGCTAGTGAGCACCATCAAATTTTCCACCTCAGTGTGATATTAGTCATCGATTAACTCCAGTTCTACCAAATGTCCAAAATGGCATCATGTACCCAAGGCTTTGTCTACTGCCACCATAGGTCCCACAGTCCACCGTGGATTACTTTCCACCAATTCCCACTTCCACACGGGATTTAGATGGGACCCACCACTGTCTCAATGGGTTGGTGGGGAGACCATTAGACCTCCAAGGCTAGACCTCCATCATTGATCAAGAGAAGACAAATATTTCATTTGCGACTTAGGAAATATTATAGTTGCTAAATATTTTTTGAGCTGGTAAACATAAGGTGAAGGGGGCCAGTCACCAACATGGAATGAATGACTTAAGTTATCACTTAAGTGACCTACAACCTACTACAACTAGTCAATGACAAAATATAATTCTTGTTAGATGACACCATGACTGCAAACACATTAGGGTTTAAGAGATAAACCCTAAAACACCTGAAGGCAAATATAATTCATTCTTGGGCGCATCCTTCACTTTCTTGATCTACAGAGTACATTACTAGAATGCTCTTGAAAAACCCATATCGAATTTGTTGCATGTTTACTCCTTTGTCTTCTGGAAGAATCCTTTGCAACCTCATGTTGATCTTACATGGAAACAATGCAACATTTATAGAAACATGCTTCTTTCATCAACATCTTGTACCATAACTTCTAGAACCAAATCCACTACATCTCGATAACATCTATGCACACCACTGACCTATCATCATGCCAAAATCTCCCTTGCATGATCAATTCCACTTCCTTTGACATCAAAGACACTTTTGACATCAATGACAACATCATAACATATGCATTCACCAACAACCTATACCCATGCTTCCATATTCACTGCAAACCTTATCTCTCTTGACATCAATGCCACTTTCAATTAATGCCATCAACCTCACTTGCATGAGCAACTCCATTCCATCTCTGATCCACTTTCAACATGCTAGCAATCTACCTTGCATACTTTTACCTTTTGAAACCAATGAAAACTATATGCCAACACTACCTACTATGACAATAAATCAATCTAAGAGATGTTTATATATAAATTATAAGATTTAGGAATGATCTATGTTGGCCACAAGGTGTCCCAAAATTCAATGTCCTATGAAATGTGTAGGTTGGCCAAAGCTCGTTGATGAAGCATTGGGTGTTGAAGAAACTCAATGTGGTTCCAATTGAGAACCCCCTTTGTCCCATACTAACTTTAGATATGTTGGGTTGAACATCTCATGACATGAAAAAGTTTCACAAACTTCGCCTGATGAACTGTATGCTAACTGTTCTAAGTTGTGAGCTTTTGGTAATAATATTTTTTTTTACTTTGATCCAAAACTCTTGAGATATAGGTATGATGTCCATGAGCTATTGTAAAACTCTAGTTCTCTATCAGGGTCCCCAAAGAGATTATGTGGTGAAATGCAATAGGTTTCTCTAGGATGCTCCTACATCAAACACTTTTGGTTATTTAAAAAGTGAGTCTCCTACTTTGTCAATTATGTAGAAAATCCAAGGCATTCCATCTCATCTTGTGATATCCATGTTGATTCTTCTACTAGTCTTAATTTCCATTTAACCAAGTATTCTTCATACTTCCTATTCTTAGTGCTATGTCCAATTCTATTGTCCAAAACCTACTCTATCTACTCCTATGGTCGTTACAATAGTTGTTCTTCTAAGGAAATTTTGATGATGTTACTTAACTAGCCTTCATTATATTAATGAAGATCTATAATGTTGAATATAGGTGATATATTGAGTGATTCTAGTAACTCTACCTCACAGGTGTTCCCTAAATCAAACTTCTTGAGAATCTTACATGGACCAACCTTCCCCATTTTTAGCTTGTTATATGTGCCTACTAAAAATATTTTCCTCCTAAAATTCATCGCCAATAGAAAATTATCTGTCTCCTCTTCTCATACATCTGTTTCTTATATTTTTTGTTCATTATTTCCAAGTGCTCATTCACCTTATTGGGTATTGTCTCCATGTATCCTACAATTTTGTTTTCCTTCACACTCTTTTTGTTTTCCTTACTGATGTCTCTAAGTTCCACTACTCCTCTATGTTGTAATCTAGTCACAATTTTGAATGGTGTCTTCCTTACACTTTTTTTCATTGAGTTGAATGAAAATTATTCTTGTGATAGAATTATATCCAATTTCCTAGCTAATCTCCTACTAGCATCACAAAAAAATAATTAAATTCTAGTTTACCACTTCTATTTATCCATCAATCTAAGGGTGGAATGCTAAATAAAATCTTAAGTTGGTCTTCATCTTCTTCCATAATATTTTCCAAAAGTATTATGTGAACTATGTGTCCCTATCAAAGACCATTCTCCATAGTAATCCATGCGATCTCACAATCTCCTTGGAAAATAATTCAACAAGGAATGAAATGTGTCATTTTAGAAAATCTATCTACTACCACAAATATAGCTATGTCTCCTTTGTGTCCTCGGCAATTTGAATATGAAATTCATGTCAATATCCTCCCAAGGTCTCTTTGGTGTTGTCAAAGGTCAATACAATCTAATATTTTACTACTTCCCATAGAAATTTGGAAAGTCTTGCACCCTTGAACAAATTTCCTTACATCCTTATATATTGGAGGCCAAAAATAATGTTCACTTACCAAAGCTATTGTCTTATCAATGTGAAAGTGCCATGTTAATTTGCCACTATGTTTCTCCTTGAACAAGTTCTCTCTCATTGAGCTCCTAGGAATGCACAATTGACTACCTTTGAATAGCATTTCATCTTGAATGAAATAATTCTACCACTTACTCATATCTATTACAATTAGTTCCCTACTTTCTTTCCAAGATTCCACAAAATCTAGGTCATATTAATACATGCGGTTGAGCTCTTCAAACCCTATTAATTCTATCCTTATTTTTTTCAATAGGTTCCACCTCCTTCTCAACACATCTACAACTATACCAAATGCATGTGTCTCTAATTACCTTAGATATTCAAATAATGTATTGCTTGATGGTATGTGTACAACACAAAATTCCTTTGGCAATAGGTAGTGTTTCCACTTCCTCAAGGCTTGTATTATGACATAAAACTCCTAATCATATACTGAATAAATCTTCCTTGTAGATCTACCTTTTTTACTCCACACTACTCCTATCACACTTTCACTAGCATCACAAGCAACCTGAAATACTTTGTCAAAATCAAGTAGCACTAACACTTGCTACTCTATTACTTTTTTCTTTAGTAACTCAAAACTTTTTTGTGCCCCTAATTTCCATTTGAACTCCTTTTGATCTCCCCTCATTGTTTATGTCAATGGTGTGCAAAATGGCACTAAAATTCCTAATGAAATTTTGTATAGGAGTGAATTTTCACCCCTTAATAAAATTCCCCTTTCACATACCCTCACCTTCTAGAAAATAAAATATTAAGGAAAAATTCCACATCACCCACCTACCTTCCATCCACCTAGCATTTGTTCTATGCATCAGTGAGAGAATATTTGTCAGGGACTCAATTGCAACGTGCAAAAATCCACACAACACACTATCATCCATGATGGATGCTTGCGTCTAAAGTTGGAAAAGGTGTTACACACCTGATTGGAGTCGAATTGTAACGTCCCTCTTTAACCAACTAACTCAAAAATGGTAGATTCTTCTCATTCCACCTTCAAAAAAATTCTCCATTCATTCATTTAATCTTCTAGCAATCTTCTACACATTCACTTGATCTTCTTTCATAATCTCTTAGCAATTCATTCACTTCTCCACACTCTCAAGCAACATTCTAGCACTTCATTGTGAGCATTGCAGCAACAATGACACTCCATCAATGCCACATTGCAAGTGTGAGGTAGCAATGGAAGTTGTGGGCTTGGAGTCTTGTGAGACCTCACTTCATCACCATTGTGGCTAAGGTGACTTTGCAAAGTCCATACCTTGCATTCTCCCTCTATTGGCTAGTGAGATTTTGGGTGGAGGTAGTAACACTTCACTCCTCTCCTTTGTGATTTGATAGAGTATCATTTTTATTTTTTATTGTTCATTGTACTTCTTTCAATCTTCTTTATCATATTATTCTACTTCATTTCTTTATGGTTGTTCGTCGAGGTGGAAACACCAAAGCGGGGGTCTGATGGAGGTAGGTATACAACCCCAACAATTTTCCCATTACTTGTGTGTAGGTGAACATGTGTGTGGAGCTTCATCACTCTAGCTTTCATCTACTTGATTTATCATTTGTACCTTTTATTTCTTGTACTTTCTCATTCTATTTTTCTTGTCAAAATCTACTAGCTAGGCTATCAATAAGTTTTTAGGTAGTTTTTATTGTACTTCATGTTTTCTAGCTATATGGATGCTAGCGTGCTAGGGAGACATCATCATGCCAATCTGTCATCCTAGAACCAAATTGTCACGGTGGGTGTTGTCATAATAGTGGTTTACAATTCCTGAGAGGAACAAATTTTAGCTAAAATCACATATTTTTAGAAAATATAATGATTTAAGCCTTAAAAAGTTCCATTTTAAGGATTCCAATTGAAGAGGGTTTGATCAAATCACCTTAGATCAAACCCCCTTGGATAGAACCTCGCTAGTTTTAAACCATACCTATAAATGCGTCTCCTTTACACCTATCAAAATGCTGATAAAAAATCACTTTTGATTTAGCTTTTGGGGATCAAATGAATTCATTTAAGATTTATTTCAAATGATTATTGTATTCCTCAGAACAAGCTATCCAATGAATTAATATGTTTTGGTTTTGTTATGTATTTGTTTTTTAAGTTTTATTAAACATAGTTTTTCATCGAAAATGAATTTCTTTGTTCTTCACATGTGGAAAAATAGAAGATTATCAAAAAAAATTGAAAAATATAAGTGCACCAGATATTGAAGTCCTTGATCCAACAAAAAAAATAAATTAAATTTTGACATATACAAAAAAGTTACGTTATATGGTCGCGCTGTGTCTGAATTGTAATTCGTTTGACTTTGAAACTTGATTAAGGAAAAAATATTCAATAAAAAACTATCTAACCAAGTGGAAGCACTAGATATCAGTTACAAATTTAAATTTGAAAGAATTATAATTTTATCCTTCATGGAAAAAAATTTATGCTTATAATGTGCGTCACTTTTAAAAATGTTGTTTTCTCAAAAAAATCAATTTTCGTGGGAGATGGAAAAGAAGTGCAATTTGATTCCAAAAATTTTGAAAAAATTATTTTTAGAATCTACAAACAAAATTTGATGAGACTCTAGTTTGCACCATCTTCAAATTCCTCACGGTTTAGCCACTATAGGTTCCTGAATGTGAAGATTTAGTTAAAAATAATAATTTCAGTGTCTAGTTTGGCCAAAAATTGTAAACCACTATTATGGGATCACCCTCGTCCTCAAATAGAGAGCTATTTGAGGTGTAGTACCAAATCAAAAAATTAGCTCACCTAGCCTAAACCTAAAGCTCAAGTTTGTAGAGTGATAAAAGTACTACATAGTGCTCTTCATTCTCCATCCTCATCCCAAAACATCCCTTTAGAGTGAGGTAAGTTAGGGCAGCCCTTTTCTCTTGGATCTTCATGACTTGGAGCCTTGACGTGGTTGGTCCCCCTCTCTTACCTTTTTTGGTGAACTCGACATGAACAATGTCTTTCCATTCACTTGTGTTGATACTTTTCCCCTATGCTAGGTGGCTGTCATAACATTGAGTATTGTGAAGGTTTATGAGCATCACAACCTAGTCCACAACTTCTAGGCACATTTTTAGAAGAAGCGTATGACACTTACCAATGGAGAAGACGAAGGTCACTTCTAGTTTCACATCCAATTTCTCCACTAGTTTAGCTAATGAGTTTACCACTAGTTTTCCTATGGGCTTCACTAACGAGATGGGTTTTGTATATGAGACCACTCGCATTCCTACTCCACCAACATCAACTACAACTTCATTCATGGATGAGGATGAGGCTATGCATGTCACTGTAGAAAACCTTTTGGCATTGGATAATAAATTGGCAAACCTTATGAATCATTTGGAGAAAGCACCAAACATGGTGAGAGCCACTAGGCATACTAGCAAAGTGAGACATTTGTTAGGAAATGATTGAACAGGTATAGAGTTCTTATGTGGCCTTGTTGATCTAGCTGAAGTTTATGTCCCTTTATATAAGACTAGATCGGGTACTAGCTGAGGGGAAGTGCTTGATACCTATGAAAGAAAGATAGGCATCTCCATGCTTGCCACATCTATATGCATGGCCGAAATGGGCCCCTCGATCAATGTCTCTTTTTCTTCTCAAAATTCCCCCACTATCAAGGTGAGTAAAACACCCCTTGGATTCACTTTCACCCCTCCTACTTCCCCCGATGGTGGGGGTTCTAGTGGAATGAACAGAAATGGATTTGGTAGTGGAGGTGGTACTGGCAGAGGAGGCCTTGGCGGAGGTCATGGTGGTGGTTTTGGTAGTGGAGGTAGCTTCGATGGAGGCCCTATCAATGGTGTGGGTTCTGGCGACAATCATAGTGGTGGCTGCAAAGGTGGTTCTGGAAGTGGTTCTAGCAGTAGTGGTTTCGAAGACTCCACTAGTCCTTTGTCATCTACTAACCTCATTTTGAACACCCTGCTTTAGAATATGGGTCATATGCAAAACCAGCTAGGAGTCTCTCCTAGGCCTCGACCTAGCCTATCTTTCAACCCTTTTTCCAACATAGTCGATTGTCCATAACAATCTTGAGTACTCCCTTCTTGTAAGGAATAGAGATTCCCAAATTTGAGAAGTATGACAGAAAAGGGAACCCACAAATACATGTGTCTACCTTTATTGCCATGTATACAAACTTATTCCATCACGATGCATTGATGGGAAAATTATTTCCTCGATCTCTCAAGGATACAACACTTGAGTGGTACTATTCCTTACCTAACAACTCTATCTTCTCATTTTATCAACTTGTAAATTAGTTTCTCCAACAGTTCCAATCCAACATCGGACTAAAGATGACCTTTTCGGATCTCATTTGATACAAGCAAGGAGATAACTAGAAGATAACTAATCTTATAGTGCGATATCAAGTGTTCTTTTCTTAGATCTCATACCTGCTATCTAATTGTGATGTGTAGAAGGTGTTCATAGGAAACGTACAGAGACCATGGTAAGAAATTTTTTCCCTTATGAAATATCCCTCTTTCACGCATCTTTGTGCAGCATTACAAGAATATCATCATATGATAGTTTAGTTCATGAGATCCTCCTTGCACTCCCATTCAAAAGGAATATCTAATGCATCAATCTCAAGAAAAGGTAAGGTTGTTGCGAATGTAGTAGCCACAATGAATGATAACGGCCTCAGATGCAACAAAAAGTCCACAAAGTTAGAAGAATCTTATTCTTCCATCTTGCAAAAGTTGTTGAAGGATAAGATCATAATCTTGGAGAACCCTCGACCTCTCAAGGAACCTTACCATGATTGGTACAATGCAAATTCCTTCTATTAGTACCATCGAGTCAACAGACATGATATTGAATGTTGTATGCACCTACATCATGAGATACAAGAACACATTGAGGATGGTACTATTCATCTCGATGGGAGTAAACAAAAAACAAATAAATCAGTATTGAAAGAAAATAGTGAGTTGCAAATATACACGGACCCGTTCCTGTTGCATTTTGATAACTTAATTATTGATCCCTCTAATTCTACAACTCAGCCCTCGGAGTATGTTAACATGATCATGATTACTCCTTGCCCACAGCCTATGACTAGTTTTCCAAATGTTTCATTCACCTTGCAGGACCTGCCCTTGAATAACAAGCCCTCTCCCCTTTACATTCCCACTTGCCTCAATGGGAACATTGTGACGGAGGTCTTAGTCAACCCCACAAGTTGAGTGAACATTACCATAGAGGAAATGTTATGACTGAATTCATTACAAAGGGAGGAGTATGAAGAAACCAACTCTACCATTCTCTCTCAAGCCGTATGGCTCAATTTCTCTTTTCGTCCTATTTGGACCTAGGCTTGTGAACACAAATTTTGATGTTATCATGAAATTGGATTTGTTCAGGGTGAAGTTAGGCATACCTTGGCTAGCTTCCATAAACAAAATCACTTTTGTCATTCATAAATGTTTAAAGTTCTCCCATGAAGGTATTGTGCATGTCATGCATGACACTGGGTACCAATCATTTGTATCTCATGGGGGCTATTCATTGGATCATTTTTGGCCTACCCTGGTTGGTTTGCTTCGCCCAAGAATGAACCTACTGTACTAAAACTATGTGAAGTATAAGACTAGACACAAGGGACAACCAAAATTGACCCTTCCTATAGTGTAGTAGCAAGTTGCCTCCTCTTCTCAAAAGGGAAAGGATAGGCTTACCCATCCTTAGGGTGCCCCTTCCACTCCTCTTTTTGAAGAATAGTTTTGGATGAATACTCATGGATTCTACATGAGAAGTCTAATGGTGCCTGCTTGGCGCAAATCTAAGATTAGGATATCGAATCTTCCCACTATGTCTCTTGGACCTTGGCCCTACCTATACAGTAGAAGGAAAGGTCCTCATGGGGAATCCTCTATGTCTTGACCTTTGTGGCCTCCTACCACTTCTACTCCTCGAGCATTGAATGGAAATAGGCCCACTACTGAGGCGTTAGAGCTGACTCCCCCCACTATCTCTCAAACTCCTCCTACTCTCATTCAGGAGCTTTTCCCTCTACCAAAAATGGTTGTGATGGACACTCTTATGGTTGAGTAGGAGCCTCATGTCCCTTCACAACTCTTGGACACTAGCTCAAAGAGTTGTAGAAACTACTTTGCACGTGAGGAAAAGTTCTAGAAAAAGGTTTTGGCAGTTGAATAGGCCACTTTGCAGAGAAGGGAAGAGGAATTGACCACCCCTTTTTTAGGCCCTCCTGATGCATCTTCCTCTCTCCTCCCCTCTACTTCCATTCAAGTGAATTCGGTTCTATTGTCAGCTCCCCTTATGAGTGTGAATATGTTTGACTCAAAAAATGTGTAGTTGTTTATCGCTCCTTCAATTGAGTCGCCCCTTTTGATGTCCCTCCCAAACATCCCACTATTTTCTAAACCCATGGACATGCCAAATACCTTAGTGGTGTTCATTTTGGTTTACTCCTCTCCCATGTCTCTCGCCTCATTTGTGGGGAGTTCACATCCTCCAATGAAATAGAGAGAAAAATTTGGCCCTTATAGCAATGGAGGGCATAAGAGTATCCCACCATCTCCAAAGGATGGTCCCACACTAGCTTGTTCCATACTAGTGATGGAGAAAGTTTCATCTTCCCTTGAGTTTGTCATAGCTCCCAAGTCACTCAATGAACCAAGTGGTGAATCTTGGGAACCTTCCTTTCCATCCATTGAGGTATGACATGGAACTCCTAGAAAGTGCATGTCTAACTCTCTAGAAGAAGTTTTGGCCTTGTCAGCAATATTCACGAAGTCGCTAGCCATAGCTCCACAAGAGTTGAGTGGAGAAGACCTTGTGGGGCCTTCTTCCTTAGCCCCTATTATGGGAGGGTCAAAAGAACCCCCCCTTAATATTCCACTATTGCATGCTTATTCATCTTCCCCTTACAATGATCTAGATTGGGAAGTGGATGACCTCTTGGTCGATGAGTGTCAGAGGGAAGCCTCTTCTCTCTCTTTAGAATAGGTGTGTGTGTGTGTTGTGATGTGTTCCCCCATGCTAATGTTATATGTTCCCGGATGACCCTTGTCACCCTTGTTGGTGCTTGGTTATGGGAGTGATTATGTGTTGTAAACATTCTTCTATTTGTATTATCATTCTTCCTCTGTTATTTTTTTTTATTTTTAGAAAATTGGGGATGATGTAAAGTGTTGGGGAATTTAGGCTTCCCTTCCATGTTAATCCATTTTTTATTTTTTATTTTTCCTTCTCGTATATTCTTCACATGGTCTAATATAGTAGGGGTTGATAAAATTTCATAATATACTATTATATATATATATATATATATATATATATATATATATATATATATATATATATATATATATATATATATATATATATATATATATATATATATATTCATGAGCAGCTCTGACCCTAAAATATTAGATCACCTTTGTGCCCTTTGTTTGTGTATCTTTCTCTCTTCTTTGCTTGATTTTTCCCTCATATGTGTGACAATGTCACTTTCACAATATCTTGATTTTTAGAAAATGCATTCATTGCCAACGAATATTTTCTTGAAAAACCTTGCAAACTTTTTCAAAGATCGCATTCTCAACTTAGACCCATAACAAAATGTGTTTCCTTCATCATGGGTTTGCAAAGAAAGAACTTGAACTTTCTTCTGAGGAGGGAGCAACCTTTTCCTATGGGAGAAGCCTCGACCTTCCCCTCATGAGGGGACATTTTATTCCTTTTGAATTCCTTGATGAAGTGAGAATCTTTCAAAAGGATTCCTTGATGATGAATTGATTTGAGAAAAAATGTCTCTTTTGCACTTTCAAACAGTGTGTCCCTTGAGTGGGCCCCTCTCCTTTTGAAGGGTTCCCAAGGGACCCCTTTGAAAGCCTTCCAACTTGCTGACTATTTGTGTGATTGTCTACTTTTTTTCCTATGTGGCTGTTTTTTTTTAGGACATGTTCTATCTACAGATTAACATGTTGCTTTGCAGGTGTGCCTATGAAGCCGCTTTCTAGTCTGACTCTACGGAGTCCCCTTTCATTAGGCTTCCTTCATGAGAGAGAACTTGGTGGATACATCCTTGCATGTATTCAAGCCTGTAAGGCACTTCATTAGGCTTCCTTCATGAGAGAGAACTTGGGGGATGCCTCCTTATAGGTCTATGGACTTGTAAGGAACTTACATTATTGGGCTTCCTTCATGAGAGATAACTTGGGGGTTGCCTTCTTGCAGGTCTATGAGCCTGTGAGACACTTTCATCCTACAGTATTTCCCCATCATTGGTCTAAGGGCCTTCGGTGTACTTTGTGCAACTTCATAGCTCTACGGGGCTATGGAGTCCTTTTGTTTGAGACTCCTTAGGAGAGAGTACCTATGGAGTCCTTTGTCTACCCTGTACTTTCGAGCTCACCAGATCGCAATTTGCTTCCTCAATGGTTTAGGTATACATTTCTAACCCTACTAGAACTCTTTGATCTACTTTACTGAATTCTCATCAATATTCACATTCGCTAAAGTGGGAAAAAATGTATAGGAGTGAATTTGCACCCCTTAATAAAATTCCCCTTTCACATACCCCCACCTTAGAAAATAAAATTCGAAAGCAAAATTCCACATCACCCATCTACCTTCCATCCACCTAGCATTTGTCTTATGCGTCATCGAGAGAATATTTTTCAATGACACACACACAACATGCACACGTCCATGTGACACACTATCATCCTTGATGGATTCATGCATCTGAAGTTGGAAAAGGAATTATACATCTGATTGGAGTTGAATTGTAATGTCCCTCTTCAACCAACCAACCCAAAAAATGACAGATTCTTCTCATCCCACCTTCAAAAACATTCTCCATTCATTCATTTCATCTTCTAGCAATCTTTTACACATTCACTTGATCTTCTTCACATTCTCTTAGCAATTCATTCACTTCTCCACACTCTCAAGCAACATTCAAGAACTTCATTGTGAGAATTGTAGCAACATTGATACTCCATCAACTCCAAATTTCAACTATGAGGCAGCCATAGAAGTTATAGGCTTGGAGTCTTGTGAGACCTCCCTTCATCGCTGTTGTGGTTGTGATGACTTTTCCAAGTCCATACATTGCATTCTCCCTCCATTGGCTATTGATATTTTGGGTGGATGTGGTAACACTTCACTCCTCTCCTTTGTGATTTGATAGAGTAGCATTTGTATTTTGTAGTGTTCAATGTAATTCTTTCAATATTCTTTATCATATTATTCTACTTCTTTTCTTTTTGGCTATCCGTGGAGATGGAAACACCAAAACATGGGTCTGAATAAGGTGGGCCCCTATACAACCCCAAAACATTTCCCCTCTTGCTTGCGTGTAGGTGACTGTGTGCATGGAGCTAGCTAGAAAATCAACACTTTTGTGAGATCATCTTCATCACTCTAACTTTCATCTACTTGCTTTATCATCCACACATTTATTTCTTATACTTTCTCATTCTATTTTCCTGTCAAAATCTACTAGCTAGGTTGTTAGTAAGTTCTTAGGTAGGTTTTACTATACTTCATGTTTTTTAGTCATACAGACGTTGGCATGCCTGAGAGACATCAGCGTACCGCGCTATCATCCTAGAACCACACTACCATCCTTAGACAAAGAGCTATCTAAGGTGCAGTATTGAATCCAAAAACCAACTTTCCTAGCATAAACCTAAAGCTCAAGTCTATAGAGTGATATAAGTACTACATAGTGCTCTTCATTCATGATCCTCATCCTAAAACATCACTTTAGAGTGAGGTAAGTTAAGGAATCCCTCTACTCTTGGCTCTCTATGACCTGGGGCCTTGACATGGTTGGTCCCCCTCTCTTACAACTTCCTATAGAAGATTGTTAATCCATGAAAATTTCATATGTCTCTAATGTCTAATGGTGTAGGCCATTAGACAATTTCTCTTTATTTGGACCCATCTTCTATCCTTCCATATAAATGACAAAAACCAAATATACTAATTTTTTCCTTGTGAATCTACATTTATTTATGTTTATTGACAACTTCTCTTCTCTCAAACTCTTCAATACTTGCCTAATGTGATCCAAATTTTCTTCCTTAGTCCCACTAAAAATCAAAATACCATCTAAGTAAACAATAACAAACTTACCAAAATAAATAAATACCTAATTCATAAGTCTCATGAATGTGTTTGGTGTGTTAACCCAGAAGGCATGACTAACCACTCATAAAGGACCTCACTTGACATGAATGCAATCTTCCATTCATATTCTTCTTTGATATTGATCTAGGGATATTTATTTTTTAGGTCAATCTTTGTGAAGTATTTTACACCACTAAAACAATCCATAATGTCATCCATCCTTGGCAATGGGAATCAATACTTGATAGTGATCTAGTTGATAGCTCTTGAATTTTTTCACATCCTCCATTCTCCATCTTTCTTCAGTGCTAAAATTGTTGGTACCACACATGGGCTTAAAATTTCTCTAGTCAATTATCTTTTTAGCAACTCATGCACATGTTTGTTTAAATTTTCATTTTCTATTGGTTTCATCCTATGCCTCACTTTGTTCAAAAAAATGGGCCTAGTATTAGATCCAGCTGATGATTGATACTCTAGATTGGTGGCAATATTTCTAGTACATTCTTTGACACAATATCTTGATAGTCCAATAATTCAATGACTTCCTTTTGTGGTGGTTTCTATGTTGCGCCTTTTTGGAATCAAGGAAAAACACATATTCTCATATCTCAGGCCATCCAAAAAAACTCTTCCATCAACTAAAAAATTCTAGCATTATCGCACACTTCACATTTTCTCTCTTCTTTTAAAGGTATAAGGATATGTCTTTTTCTATTTTAGGTCATAGTGTAAGTATTCTTTCTCCCATCATGAATCACTTTTCTATCATACTTCCATGGTCTTCCCAACAATAGATGACATGCATTTAGTGGCATAATATCACACAATGCTTCATCATTATATGATCCTATATGAACTTTCACCAACATTGCTCACTTAATAGTATCTTATATTCATCTTGAATCCATGAGATCCTATATGGGTTTGGATTTTTTTATCCTTTTCAACTTTAAGTTATTTTTCATTTCCTTGAAAATCAAATTGTTTGTACTAAACCCCTATCAATGATAAATTTACAACACTTACCTATTGATTTACAATTTATTTTGAACAAACTCTTCCTTTGCATTGATTCCTTGGGTATGTTTGTTTGTAACAAAGATCTCCCCATTACCAATGATTCACCCTTCTCAAGTTTCCTATTGAACTTGGTGATCCAGTAGGTTCTTCCTCTACATACACTACCCTTCCATTATTCTTCTCCCTTTTTCTTGCACTCCCTTAGCAACAATCAAATGCTCAGTGTCCTCCACATTTGAAATCTAGTTCCTTTGAATGGCCTCTTATCAAATCCTTTATCACTCCTTTGATATCTTTCATTGTGGTAAATATTGTTGCTTCCTCTATAATTGTGGTAGAAATTCATGCCATTCCTACCTAGAAAATTATCACCTCTTTCATTATTGTGGTATGGACTTTTTTCCTTATTATGTCTCATATGTGACATTCATTGTTTTGTGATCTACCTCTTTCGAATCTTCCTCCTCTACCTCTATGCTTGTGTTCAAATATTTTATTAAAATTTTCCTCAACTTTCAGCACAAACTAGAATGCTTCTTCAATTGTTGCCATCCTCACCAGGCTCAACTCTTCTTGGTTACTTGTCCTTAGTCCATTGATGTATTTTGCAACTTTCTCCTTGCTAGCTTCACTATGTCTAGTTTTGATAATCATCTTATGAAATTCTTTAATTTACTCCTTCACCAAATTTTCCTTTTTCCTTAGGTTTTTCAATCTCTTTAGTAGTTCAAGCTCATAATCAACTAGTATGAATTGATTCTTCAACTTTGTCACCATCCTATCCCACTTTATGATTCTTTCTTTTTCCCTCTTACTTTGATCTAACTAAACTTCGTTCCGCCAAATAGCAACACATCCTTTCAACTTGGATTTTGCAAACCTCACTCTTTTCGAATCTTCAATTTCTTCATACTCAAAAGTATTATTCCATATCATTTATACAATCAATCAATTCCTCAAGATTCAATTATCTAGCATAGTTAAATATCTCAATTTTAAGTCTTACAATCTTTGAAATAGATTTCAACATTTTTATTTGGTCTTATTCTTCTTCCTTTAGGGTTTCCTCATTCAAATATGTAGCTTGAGCTCTCAATTTCTCATCATCACTCTCATCCTCATGTCTAGGTTTTAGACCTATTTTCTTATCTCTTCTACAACATCAAATCAAATCTTCATTATCCTCATTATGTCTAGCATTTCTTCCATTCTTCTAGCAACATTGGCCATACCAAGAAAATTCTCCTATGAGACATCTTTCCTTGGATCTAGTGCAACTACCTCAGGTTAGTGATCTAGCTACAAGGTTGAAACTATCTCATAATTGGCACTCTATTGAAAACACTTGTAGGCTACCTAAAATTGATGATCTATTCACCCTTGGATCTATTGGAATACCCTCACAATGGACCAAAAACTCACTCTAATACCACTTGATGCAATCACAAATCAAGGGTATAGAGGGAGGATTTTCCAACCATGCACCTCGAGTTAACATAGTGGAAATTTCATAAAACAAAAATGCAACTTCTTATTGATTCAAAATCACAAAATGATTACAACACTCATTAGCTCGATACATGCAAATTATAGTTTGGCTCATAGGCTACCACAAGCTTATTACAAGTTTACATGCAAGATATGACAATAAATCTTACTATCCTCCACACTAACTAACTACTATCAAGACTTGAATAACTAGCTTCCTAGCTACTTCCAAATGAATCCAATAGATGTTTATATATTAGTTCCAATCTTTAGGAATGGTCTGCATCAGCCAAAAGGTGTCCCAAAATTTTATGTCTTGCAAGATGTGTAGGTCAGCCAAAGCACATTGATGAAGCATTGGATGATGACGAAACTCAATGTAGTTCCAATTGAGAATGCCCCTTGTCCCATACTAGCTTTAGATATGTTGGGTTGAACACTGCAAGGCATGGAAAGGTTCCACAAGCTTCACTTGATGAATTGTATGTTGATTGTTTTGAGTTGTGATCTTCTAACAATGATAACATTTTGCACATTGATCCAAAGCTCCTAAGATCTCAATGTGATGCTTTTGAGTTATTGTAGAATTCTAGTTTTATGTTGTAAGCCACAATGAGATTTTATGGTGACATGTGATAGGTTGCTTTGGGATGCTGTTGCATCACCTCTTATATCTCAATCTTCTTTTCCTTATATGGTCTCTTAATGCCTTTTCATGATACCTTTTTCTTTAGATCCCTTCATAACCACTCTTAGTTATCCTCTTTCCATGGATTTTCCTTTTTATTTATAATATGTATCCTTATTATAGCTTATTTAGGCATGTCAAGGTGTGTTTAAGGTTATTTAAAAGCTATATAAATCAAATGTGGATCCAAAAATAATTTGTAGAGGTTGTGTGATGCCAAAAAACCTTCTATATCCTTATACTAAGTGTCTAATGCTCATATGTGATACCATAAGACCCTTAGTGTAATGTGATATTGCACAATCTCCTTTTGTATATTTATATTATGTGGATCTCTTCTTGTATAATACTACAAACCCCTTGTGAAATAGGATGATCTTATTTAAGGTTGTATAATGTCATTTGTGGTATAGCTAGTACCTACCAACAAAGCATACAAAGTAGATGTGGATTGTGAGAATCAAGTTCTATAACATCATTTTAAATAGAGAAAGTTTGGTGTTCAAATCCCACAGACATCACAAGAAGGGTCTTGCGTGCTTTCATAATTTAAACTATAGCAAGTGAAAAGGGAAGATAATCATTATAGAAGTCGTTCACAACCTCGGGCATGGTGTCCCCCTCTATCATGTCAAATTCAAGAACCTCCTCCATTATAAGCAACAAAAGGAGCTCTTCATCACTACTAAGTGCATGAATGCTATCCAATTTATTTATTGCAAAAGGAAAATTTGACTATGGGAATATCTTGCCTTGAAGATCTATTCCCAAGGGTGTTATGGTTTGCAATGTGGAGTTACATATGGGAAATCATGGTTCCTTTGTCAAGGCTTGTAGAGATCGTGCCATTTCTATTAATCAAAACCCTAATTATTGCACTTCTAGGGTAAAGCTATCACTGGTCAAGTTGTTGGTGGTGGAAGGATAGGAAATCCAATGCTCAAAGTTGATAATTCATATCACAAATTTAGGCTCAAAAGAATATGTTGTCCCAAGGTTTGACGTGTGGCAATGAACCTTATTGAGAATCCTCATGGTGGTGGTAACCATCAACATATTGTGTATGCCATAATTGTGCATCATGATTCTCCCTCATCATATCTTCTAGAAGAGTTGGCCATCTATGTGGACAAGCTCCAGCAATAGCTGTGAACTCAAAGGAGAAAGCTAACTCATAGACAAAAAGCACCTATGTATGTAACATGATATCGTACCCCCCATACCCCATGCCATGTTGTGGACAAAAGGCACCAATGAAAAGAGTTGATGGACAACTAGCCATGTGTCGTCAGGTGGTGTCACTGCAAAAGGACGGTGACTTGGAGGGAAAGTCAAAAAGATAGACAAAACACACCTAACATCACCATTTTCCACATTTGCATTTTCCAATTTGGTTGGTGGGAAGGGAGGAGGTGTGGGTGAGGAAAATGGAGTTACAAGTGGCCGAACCACATTTTCATTTTGTATTTTGCTGGCTGGGGAGGGATGCAAGGCTGAGGAAAATGGAGTTGTAGGTGGCCGAACCAACAAAAACCCATGAAATGCATTCGACACCTGCAACGCCAATAGATATGTATCTACCATTTTATATGCCATTTTCCATTTTATAGGGATTGTGAAGCATGATTGTTAAATGGGTTTCTGTGAAGCAATGAACTACACAGCTATTAAATGGGTTTTCTGTGAAATAAAAATGAAATGTTTTGTTTGCATGTAGGGTTTTCAACATAGCTGTTTATGATTTTTTTTATGAGGGTTTTGAAATTTGACTATGAAGAAATAAAGGGGTTTTCATTTCAAATGCAAAGGTTTTTTGTGTGTTTTGTGGGTTTTTGTGTTGGCGTTTAAATTTTTTCTTTTGGGTGTTTGTTGTGAAGATTGGTTTTCATTGATGGGAAGATTAGTGGAATTAAACATGTGGATTTTTGTGTTGTGAAGATGGGTTTTCAAAAAACATTATGTGGGTTTCAGATTTGAAAAAACATTATGAGTCGATAGGTTTTCAAAATCAGAATTTGGAATGGAGAGAAAGCCCAAAACTATACACACGAACAAAATCTTTTATTTTCCCATTGACATTATCATTTTGAACAACTCTTTGCTACAACCAAAATGGAATTTAACTTTCTTCATCTAATTGGAACAAATAAAGTGCTCGCATTATTTGTAGTGTTGGAAAACACACTGTTTCCTCTCAATTTAAATGTAAAGGGTTGTCTCACAATGGGTTGCTTGCTTGTTAACATGTACGGTTTTGCAACATGGAATGTTACAAAATAGTATGAATTTCATCAAAATCACACCTTCCATTTTTGTGTTTATATTTTGGATGATTGAAAAGAAAAGTAATAAACACGTAATGGAAACACAATGTTAATTTTAGCTGGTTTGAATCTCCTTATTAGTAAAGGTTGTCTCATGGTGGGTTGCTTGATTCTCAATGTGATGGTTTTCGTAACATGAATGTTACGAATAGCATGAATTTCAAAAATCTGTTCCATCAAAATAGCAAATGTAATATTTGCAGTAGTTGGAAACACACACCTGTTCCATCACCTATGTTTTGCAACATGAACATACAAACAATATGAATGTCTTAAAACTGAAAATTCCATTTCTATGTTTAATTTAATATTGTTACATGTCCATCGTGGCCTGGAAAACAATGTTGGTTCTCAACATCAGAACCTGTTTGAACAAGGGTTGTCCCCAATGTTATCTCTCCAACATGTATGGCTCGGCAACAGAACTGAAAGTGACCTCAAAACGTTATCTTCTGCTGTGTTAGAAAACGTCAGTCTGTTTTAAATCTTGATAAATATGAATGCCAAACAATAGCATCAAAAATCTTCCAGATTGTCAGTTAACTTAATGATTGAAAAAGCACAACCAATTGTGGACTTAAAAAACAGCTGATTCTACTTGAGTCGAACTCTTTATTTTAAATATAAGAAGCTTTTGTCCATGTTATTCAACACATACTGTTTTGTGAATGAATGTTATGTGCCTTTCAAGAATGCACTGTATCCACACCCTCTTAAGCTAAATGTTTCATTATTTAATTAGAACACATTGTTCTTCTTCTTATCACAAGCTTTTGTAAATGGAATGTTAGAAATAGTAAGCATAGCCCAAAATCATAACTTCCGTTGCCAAAACAAACTTATTATTTGAAAAAAAAAAGTACAAAATAATGTAATTGGAAACACAATGTTGGGTTTCAATTGTTTGAATCTCCTTGTTAAATGTAAGGAGTTGTCTCACAGTGGGTTGCTTGCCTCTTAACACATACAGTTTTGCAACATGAAATGTTACAAAATAGTATGAATGTCTTCAAAATCACACCTTCCATTGTTGTGTTTAAATAAAATGCTCGCATTATTTGGAGTGTTGGAAAACACACTTTCTCCTATTAGTTGTTCCCTTAAATACTGGTATATTATATGAATTGACCTTTAATACTGGTACAATATACCATTAGGGGAGAAGTTAAATTGTATACAAAATGAGCCTATGTATGTAACATTATATCATAACCCCCATTCCCCATCCCATGCGGTGGACAAAATGCACCAACGTAAAGACTTGGTAGATGGTTAGCTATGTGTCATCATGTGTTTGTCACTGGAAAAGGATGTGCAACTGGTGGAAAAGACAAAAAGCTAGAAAAAACACACCTAACATCACCATTTTCCACATTTTCATTTTCCAGTTTGGTGGGTGGGGACACGTGGGGGGAAAATGGAGTTGCAGGCCAAACCCCTCAAATGCATTCCTTGCCATGGCACATTGCCATTTTCCACATTTTGATTTTGCAACTTGTTGGCTGGGGAGGGATGCATGGCTGAGAAAAATGGAAATGGAGTTACAAGCATTCACATAAAGCAATAGACAAAACACACCTAAACTTCCCTCAAATAATGGCATGTCTAAATGGTTTTGAAACATTAGGTGAGTTGCAGGTTTTGTAAAACACAGTGTTTTGCTTCCTAGAATTTTCCAAAACAGTATGTATGTATTGAAAAGCTTTATGTTATTTAGACTATAGGAGTGTTATGATAGGAAACATTTTCTAAACAACCAATAAGGTATTTTGCTTCAATGTGTAGAGGGTTTTACAACATTTTGTATGTTGGAGGTTTCATAAATCATGTTGTCACCTCACCTCCCACTATGTTTTCCAACCTGCAATCATACTATACATGTATATTTGGATCATATTAAGAAATAGAAATGTAATTTTTACTCTATGTAAGTCTGGTTATAAGGTGCCTTTCATTACATTTGTACTATCTAAATTACATTAATACCGTTTTGTTAAATTCTAGGTTTCAAAACATTGGTTTTCTCCTCCAACTCCTACATGTGCACTCCAACCTTCAGCTTTCAATGTGCAGACATGAAATGCAGAGTTTTTTCCCCCTTCTTTCTCCAAACTAAAAATGCACACATCATTCTACCTCCAATTCTCACGCCAGAAAAAAAGGTCTAAAAATGACAACTCAAACTCACATTGTTTGTACTGTCTAAATTGCATTCATACTGTTTTCTAAACTTCTAGGTTGCAAAACACTAGTTTTTCAAAATCTACAACCCACATAATGTTTTAAAACCCTTTACAAGTAACAACCCAATTGGTTACTCACCCCTCACCTCAATTTAGTATGTTTTATGATTTCCTTGAGAGCCTTATTGAATTAGATAGTAAGAATGTAATGGGATTGGAAAACATTGAGTTTTAAGAAATCTGCAACCCACACAGTGTTGTAAAAACCTCTAGACATAACAGCCCAATTGGTAAGCTAAGAAAACTAAGATGATGCACCTATGTACATATAGTTGGTTAGAAACCCCTCACCTCAACCCGCTTGGTCATCTCCCCCGCCTGCAATGCCCTCTTTCTCTCCAATGATTCGCTTTCAACCTGTAGAATGAGAAAACCTAGAACATAGAGTGTTTTCCAATAACATTACTTGTTACAATCTAAAACGCATGTCTTAATCACATCAACGCCCTTCCCTCCCAGAGTGAACAGATAGCTTATCGCACAAGGAAAAAAAACACCAATGTAATTCAATGTGATGGGACACCTCCTCGCTTTCCTCGTCATGATGTTTCCTTAAGTCTATCGGTTATGTCACTTCTATCATCTTTTTGGCAAGTCCCACACTACTTCATCTCTTCATGTTATGTATATTTCCATGTAATTTATTATGTATGTTTTTATGCATTTTTGTATGTACATAGGCACATTTTGTGGGGAAAGATTAGTTGTGTCCATAGAGGGTTTTACAACATTGTGTGGGTTGGAGGTTTCATAAATCATGCACTCACCTCCCACAATGTTTTCCAACCTACAATCATTCATAGTTTTAATGGTTGTTGTAAAATAGTAGGTGTTTATAAAACGTTGCCTTGCATTGCATTCCTACAACCTAATTAACAAAATCTTTTGAAGACATTCCTACCTCTGATCTCATCCATGTAACTTTGAATGTACATAATGAAATAAATGGGAAACCACATTGTGTTTTCCAACCTACAAATTATATTATGCATTTATTTTTAAATCATATGACAAAATTGAATTTCAATTTTTTTGTGTAAGTAAGAGTTGTTATGAATTGTGAAGGTGAATGAACTTTAGTACAATCTTACTATCTAGAAACTTTAAGGTTTTCACTAGAAGAATGTTTTCTATATATACTTGCATGTTGGAAAACAATGTGTTATGAAACCTGCAACCCAAATACTGTTCTTAGCTTTGAGAGTGTCTTTCTGATTAGGGAATGCATATGTTTTGTTTTAAATAAGTTGTTTACAAAATTTGTCTACCTTTTCATATAGGACTCACATGTCTCCATCCAACTAATTCTATTTTCTGTGCTGACATCGTATTTTTCCTTCTTTTCATGTTATGTATATTTCTATGTATGTTTTTGTGTACATTTTTATTTTTTTTTGTATGTACATAGGTGTTTTTTTTTAGAAGATTAGCAACTATTTTTTGGTCAATCAAGGTTATCAACAAGGCTTTTGTTGATTTTTTAACCTTTGTTCTTGCAATGATTTATATTTTTTCAATCGTCTGTACAAGTAATGGTTCAATTGGCAATATCATTGAATAATGGTTACAATACCAATATGTCATTTAGATGTTCATTGATAGACACGAGATATAAACAAAAGTCTAATAGTGGTACATGGTTTCCTTCTTGTCTATCTTCTATGCCATTATTGATTGTTTCAATTTATGGCCTCTTTCATATGTTAGAAGAGATGAGTTTTTTATATACCCAAATGAACTTTCAATGCTTCACAGTTCCTGGAGAATGGCAGAATGGTAGATATAATTGTTGATATATACTACCAATTCTAGCGATAGGTTAAACTAGAAAATAAATTCCCATTGTACAATTTAATATGTTTGTTTATTGCCTATGTAAGCTGGCATTTTGCACTCACCATAAAATATAATTGTATATTGATGAAATTTAGAATAAAAAGAACTTTGTAGCACCAAATATCTTTAATTTGCCAATTTAATCTATCGCTAACATGTGTCTTCCTTCCAAGTGGTTGATATATTTGAGGAAACAAAATTGAAGAAAACAAGGGCAAGTGGATTGAGAAGGACACTTTAGGAGACGTGAAGCTTATGCACTAAATACAGGTGATTCTAGCTATCATAGCTTGAATTGCAAGTGTACTGGTCAGTTAAACTTCCAAAAAATTATTATGCATTAAGAAGTTATGATATTTTTATAGATGAGATGCTTACTATGTTGAATGCAAAGAATTTCTAGTTGAATTTTTAAAAAAATGTTACATTATTGTGTGCCTATTATATCCCAGAATTTTCCATGAAGGATGTTTCCTCCTTGAATTGTGAGTGTTTTATGGGAAATGGTCAAAAAAATAGTGAACAATGATACTGCATCATTTTAATTATCCCTTTACACATAAAGAGCTCTACATTTCAAATGAAAACCCTTTATTTTGTCATCAATGAAACCCATATTGTTAATGAACATGGAAGATAGAGAAATGGCAGATTTATATACCTGTTAGCTAATTGTCGTGCCTATCAAATGCATTTAGGTAGTGTAGACCCTTGGCTCTTGTTCAACCTCAATAAAAACCCTTCTTCACAACCAATAGTCATTCAAATCTTCACACTCAAATTTCAAAAGCCTCAAAAAAATCATAAACAACAAACCCATCAAACCCTACATGCAAACAAAACATTTTATTTTTATTTCATAGAAAACCCATTTAACAACCATGCTCCATAGTTCATTGCTTCATAGAAACCCATTTAACAGTCATGCTTCACAGTCCCTACAAAATGGAAAATGAAATATACAATGGCAGATACATACTTGTTGGCATTGTGGGTGTCGAATGCATATCATAGGTTTTTGCTGGTTCGGCTATCTACAACTCCATTTTCCTCAGCCACACATCCCTCCTCAACCAGAAAATTGCAAAATAAAAATGGGGAGAATGATGATGTGCCACGATGAGGAATGTGTTTGAGGGGTTTGTAGTGGTTCAACTACCTGCAACTCCATTTCCTCGAATGTGCATCTTGTTAGCTCTCAAAAACACAAGCGCTACATTTTAGGGTAAGAGACAAGGTCAAATGAATTGAACCTTCTACTCTTCAGGTGCTGCTAAACCTAGGTGGGTGTACCTATATGAATGAAGTAGACTTAATGTGCATATATCTCTTGAAATATTTTGTCCACAATGGCATATGGTAGTGAACAAATGAAATCAAAATTTGGTATAAATCGTATAGCAATCTTTCAATCTAAATCCTAATATGTTTAGTTAACAGATGTAAAGAAACTGAATGAATCCAAATGGTGAAATGCAAAGACTAGTGCCTTATTGGGTATGCGGAGTCAAATGAAATCAAGATGAGCAACATTTCTTGGCAAAAACTCAAATTTTTTGGCATATGTTTTGTTTACAACTTGTATAAACATGCAAGACTGTGATTACTAAGCTCTTCTTAATGATCCAGATGAATTTTTATGATTACTGTGATCAACTGAAAGGATTTAATCTTTTCTTGAAATAACCAATCAATTAACCACACAGATACAACAAATGTGCACTAATAAATTGAATATAAACTTGTTATATCAATTTAAACAACCAGAAAGCATCAATCTTGGAGACAGCTTAGTAATACTTTCAATAAATTCAATAGACAATTGACACTAGAAATGAACTTCCACATCAACTAATTTTCATAAATACCTTCATTTTGAAATCATGCAACCATAGTCTCTGATCTGAGAATTTTATTCTACTGTATCCATCTCTAATTTACCTACTGTATATCAAGTATCTAATAGTTGATAATTTTTTACAATCGAAAATGGATATTTATACATATGCATTTGAGAAGACACATCGCTTCGGAATCCATGTCAGCCAACAGCAGTATTCGGGCATTCACATGTCGGTCAACAATACTCGAGCATCAATTAATCATCTCTGAGACATTCACCGAGACACTCTGTAGTTACACCGACCTTCAACGTTACACCAACAGTCATCCTTTGTTTATCACAATGGAGTCATGTCATCCTATCGACACCTTAAGTCTCACCGACAAATATTCATTCTTCCCATGTTCTTTGCTATGACATTCCGATGTCGGGGAGACGTCTCATAGATCATCCTGTGTCTCACCGAAAGTTGTTCTTCCATCCTCTGTCGCTAAGACAATTCATAATTGGGGAGAGGTCCCAAAGAATTCATTTAGTCATACCAAAACACCCTGTGATACATTCATTTTGCTGAGACATAAGGGTTTTCTCGCCGATGAGACAACATATCAGTGTGACATGCATGTCAGCAAGACTATATAACATTACCCCGAGAACCTTTGATAAAATCCCTTTACGCTTTTCCAGTGAGACCAGATTCGTTTAGTGAGACAAGATCCAATTGGTGAGATGTTACCCCGGTGATATCACGCTCGCCGATACATCGTTTTACGTGCTAATCGATGAGATAGACTACGATTAGTAAGACCCTATGCCGATGATAGCCCCCTTTGTCGATAGATGAATTTTCTCTTGTCGCTGAGACAATGACTTGTGCCATGCCGAAATGTGCCTGCATGTGAATTCCAATCACTGTGACATTTAAAGAAGTCTTTCCAATAAGCAACACAGACATATACTAGTAGAAATATATTATGGGTTGGGGAGACCTTGATGTCCTTATGCCGATATAGATCATAATGTGAAAAATGCACGACTTCATGGATTTTATGGGACAAACATAGGAAAAATGTGAGCAGAATGTTATGATGAAAGGCCCTGTGCATATGGTGATGATTATTTTGGAAACTCAGGGGTATGACAAACTTGTGAAATTATTTAGAATTTTACAGTTCCAATAGTGGCTCTGTCTGGGGATGAAAGATTGTGAGATCATTGCAAGGATCCAGATCTTTGGATGAGCAGACCAGACACAAGATGATAGATCATGAAGCGTGATGGAATGAATGGAAAATGAATGCAAAATGGAGATGAACAAAAATCTAAACTATTGTGCATGGAAAAGGATTTTAAAGAGGATCATCAAGAGTTTTCTATGCACTGGAAACCCTTAATCCTTTGTATTTCAACTTCATCAATTTTGAACTGTTACGATCTAAAACTCAAACCATACTTTCCCCTGTCAAATACTTGGTTTTTTCTTGAGTTCATCAAATTCTTCTTGAAGACACTCATGCAATCTTCCCTGTCACTGTTATTGAAAGTTTTTAGAGAATCATCATGCCCAACTTGGCCCAAATTCCCTTCATCATTCTGCAGTTTATATTCTCCATTATCAGATAGATCTATGTTATCTTCAACATACAAAATGCATGCATATTCAATACAACATTTCTCATTATCCTTTTCATTGTTATGTATTATAAAACACTCTCCCATCTATATTGAAAATTCACCATCAACGTACTTCTCTTGAGAAACAAATTTTTTTTTCATATCAACACTATCTGAAACAAACAAATCTAAAACCCTTTGCACCTCCTTCAAATCGTCAGTTGGAGACACTACTTGAATATGACTCATATCTTAAATATCATGCATATACGAACCAATCAATGTTGGACCTCTATCATCCTTGGTATGCAAATAAATTTCTTCTCCATATGACTTAGAAATTTCAAAATCACATACCTCTTCTTAAATAGACACAAACTTTTGATCAACTTCAAAGGTTTCACCATCAATTCAAAAAATGCACTGGGAGTCATATGAATCATCACACAGAGAACTTTCACTGTCAAAACAAATGTAAACTGGACACAGCACTTCAGGATCACCCCCATGTACACATCTCTGATATTCAAGAGTAAGCAAATCTGAAATTTGCTCACTGCTGAGCGAACAAGTCTTTACATTTTCATCACTATAGTTGTATTCTTCATTTTTATCATCATCAAAAAGAGGTCCAAAGTCCTCAAAGATTGAGAAATCAAAAATATTACCAAAACAATTATATAGTCCATCATTTTGTTTGTCTAAAAATATCTGAAACTCATTCATGGACACACCTTGGAAAAATATCATCTGATCTTCTTTTAACTCTTCATCATAAAATGGGTTTGAAAAAGTTTGGAAACCATTTTCAGATGTACAAACCTCTTCTTCATCGAATGTGTCTTCATGGCTTTCAACTATAGTTGGAGGTATTATTTTTTCATTGTCAAATGGACTCACATTGTCCATTGCCTCTTCTTCTCAATCACCACAAGAACTGCAAGAGTCACCTTGCTGTAAATCAAAATCCACAAGCTCCTCATCAGAATCTGAATACTCATTGGATCCCCCACAACACACATTGATTTCCCTATCACAATCTGTTATGCAAGAGAGATCTCTTGTACCTTCATCTTCATCATGCAAGCTATCATATGAATCATATTGACTTGCATATATCTCATCTTCTATTGGCTGCATTGTTTGATCAATTTCTCTATACTCATCAGAAATAAAACTATTGGATTCAACATTGATAGTGTTCTCATACCTTATCCTATCCATGGCATCAATGAATTTATCCACTCGATCAAAGGTATGTCATTTTGATGATTCTATCCAATAAACTGATTTAGGCTCCCCTACTCTTACGAACTGTTCGACAAACATGTCCCTTGTAGGCCTACAATGAGAAGGTATTTACATACAGACATTTATCATCCTGTTGTACTGAGAAGTCAAATCTTCTCCTTCATACCTCCTTATGTCAAGAAATGGATCCAAGGGGGAAATTCTCCATCCTGATTCTATGATGGAGTCCTAGCTTTGAGCGTGTACATACTCAGCTTCTTCTTCAAATTCTTGATTTTGGCATACATATCGCTGCAAGTTCTAATTTTCTTGAATCTCTAATAACCCATGGGAAGCCCAATTTGATGAAAAAAAATTTCCATAGTGCCCGAGAAATTGATCCTGAAATCCTTGGAGAGAATTAATAGACTGCTGGTAGGCTGTTGAACCAATCCCTAGCATCTTCAATAAGTGACATCAGAAATAACCTCATATGCAAATCTTCATATGGCACATCCAAGTCTTCGATGAAAGCATTGAAGCTCCTTAAATGATCCTCAGCAGTGATTACATTGCTCCCTATAAATTTAGGCACCAAACTTTCCATCCGCCATCCATATGGTAAGGGTACCGTTGAAACTCTGTCAAGTCAAATTGTTTGATCATTGTTATGTATTGATGAGGGGAAGCGTTAGGTGGGTATTGATATTGGTATGGTAGACTATTGTATTGTGCATAATGTTGTGGGATATAATGTTGACCATGAGGTGGCTGCATATTTGTATGTTGTGTGGGAATATGAGGAGGATGATTTGGTTGTTGTACTTTCTGCAATTCAGCTTTTAGTTCTTCTATCTCCATCCCCCAAGATTCAAACGGTGTCTTGACTTCCTCATAAGTTAAATATTCATAATCATCTTGATTAGTATCATGATCAATAGGTCCACTCTGATTACCCTCCATTTTTAGATCATTGTGTGTCCACTTACTGCTGCCAGTAGGAGCTCCAATATGAACTCCCCTATATTGAGATCTTCCATTCATGTTTGAACAAATGCAATGTTTCTTTCAAAGTCGCCACTGACTTTATTCAAAAGTGAGAAAGTATTTGACATTTCTTATTCCTAGCAGAGTCTGTATAAAGTTCCTTACTCTATGATTAAGGCCTTGATTCTGAATTGTCCCCAATGGAGTTGCCAGTTTGTTAGCTCTCAAAAACACAAGCGAAAAACCTCAAGAGGCTACCAATCTCTTGGTACGTTTTAGGGTAATAGACAAGGTCAAATGAATTGAACCTTCTACTCTTCAGGTGCTGCTAAACCTAGGCGGGTGTACCTATTTGAATGAAGCAGACTTAATGTGCATATATCTCTTGAAATATTTTGTCCACAATGGCAGATGGTAGTGAACAAATGAAATCAAAATTTGGTATAAATCATATAGCAATCTTTCAATCTAAATCCTAATATGTTGAATTAACAGATGTAAAGAAACTGAATGAATCCAAATGGTGAAATGCAAAGACTAGTGCCTTATTGGGTATGCGGAGTCAAATGAAATCAAGATGAGTAACATTTCCTGGCAGAAATGCAATTTTTTTGGCATATGTTTTGTTTACATCTTGTATAAACATGCAAGACTGTGATTACTAAGCTCTTCTTAATGATCCAGATGAATTTTTATGATTACTGTGATCAACTGAAAGGATTTAATCTTTTCTTGAAAGAACCAATCAATTAACCACACAGATACAACAAATGTGCACTAATAAACTGAATATAAACTTGTTATATCAATTTAAACAACTAGAAAGCATCAATCTTGGAGACAACTTAGCAATACTTTCAATAAATTCAATAGACAATTGACACTAGAAATGAACTACCACATCAACTAATTTTCATAAATACCTCCATTTTGAAATCATGCAAACCATAGTCTCTGATCTGAGAATTTTATTCTAGTGTATCCATCTCTAATTTACCTAATGTATATCGAGTATCTAATAGCTGATGATTTTTTACAATCGAAAATGGATATTTATACATATGCATTTGAGAAGACACATTGCTTCAGAATCCATGTTGGCCAATAGCAGTATTTGGGCATTCACATGTTGGCCAACAGTACTTGGGCCTTAATTAATCATCTCTAAGACATTTGCTGAGACACTCTATAGTTACACTGACCTTCAATGTTAAACCAACAGTCATCCTTATGTTTATCACAATGGAGTCATGTCGTCCTATTGACACCTTGATTCTCACCGAAAAGTACTCGGGCACCAATTAATCATCTCTAAGACATTCACCGAGACACTCTGTAGTTACACCGACCTTCAACGTTACACCAACAGTCATCCTTCTGTTTATCACAATGGAGTCATGTCGTCTTGTCGACACCTTAAGTCTCACAGACAAATATTCATTCATCCCATGTGCTTCACTATGACATTTCGATGTCGGGGAGACATCTCATAGATCATCCTGTGTCTCACCAAAATTTGTTCTTCCATCCTCTATCGTTGAGACAATTCATAATTGGGGAGAGGTCCCAAAGAATTCATTCAATCATACCGAAACACCCCATGATACATTCATTTCATTGAGACATAAGGGTTTTCTCACCAATGAGACAACATATTGGTGTGACATGCATGTCGGCAAGACTATATAACATTACCCTGAGAACCTTTGATAAAATCCCTTTGCGCTTTGCTAGTGAGACCAGAGTCGTTCAGTGAGACAAGACCCATTCAGTGAAACATTACCCCGATGATATCACTCTTGCTGATACATAGTTCTATGTGCTAATCGATGAGACAAACTGCGATTGGTAAGACCCTATGCTGACGATAGCTCCCTTTGCCAATAGACGAATTTTCTCCTATCGTTGAGACAATGACTTGTGTCACGCCAAAATGTGCCTGCATGTGAATTCCAATCACTGTGACATTTAAAGAAGTATTGCCGATAGGAAACACAAACATATACTAGCAAAAATACATTATGGGTCGGGGAGACCTTGATGTCCTTATGCCGATATAGATCATAATGTGAAAAATGCATGACTTCATGGATTTTATGGGACAAACATAGGAAAAATGTGAGTAGAATGTTATGATGAAAGGCCCTGTGCATATAGTGATGATTATTTTGGAAACTCAGGGGTATGAAAAACTTGTGAAATTATTCATAATTTTACAGTTCCAACATGTCCCTCCCCACCAACCAAACTTGAAAAATGCAAATGCGGAAAATGGAAATGTTAGGTGTGTTTTTTCTATCTTTTTGACTTTCCCATCAGGTCACGCATCCTTTTCTGGTGACACCACTTGGCGGCACGCAGCTAGCCATCTGTCAACTCTTTTCGTCAGTTCCTTTTATCCACCACGTGGCATGGGGTATGGGGGGTATGATATCATGTTACATACATAGGTTATTTTTGTCTACGAGTTAGCTTCTCCCATTAAGACATGCATTTTAATATGTAAGAAGAATTGTTATTGGAAAACACTCTGTGTTGTGGGTTTTCTCATTTTGCAAGTTGAAAGTGAAAAGTTAGAGAGTAGGTGAGGGAGATGAGAAACCAATGGAATTGAGGTGAGGGGTTTGTAATCGATTGGGTTGTCACTTGTAAAGAGTTTTAAAACATTGTGTGGGTTGCAAATTTTGAAAAACCATTGTTTTGCAACCTGCAATTTTACACAATAGCATGAATATTCATCTTGAAAATATTTTGTTATTTAGACCATAGGAATGCAATGAAAGGCACTATTGTTAAACACCCAGTGCTTTTCGACAACCATTAAAACTCTGTATGATTGCAGGTTGGAAAACATAGTGGGATGTGAGTGCATGATTTATGAAACTTTCAACCCATGCAATGTTGTAAAACCTTTTATGGACACAACTAATCTCGTGACAAAATGCACCTATGTACATACAAAAATGCATAAAAAAATACATAACAACATACATAGAAACATACATAACATGAGGAGATGGCATATGTAAGGTTTGCCAAGACGGATGATAAAAGTGATGAAACTGGCAGACGGGAGGAAACGTCATGGTGAGGAAAGAAAGGAGGAGTCTCATTACATTGAATTACGTCGACATTTTTTTTCCTTATGCAAGAAGCTATCTGTTCACTACGGGAGGGAAAGGTGTTGTGATTAAGACATATGTTTTACATTGTAACAAGTATTGTTCTTGGAAAACACTTTGTGTTCTAGGTTTTCTCATTCTACTGGGAGTTACAAGTTGGGGATATATAAGACTATCCATATTCACCTAAGTGGCAAGTAACCAATTGGGTTGTTACTTGTAAAGGTTTTGAAAATAGTATTTGGGTTGTAGGTTTCATAACACCCAATGTTTTTGAACCTGCAATTACACAGAAGCAATATGAATGTAATGAAAACATTTTGGTAACTTACACAGTGAGAACCCAATTGGTTGGTGACACCTCAGTTGATTTTGGATACTTTTAAGTATCCCACATCAGCAATTATATTGATAGTATGAATGTATTCAACAACCCTTACTTTCAGCAAACATTCCATTTCAATATTGTCATACGTTTGGAATAGAAAATGCACATAATAGTTGCAGGATGGAAAACACACAGGGTTGTGAATCACTTCTGAATTCTTGTTCAATGAGCACTTTATGTTATGAAAACTATAACAAAACAATGTTTTGAAGTTCACCTTCACATTTTATAACAAGCCTTACTTTCAGTAAACATTCCATTACAATATCTATTCATATGTTTGGAACACAAAATTCACATAACAGTTGCAGGATGGAAAACACACAGGGTTGTGACTCACTTCTCAATTCTTGTTCAATGACCACTTTTTGTTATGTAGACTGTGGCAATCATCGTTTGGATGTTTGTTTATAATGTGCATTCTATTTATGTTAATATGAAATATACCGATAGGCACCTAAAGTCTTATTGTTTATAGTAGCTTGCTTATAAATGAAAGAAAAAGGTTGACATTTAAATCATTTGAGGCTGACTATTTTTTTGATCATGGATACTTTCAAATGAATAATCGTATTAAATTCTATTTGTAACAATAAAAATGGCATTTCAATATCTTCATCTGATCGCAAGAAAAAAAATGCTCACATTATTTGCAATGTTGGAAACACACTATCCCCTGTTAGTTATTTTCTTGTAAAAGGTTTTTGTTTCCTATGCACCAAGAATGTAAGGGAAGTTCACCTTAAAATTTTGTTTCTTATGATTGAAAAACTAGACGGTGCAATAAATTTTGGAACTTTAACTATCCAGTAACACTTGCAACTTTTTTACATATTAAAGGAAACCACATATGCGTACTTGGAAAGGGAAAGTGAAAGAAAGCGGGAGAAAGGGTAATTTTGAAATCTACTTTTTAACGTGTATTTTGATATTTTGAATGAATTGGTCGCATGTAATTGAATTTGATGTGATGTTTACATTCCTGGCATTAGAGGGAAATGGTGGACAAGGAAGTGGTGGGCACAAGAAAGTTAGTGTCCATTTGGGATAGGAAAATGTGGCTCGACAGGGCAACAAGAAGAAAGGGTGCCCAAGGAGGAGATCATTTTCTTGAGCAGAAATCTTTGAGATATAGGAAACTCCCACTTTCTTTCACTTTCCCTTTTAAAGTATTCATTTGTGGTTATGTGTAATACGTTCGTTGGAGTCACTTTTTGGTCTAATTCTAGAGTTCCTTTGTGATTTCATTTAAAAAAATCATTTATGTTACGAATATGTTGATTTTAACAGTATATTAGAAAACACACTATCCCCAGTTCTTTTAGAGGAAGAAAGTGGAAGAAAGGGTAATTTTGAAATTTTCTTTTGAACGTGTATTTTCATAATTTGAATGAATTCATTGCATGCATTTTAATTTGATGTGATGTTAACATTCTGCACATTACAGGGCAAGGATGAACAAAGAAGTGGCAGGTGTGAAGAAATGTCGCTAATAAGATTGAGGCCTGATTTTATTGATTATTCACACTAGCCTACTCAAGAAATGTCACAAATAAGATCCAGGCCTGATTTTATTGATTCTCGACACTAGCCTATTCAATTTCTCAATTTCCTTCAATTTTTGTCAAAGAAGCAAAAAAATCGGGCCTAGCTTATTTGTGACGTTTCTTGGTCAATTTGATTTTTCCTTTTCCTTCTCATTTATTTTCAATAGTATTTCTCCTCCAGAGGTACATATAAATGATTTGATTTTGTATATATAAATGTGTTACAAAAGTTGTTTGCATTTTCAGATAAGACTTTCATCTCTCCTGCTACTGATTCTCTTTCTCTGCGCTTAGATCTGATGTTGCCTTTTCCTTATATCCATACATTAATTGTTGAATGTAATAATTTATATTCATGGGTTTCTTATAGGATAAAGGTTTTGAAAGTGCAGTGGTTGAAGTAGAGGCTTCCCCAAATGCTCATGCAAGTGGAATCACCCCACCGTCAATGCCAAGGACCCAAAGAAGCCTAAGAGATTTTATTTTATCATCTCCTCAATTGCACATAAAAGGAATTATAGGAGAGGATGAGAGAGGCTAACAATATTCATTTTCCATTCAATCTTTGATCATGTAATTATTGAACAATTATTATGTGGAATTAAATTATCTTTTATCATGTACTTATTGAATAATTATGGTGTGGAATTACATTATCTTTGATCATGTAATTATTGATCAATTATCTTGTGGAATTATAATACTTTGGTATGTTTGAAGACTATGGTCTTCTGCCAATAGTGGAATGGTGTAATTGTTAAATTGTATTGTTAATTTTTCCATCAAGGCTCCAATCCCTTTGGGGTGTAGTTTTTGACAATTTATATTTGGGATGAGGTCCCCTATTTGTGACCTCATTGTTCATAGCTTCAGGTGAAAAGCGTTTACCCATATTGATTAAAAAAATATAATACTATGTTCTTGTGAATTTCATGACACTTTTTGTTTCCATGTAAAATTTCATTATAAACAATGTCAAATCCCATCAAATAATGGTAGGAAATTCCACCTCAAGTCTTATTATTTATGTCAAACTTACAAATGTAAGCACATCCAATGAGCACTTTCTATTATGCGAACTGTAACAAAACAATGTATTGAATTTGAGCTTAATATTTTTCAACAACCCTTAATTTCAACAAACATTCCATTTCAATATTTGTTCATATGTTTGGAACTCAAAATGCACATAATAGTTGCAAGATGGAAAACACACAAGATTGTGACTCACTTCTCAATTCTTGTTCAATGACCACTTTCTATTATGCATACTGTAATAAAATAGTGTATTGAACTTCACCTTCATATTTTTTAACAACCCTTGCTTTTAGAAAACATTACATTTCAATATTTTCGTACATTTTGTGAACATAAAATATGCAGAAAAAAGTTGCAGGAAATATAAAACACGCAGGGTTGCGACTTACATCTCAATTCTTGTTCAATGAGCACTTTTTGTTATGCAGATTGTAACAAAACAATGTATTGAAGTTGAGCTTCATATTTTTTAGCAACCCTTAGTTTCACCAAACATTCTATTTCAATAGTTGTTCATATGTTTTTAACACAAAATGCAAATAATAGTTGCAGGATGGAAAATGCATAGGGTTGTAACTCACTTCTGAATTCTTGTTTAATGAGTAGTTTTTGTTATACAAACTATAACAAAATAATGTTTTCAACTTCAACTTCATATTTTAAAACCCTTAATTTTAGAAAACATTCCATTTCAATATTTTTGTATGTTTTATGAATAGAAAATGCACAAAAAAGTTGCAAGAAATGGAAAACACATAGTGTTGCGACTCACATCTCAATTCTTATTCAATGATCACTTTCTATTATGTAGATTGTAACAAAACAATCTATTGAAGTTGAGCTTCATATTTTTTAACAACCCTTATTTTCACCAAACATTCCATTTCAATATCATCATACATTTTGTGAACAAAAAATGAACAAAAAAGTTACAGAAAATGGGAAACACACAGGGTTGCAACTCACATCTCAATTCTTGTTAGACAATGTATTGAAGTTCACCTTCATATTTTATAAGAACCCTTACTTCCAGCAAATATTCCATTTGAATATTTGTTCATATGTTAGGAACACAAAATGCATATAATAGTTGTAGGATGGAAAACTCATAGGGTTGTCACTCACTTCTGAATTCTTGTTCAATGAGCACTTTTTGTTATGCAAACTATAACAAAACAATGTTTTGAAATTCACCTTCATATTTTATAACAACCCTTACTTTTAGAAAAACACTCAATTTCAATATCTATTCATATGTTTTGAACACAAAATGCACATAATAGTTACATGATGGAAAACACACTGGGTTGTGACTCACTTCTGAATTCTTGTTCAATGACCACTTTCTATTATGCACACTGTAACCAAACAATGTTTTGAACTTCACCTTCATATTTTTTAACAACCCTTACTTTCAGCGAACATTCCATTTCAATATTGTCATACATTTTGTAAACAGAAAATGCAAAAAAAATTTGGAGGAAATGGAAAACATAGAGGGTTGTGACTCACTTCTCAATTCTTGTTAAATAATGTATTGAAGTTCATAGCAAACCTTACTTTCAGCAAATATTCTATTTCAATATCTATTCATATGTTTGAAACAAAAAATGTACATAATAGTTGTAGGATGGAAAACACACAGGGTTGTCACTCACTTCTCAATTCTTGTTCAATGACCAATTTTTGTTATGCACACTATAACAAAAAAAAATTGAACTTCACCTTCATATTTTTTAACAACCCTTATTTTTAGTGAACATTCCATTTCAATATTGGCATACATTTTGTGAACAGAAAATGGAGAAAAAATTTGGAGGAAATGGAAAACACAAAGGGTTGTGATTGACTTCTCAATTCTTGTTAAACAATGTATTGAAGTTCATAACAACCCTTACTTTCAACAAATAATCCATTTTAATATATGTTCAAATGTTTGGAACACAAAATGCACATAATAGTTGTAGGATGGAAAACACACAGGGTTGTCACTCATTTCTCAATTTTTTTTCAATGATAAATTTTTGTTTTGCACACTATAACAAAATAATTTTTTGAACTTCACCTTCATATTTTTCAACAAGCCTTACTTTCAGTGAACATTTCATTTCAATATTATCGTACGTTTTGTGAACAAAAAATGCTGAAATTTTTTGGAGGAAATGGAAAACACAGAGGGTTGTGACTCACTTCTCAATTCTTGTTAAACAATGTATTGAAGTTCATAACAACTCTTACTTTCAAAAAAAATTCCATTTCAATATATGTTCATATGTTTGGAACACAAAATGCACATAATAGTTGCAAGATGGAAAACACGCAAGGTTGTCACTGACCTCTCAATTATTGTTCAATGACCACTTTTTGCTACGCACACTGTAACAAAACAATGTTTTGAACTTCACCCTCATATTTTTTAACAACCCTTACTTTCAGTGAACAGTCCATTTCAATATTGTCGTACGTTTTGTGAACAGAAAATGCAGAAAAAAGTTGGAGGAAATGGAAAACACGAAGGGTCGTGACTCACTTCCCAATTCTTGTTAAATAATGTATTGAAGTTCATAACAACCCTTACTTTCAGAAAATATTTTATTTCAATATATGTTCATATGTTTGGAACACAAAATGCACATAATAGTTGTAGGATGGAAAACACACAAGATTGTCACTCACTTATCAATTCTTGTTCAATGACCACTTTTTGTTATGCACACTGTAACAAAACAATGTTTGAACTTCACCTTCATATTTTTTAATAACCCTTACTTTCATCGAACATTCCATTTCAATATTTTTGTATGTTTTGTGAATAGAAAATGTAGAAAAAAGTTGGAGGAAATGGAAAATACAAAGGGTTGTGACTCACTTCTCAATTCTCGTTAAACAATGTATTGAAGTTCATAACAACCCTTACTTTAAGCAAATATTCCATTTCAAAATATGTTTATATGTTTGGAATAAAAAATGCACATAATAGTTGTAGGATGGACACACAAGGTTGTCACTCACTTCTCAATTATTGTTCAATGACCACTTTTTGTTATGCACACTGTAACAAAACAATGTTTTGAACTTCACCTTCATATTTTTTAACAACCCTTACTTTCAGTGAACATTCCATTTCAATATTGTTGTACATTTTGTGAACAAAAAATGCAAAAAAAAGTTGGAGGAAATGGAAAACGCAAAGGGTTGTGACTGTAGACACCGAAATCTGGTCTAAGCCTGCAATTTCAATTTCTTCATAATTCGTATTTCCATGGTCATGATTAAATAATGTTAATTATTTAATTATTCTTTAAATTCTTCATTTCTTTATTAATTAAATAAATATATTTATTTAATTAATTTTCCTTAACGTTAATTCATCTATTAATTAAATAATCGTAATTATTAATTAATTCACACTTTTCTTTATTCTATCTGATTAATTAAATAAACATTTTTTATTTAATTGTGTTACTAATTAACCTTGTCCTTCTTGTCAAATTAAATAAATTCTTAGTTAATTTACCCTTTATCATCTTTCAACTATAATTAAATAATTTTTTTATATATTTAATTATTCATTTAAACCTCTTCATCACTTAATTAAATAAATCTTATTTATTTAATTATTCTTCAAATATCAAATCTTGAATTAAATATATCATTTAATTCATAAAAATCTATTTAACACATTCCTCTATATTTAGATAATTGTGTGAGTTATCTAAGTATTCACTCTCGCTCGACTCGAGATCTATTTAAGTGGGTTACTTAACTCTCAAGTTAATGTCTGAGTTGATTTCACAAGTAATCTATTTGTCATATCATTTAGTCATCTAGTTCTAACTCATTTGCGTGTACATGTGTATTAATTAAATATCTTTATTTAATTAATTAAATCATGTGTGTGTTCAAACGGAGTGTTACTTTAATCCCATCTTTATCTTTGTCATACAAAGACTATTCTTTTGTTTTCGAATACCAAACTCGAAGATTAAATCATTTATTTAATCTTTATTTCTATTTCTAGTCTTTATCACTCATGTCACTACTAACAATTATCATAATGCATGTCTAATATTTTGATCTCAACCGTCTATTGATCTTTCGATCCTGACCTGTCGTTCGAATGATCAATTTTCTATAAATTGTTCTTTACTTCATTTCAGCCTCTCCTGAAATCTTATGACTTTTGGAAGCATATCTATTATTTGAATCTTCAATGTTTTGCTAAATCACTATCATAGGCTATACTTGCACAAGAGAAATCTAAAGTCAATTATACTACAACGACAAAATAGAGAAGGGCAATCAAGGTTATACATGGAATTACATAGATATTGGGTGAGATAGTTCATTTTATTTATGTTTTAGCTTTCCTTTGTTCTTTGTTGTTTAGCTTAGATTGCATTAGAGCTTATATCACATTGTTGTGTGCCTTTAACCTTTCTTCTGCATTTTCTAGATGTTATAGTGACTCACTTCTCAATTCTTGTTAAATAATGTATTGAAGTTCATAACAACCCTTACTTTCAATAAATATTTCATTTCAATATCTATTCATATGTTTGGAACACAAAATGCACATAATAGTTTTAGGATGGAAAACACACAGGGTTGTCACCCACTTCTCAAGTCTTGTTCCATGACCACTTTCTGTTATGCACACTATAACAAAATATTTTGAACTTCACCTTCATATTTTTTAACAACCCTTACTTTCAACAAAACACTCCATTTCAATATTTGTTTTGTTAAAAAGCACAAGACAATTAAGAGGGGGGTGAATCAGTTGTCTACAAATTCAAACATAAAACTCCTAACACTTATCAACTTTACAACCAAACTATTCTGTTTTTAAGTATGAACATGAAATGCAGATAATAGAAAGTAAAATCAACACAATGAACACCAGATTTTACGTGGAAAACTCAATAAGGGAAAAACCATGGTGAGGATTAATTCACAATATAAAGTAGTTCCAAAACTGAATATATAAGGCTCATTGTCCAAAATAGGACTCACTATCCAGATACAATAGCTCACTACTTATTGTAGACACCTAAAAATGGTCTGGAGAATCCAATTAATCGAATACGCCTTATTTGATTAACTAATCTTAAATTCTTCTACTTAGTAAATAAATAGAAATATTTATTTATATTAAGTTCATTTATTAATTCTTCTATTTTTCTCTCCTAATTAAATAAACAAAATTAAAAACTTTGTTTTATTTAATTATTATCATTTTATCACATTAATTCTCTCTTAATTAAATAAAAAAATTAAAAACTTTGTTTTATTTAATTATTATCATTATTTCTTCTATCTTAAAATTAAATACACAATTTGTGTTATTTAAAATCACATTTCTTCTTAATTAAATAAAGATTGCTAAAAATCTTTTATTTAATTATCATTCTCCTTTTAATTTAATAAAACAAACTCTATAGTTTGATTTATTAAATTATTTATTCCTCTTTTTTTGCTAAATTTAAATAAATTAAAATTATTTAAATTTATGTATAAAATTTGCACTATTCACTCACCAATAAATATTTATTTCTCACCAATCAAATTAATGACACTGCCATTCACGGGAAAGCTTCAGGAAAAATTTGCAGGAAGTTCTCTCAACAACCTTCCACCCACCTTCCCTCCTATCTTGCCTGGTGTTTTCATGGGGAGAAACCATTCTCCATGATCAACTCCTTCTTCTCATCCCAAACCTTTAGATTCTCCAGAAGAAATCACAGCCCCTCATCCCAGTTTCATGTGCAATTGTGATGCCGTGAAAGCTATAAATACAGCTCTTGGGCTACACAAAAAGGATCCTAACTTATGCAATTTTACTCTGTAGGTTTCCAAACATTCAAGCATTGCAGCAATCAAGTTTTAGGATCAATCCATCAAGTTTTCTTCAGCATTTCATAGTTTTAATCATGGCTGTTTACAGTAGTTTAATTCTCATTGTAGAATCATCTTAGCTGCATTATAGACTCACAATAGCTTAATTCTCATTCTCTAAGTGTCACTTAATAGTTTAATTAGCTTATGAATCTGAGAGCTAAGTAAATTAGAGAAGTCTTTAGAGTTAGAGAGCAATAGGATAAATTTCTGTAGATTTTGCAGTTTAATTTAGTTTAAATTCCTTAATCTTAGATGCAATATCTTATTTAGAAGCGTAGATGCATTGTTTAATTGCCTCTTCATCGTTATATAATGATTTCACCATGGGCACAATTTCGCATTTTGCTGTTGTTAACTTTGAAAATCTTGTCAGACAGTATCGGTATGAAAGTTTTCGCTTGATCGGTGAGTTTTGCAGTCATGACTTGGCTTTCGCGCCGGTTCGCTCCAGCTAGCTCCGGCATTGCCCGCGCTGTGTTGCCCAACACCGGTTACATTACAATGTTTCTGCTCCACACTACTCTTTTTCTTTCTTTAAAGCATTTTTCTATCTCGGTCCGATGCCGCCCCGACCAGTTTTTTATTTCGCCTTTTCTATTTGTTGAAATTACCAATCCTAGGATAGAAATGGTTAAAATTTACCAATCATAAGATAGAATGAGTAAAATTCACCAATCCTAGGCTAGAAACATCACACTTCTTTTTGAGGTTTTAAAATTGAACATCTTGCTTGTCATGGAGCAATATCTCCATTAGAAGTAAATCATTTGTCTTTTGGGTTTAAAAAGAACAACATTTTGCTATGATTGGGTGATAGGTTTATGCTCCCTTGACCTATGCATCGTAATGATCACCATCACTTTTATGCACTTTACGCTTAAAACCTTTAGACAGTCTACTACAGTGGAAAAAGCATCACCTCACGAGAACGACCGAGTGGGGACAACAAAGTCATGGTATTCAACCCACTTTAAAATTTATGAATTTGGGGAAACCTCTTCAACGAAGTGCTAAGATAACCATCCCTGCACCTTTTGTTTTAAATATTGGGAGGTCTCGAGGGAGTTTATCCATTTGTTACCCAAACTTAGTAAAACCCTATCTAAGAACCTAGAACTAGAAGCACGCTTGTCAGTTTTTGAACATTGTAATACTCGGCGGTGCAGGGGCGGGGAAGAATCTACCCTCAAGCACTCACCATATAATTGCCAAGGACTGTTTGCTCAGGGGATCCGGTATCCACTTCTGTCACTCTGAGTACGCACCTGGAAAAGACAAAAACACAGGCGCCCTCTAGGGGGTGACATGGCTATGTGAGTCGACGCAATTCCAAGCTGTGGGCTGTTCGAGTATATAACGATGACCTTTTGTCTCTAGGAGTGAGTCTGTTTGAATTATCTTATCTTGTTATCAAACCAGTGAAAATCAAGAAGAATCATTGATTCTTAAGAACATACACTACTTGTTTAGATTCTAGGATTTTAAATACAACCACTCTATTCTTGATTGCTGTGTTTTCTATCATCAAACTTAGATAAGATCATCACAAAATCCTTAAAACACTTGTGGATTTCTCATGATTCGAGATTGGGTATCCACCAAGTTTGTCAAGAGATCTCTTGCCAAACAAATCCGAAAACCAAAGAGAACACTTGCATACAAACAACTCCTAAGAAAACAAAGATTTTTGTATCAAAGCAGGAAAGTTCTACTCCAACATAGAACTTTTATTCATAGGTATCACGATTTCTCTAGAGGTTATATAGACGACTACGCTGTAGCTCCCTTAGATTCACAAGCATATTTCCAAAGAAGAGCTCTTAGGCAACACCACAATCATAGTCAGAGAATTCATCCAGAATACATTCCACAACCAGCCATCCAATATGATACAAGACCAAGTGAGTTTCATAGAATAAGATAGTTTTTCTGTCTTAAAAATCTTAAGGTCATAGTTTTAGCGCGCCTAGTATCTGTTTTAGCGCGCCCAGTCTCTGTTTTAGCGCTCCCAGTCTCTGTTTCAGCGCGTCCGGTATCTGTTTCAGTGCGCCCGGTATCTGTTTCAGCGCGTCCGGTATTTGTTTTAGCGCGCTCAGTCTCTGTTTCAGCGCGCCCGGTATCTGTTTTAGTGCGCCATAAAACCCAAAAAACAGAGAGTTAATAGGACATTTTGTGAGCTTGCCCATATCGAATACAAGGTTTCCATTAGTTCAAAACATTGTTTTCACAGTCCAGAACACTTAAGTCACACAAAAGAAAAAAGCTTTACCCCTACACCTAGATCTTGCAGCATCTTGCATAGTGTCATTTTCACCAAAATTTGAGTTTTTCTGTCAAAGTTTCCCCATCAAGGATTCTATCATCCTTTCATCACGAAACTAGATAAGACGAAATCAGATTTTAAAACAACAACCTTGGCACTTATCCAATCAAATCCAAGATCAAAGTCTAGAGTAAACTTTAAACGTTTGTATGCCTATTTTCACACGAGCAGCATATCAAAAACAACAAGAACAAGAAAATGAAAGAATAGCAGCCATGGCTGAAGAAAACCCTTGGGGACGATATAGCAGCACTGATCCTCTTATTAACTCACATGAGAAAGAAATAACTGCAGAGGAAATCGAGAAAGTTCAACAAGACCCTCATTTCCATAAATTTATGGAAAAGATGCTAGAGCAAGACATGGAAAAGTATCTTCTCCTATTAGCTGACAAAGGTGCTAAACTTCCTAAAGAATTTGATGTCAATCAACTCAAGGAAACAGCCACACCTAACTCAACTAGTATAGAAAATCCAAATCAAATAGATGCTTTGACAAGACAAATCCAACAATTGCAATTACAATTTCAAAATATCCAACAAGGGCCAACAAAGAGATATCTATTACAAGACATTTGCCCTTATCCATTTGACTCAAGCATTAACATGATACCATTTCCAAGGTATTGTGAGTACCCAACATACAACAAGTATAATGGAAGAACCGATCCATTTGATCACGTACGAGAATTTCGAGCCATGAGCATAGGGTTCGCACACGAGGACTCTTACCTACTACGACTATTTCCAAGGAGCTTAGGGAACACTTGCATGGAGTGGTTTTCTAAATTAGAACCTGGGATTCAATCCTTTGAAGAACTAATCAATAGGTTCATAACACACTTCTCATTCAACATCCAACATGGGGTAACCTTAAAAGAACTTTACAACACCAAACAAGCAAAGGGCGAAAAATTTCTTTCCTTTCTCCAACGATGGAGAAGGCTATTTGCTAAATACCCTAGATCTATTCCTGAAGAGGAGAAGATAGATATGTTCATTGATAACTTGGTAGAAGACATGAATTATAGATTGGACTTACAATGTCCATCCACATTTGAACAAGTTATCGAAAAGGGGCTCAAAATCGAAGAGGCTCTAATCAAAAGAGGAACAATCAAACATTTTACTGAAGGTTCAAACAATAACCATTCCTCTAACAACAACAACGAAAAGCCAAGATTTTGGCAAAAGAACAAGAATACTGATACCATGATCGATACACATACACCTAAACCAGTATTCACCTTGACACCAACTACTACAAACAAACAAAACAATGGTTTTAATGTCAAACAAAGTAGTGATCAAGGAAATAATCATAACAGTGGAGAAACGAAAACCCAATCATTCCAACGATCCTCCAATAAAAGAAAATTCACACCGTTAGGACAATCATTGGAATCAGTCCTCAAAGAACTTTTAAACGAAAAACTCATTCAAGTACAAGAGGCTAGAAATTGGGACCCTCAAGTCAAACCATCATGGTGGAATGACTTACATTACGGTCACTATCATCAAAATAAAGGTCACATGACTGAAAATTGTTGGCAATTAAAACATGTGGTACAAGACCTCATAGATCAAAAGAAAGTATTCGTAGAGGGCCCTCAAACAAACAAGGATCATACAACATTCAAAAATCCTTTACCCAATTATCAAAAGGGAGAATCTTCTTCCGCAAACACCAAAGGTAAGAATGTTGGTTATGTTTATGACGCAACAATCCTTTGTTTTTCTGCTGCTAAAGAGGATGAAGAGTTATGCAATCAAATCAACCAGAACAACGACATTACATCTACCAATTTGGTACAACATATGGACAAATCCGAAAACCAAATCAATGTAGTCACACTCAAAGGGAAACAAGAGTACCAACCGGTTAATGCCACAACAAGGGCACAATCCAAAGTTATATTGAAAGGAGCATCAATATCATCCCCATCAGTGGATCCCCCCTCCAATCAATATAATCTCATCGATCAATTGCAGAAAATACCAGCACAAATATCAATCTTGGAACTTTTGAAGATTTCCCCATCACACAAAGAGGTTCTTGAACAAGATCTTGTATCAACTACAGTACCTAACAATCTGGATGTGTGTCAATTCCAAGCTATGGTGGGACATCTATCTACACCTCATTGCCTTTCATTTTCTGAACATGATGATGTATCACTCACCCACCCACATAATTTCGCCCTTCACATTGAAGTCCTTATCCACAAACATCGTGTAAAACGTGTCCTGATAGATGGAGGGGCTGGTTTAAATATTTGTACCTTAAAGCTGATTCGTGCACTAGGATACTCAGATGAAGTCATTGATACAAGAAGAAAAATCACAATCAAAGCATATGATGAAGAAGAAAGATCCTCTAAAGGATTAATCATATTACCCATTCGGGTTGGGCTCATTGTCCAAAAATTGGTTTTGCCAAGTCTTGTAGTAGGAACTTGCAATATGCAAACAAAAAAGGGATGCCCCTTGATCCATGATATGCAAGCAGATTCTTCTACTCATCACTGCGCCCAGCCTGTTAATGGATGTGGAGGTAACAATCATAGCAGACTACAATGACACCCAAGCTTGTCATACATTGAAGACATCTCAGGATACATTCATACCTAACAATAGAGAAGTTGGCACATCAGATAGTGAACAACAGCAGAGCTTCATTTCAAAGTGGCTTCCAAAACAATAAAAATCACAAGAGATAAGGGTGGCACAATCTAACTCTTCAAATGTTGGAGAACAATTGGCTCCACTCTCACATCAATTCACCAAGGAAGTACAGATAAGTGACAAAGGAATAAGTGAATATGGTGTTGGACACTCATTTCATCTATCACAAATGTTACCCTCCTTAGAAACATATGAACAGCCATCTACAAACACCCACACTTTAGAACAATCTACAACAGGATTAGATGGCAGATTTGTAAAAGCTGGGAGCTTAGATGAAGAATCAGAAGATAAGGCCATACTAAATTGGCTTTATAAAGATGAGGAAGCCCCCGCTTCCACAAGTAACATCATAGAGACAACTCAATATGGGAAAGGAAAAAACTATTTTGAGAAGATGGATAATTCAGGACAGGGACCTCTTGGATTAAGGAAACAAGGTATAACAGAACCAATCCAGCCTCTTACGCTCCAACATAAGGATAAAACTGGACTAGGATACACAGAAAAAGCAAGAGCAGAAATCGCCAATAAAACTGTGGAGCGTATTCTTCAAATAAGAGATAATTCTGAAACAGATTCAAATGAGTATGAGTGGGACAACTTATCAGAAATTTCCTATGAAGATATTCAGGTTGACATTATCAAAAAGTATACCCTCAATCACGAGGAGGGTCAAAGCTCAAGTTTTAATCCTATTGTCTTTGAAACACAAAATTTTGATGACTCAAGTGAAGATGAACGGACATCGATTGAGATAAATGATGTGGAAGAAAATGCCTTTGTAGGCCTCGACATAACCATAGAAAACCTAGACGACATTTCTGTCTGAGCTTTCACAATCGCTGACCTCAACCCATCTAATGATTCATTGCCTTTACTACATCCTGAACTTATCGAATGGGAAGCCCAACATCCTATTAATCTCCCTGTTTTTGACAATGACTCCTCCATTATTAACTACCTTTACAGTGAGGAATCGATACTAATTCTAATACTTTTCTTTAATGATGCTTTTTAGGCGGTGAGGATGCCAAAGCCCTCTAGTTGCAAAAAATATGAAAGAAAATGATCTAATGGGTGAAACCATTCATGGCGTGATTTGATCCCAAAATAGTAAAATAAAGAATGCATCCGATGGTGAAAACTCTATTGAGGTACCCGAAGGATGAAGGTTTGACATCCTCCCGCAACATTACTAAGTAAAGATGCACCACGCAAGATTATGAACTCACACAAATTTATTCATATTATACGTAGAGAAAGAAGAATATTGCACCCCGGTCATGATTCATATGATGAGATGTAAGTTTTATTTTATCAAATTCTTTGAAGAACGATGTAATTTGACTTTATTATCACACCGATATGCTGTGTTTGGACACAGATCTCATTATGCATCACTTATCCTTACCAGCTGGCACTAAACCAGTAAAACAGAAGCTGAGGAAAATGCATCCACATGTTGCATTATTAGTGAAAAATGATTTGAAGAAATTACTAGATGCTGGATTCATCAGATCTATTGATTATGCAGAATGGATATCCAACATTGTACTTGTTTCAAAGCCAGATAACACCATTAGAATATGTACTAATTTTCGAGATTTAAATAAGGCATGCCCGAAGGATGATTTTCCTTTGCCAAACATAGACATGATTGTAGATCTCACAGCCGGTCATCAAATGCTATCACTCATGGATGGATTTTCAGGATACAATCAAATCAAGATAGCTCCTGATGACCAGGAGAAGACAACATTTACATGTCCATGGGGCACCTTTTGCTGGAATGTCATGCCTTTTGGGTTAAATAATGCAGGAGCTACATACCAGCGAGCTATGACAACAATCTTCCATGATATGATGCACACCTTCATGGAGGACTATGTGGATGATATCTTAGCAAAGTCTTACACCAGGGAAGGACATCTAGAGATATTGGCCAAAATATTTGAAAGGTTAGAAAAATTCAAAGTC